>CM052539.1:23623169-23643208 GCA_028533065.1 Trachops cirrhosus
TTAACTTGACCTTATCTGAGAAGCACGGGAGGCCAGTTTTCTATTAAACTGTGTTACTTAACTTTCTGTACTGTCCCACTTTGGCCCATGTTTGGCTCAAAGTCCTGGTTTTTCCTCATGTGCATTGAGCTTGCTAGTTAAACTGAGATTTCCAACCCACAGGAGCAACCCTCTCTGCTCCATGCATTAGTGGTTGTGAATTCAGTGCCACCTTTGTGATAGCTCCTGGACTCCATTGCAATTAGGGCATGTCTGTTTTGGTGTGATGGTTTTCCATTCAACTCTCATTGCTTTACACATTCACATTTTGCTCATTAAGGTGCAATGAGCTGGAGGGCTCTTTACCAGGTTTGTATCTGTTCCCGTGTGGTTGACTCTTTCCATTATTCCTACATGATGTGTCTGTGCTCCTCAGGAGGGTGTAATTAAGGAGAGTGACCCTTACTCTTCTCCTGATGGTCATAGTGATGTCATGTTTCCTGTGGCTCCGATATCTGCCTCTTGAAGCTTTCTTTTCACTTATTACCCCACCAATAATAACAGATTTTATCCCATTGCCTGTTTCTTTGGGATCACAAACTACTCCCTAAAAATAAAATATTAACCTCCATTAACCTCAGTCCTGTCTGTGTCTTGAAAAATTTTTAGCTTCTCTCCTCTACTAAAAAGTGGTGGCCTTTTTTCTCCATCCAGGTATTGCCTCTCTGAGAAGTGAGGTAAAGTGTGGGTCACTGTCCATTGCGTTCCCTTAGAGCTGGGAAGAGTGAGCTCTCTTTTCATGGGTGGTGGTGAGCGCAGAGAGTAATCCGTGCTACGGTCATTGTTCTCTTAGGTTCTGTGAGTATGTGAAGTCAAATCCATTTTACCAACTTAAAGATCAATTTCCTTTGAAAAACTCATCTTTGAAAAATTAGTATTTTACTCATAAATATAATATTGGTCTTATTCTATAACATTCATAACCCTGGCCTCATGCTCACAGAATTTTCACTCTTCCTTTGCCCTGAGCCATGTTACAAATCTTTTTATTCTAACTAACAATGCATGGTGCAAACAAATCAGCAATTTCTGTTACTTTATTTATTTTCTATTCTCCAAAGGGGAAAATGTTTCAGTGTATTTTACTCCAAATCTAATAACTCATTCAATAACACATATTATTATATTAGCTTCACCTAATCCCAATTTATTCATTATTGTTTTGATAATCTCTGATCTGTTGTGGCCAGATTTCCCCCATCTCCCACTGTTTTTTTTCCTAATATTTAAGGATGCTCTACTGGCCCTGACTGGTGTGGCTGGGCATCATACTCAAACTGAAGGGTTGCAGGTTCAATTCCCTGTCCGGGCGCATGCCTGTGTTGTGGCCAGGTCCCTGGCTAGGGGTGTTCGATAGGCAACCAGTGTTTTTTTCCCCTCTCTTTCTCCTTCCCTTCCCTTCCCTCTCAAAATAAGTAAGTAAAAACTTTAAAATTTTTTAGAAAATAAAGATGTTGTTCTGTTGGTTCAAGTTTTTCCTTTCCAGACTCAATGTTCTGAGTCAACAGTTCCTCAGACTCTCCATCACCCTGGCCATCTTCCTCCTTCTGAATTCCTGTAAGTCAGTGACCCCCATGAAATGTGGCAACAGGACAGCACACATGTGTCTAATCAGTGGGACTAAAGGCTTCTTTTGTTCTGGATGCAAGCTAAGGTGAAGCAGTTTTTTTTTGGCAATTGTGTCATTTTTTTGACTCACTGAGTTTGGATGTATTATGAATCATCAGTCACTTCCCCATGAATTTCTATTATTAAGTTGGATATCACCAGTCAGATGCACCTGTAAATTTGAAATAGATTTAGTAGGCTCAGTTTAAGGACCTTACATTTATGCATGCTTAGCCTCTTCATTTTAACCTGTCAACGACTTCATGAATCTTGATTCTGATACACAGTGTTATGAATCTGCAGTTCACATCAAACCAATACTTAAACAGCATTTTTAGATATAATCTTTGTGAGGGTGGAAGCCATATCTTTTGTTCACTGCTCTATCACCTGTGTTTATAATAGTGCCTGTCACTGAAATAGGCCCTCAGTATGTTTTATTTGAATACATTTTTGTATGCATGAATAAATCCATTTTTGCCAAATGCTATGCTATGCTGAGCATCTTCTAATATATTTTTCACTCAACTTTCCCAATAATTTGTGAGTAGATATTATCATCCCTTTTTTTACTTTTGAGCACACTAATACTCAGACAATGTGTCCTTTCCAAAATTGCTCAGTTAGTGCAAAACAAACAAAAGATGTAAACCAGGTCTTTCTTTGACTCCCAGTCAATAAACATTTGCACTAAACTGAACTATATTGGAAAGTTGAAACTCTAAACCAACAAAAATTACCACCAATATTTACTGAATACTTTTTATATGCCAGATATACTGAGGTCTGCCCAGAAAGTATCCAGCAATGAAATATGAAAAATAGAGACATTTATTGAATAAGTTACAAGATATAAGAAACATTGTACATAGGACAATGACACCTCAGTCCCCTCCAAAGTAGGCACCTTAGGACCTCATGCAGTTCTCCCAGCGTCTTTTCCACTGTTAAAAACACTGCAAAATTCTTTGTTGGAATAGCCATCAGCTGCCCCATTGTATTTTCCTGAATCTTATCCATGGTCTGAAATCTCTTCCCTTTCAAAGGTGATTTTAGTTTTGGGAAAAGACACAAGTCACAGGGCACCAAATCTGGGCTGCAGGGGGGCTGAGTCACCTGAGTGATTCGATGTTTTGCCAAAAAACTGCAGGAGACAATGCATGCACATTGTGGTGATGAAGCTGCCAGTCACCAGTTGTCCATAGCTACAGCCATTTTCATCATACTGCATCTCTCAACCTACTAAGAATTTTGAGGCTGTACTCCTTATTAGTTGTTTGGCCTGGAGGGGCGTACTCATGATGGACATCACCTTTCCAATAAAAAAAAACACAGTTAACATGGTATTGATCTTGCTGAGACTTTGCTGCACCTTGTTTGGGTGTGGAGAACCAGGTGACTTCCACTGGGATGACTGGGCCTTTGTTTCTGGATCACAGCCGTATATCCATGAATCATCTCCAGTTATAACCTTCCTGAGGAAATCTGGTTCATTGGTAGTGATTTGAATCAAGTCATTAGCAACTGCAGCACGATATTCCTTCTGTTCTGGCAGCAGAAACCGTGGACCAAATTTTGCCATGACACGTTTCATGCCAAGATCCTGCATCAAAATCTTGGACACAGTAGTTTTTGGAATCCCCAGATCAGTTTCTAGTTCTCACCCCGTCCATCAGTTGCCGATCTTTGTGGATTGCAGCCTCTACACATTCAACATTCCCAGGTGTTCTGCTTATTGCAGGCCTTTCAGAATGGGGACCACTTTCAACAGATTCTCAGCCATCTTTGAAACATTTGTGCTACACTTTTATTTACGCTGCACTTGTTGCATCATCCCCCAAAACCTTCTGAATCATCTGAATAGCTTCCACGGAGAAATGTTCAAGCTTAACACAAAATATGATGCAGATTCATTGCTCTATCGCTCAGTCATTTTGAATGTGACAGTCACACAGTACACTTGCACACTCAACAGTGTCTATCACCCCCACTGACTAGTACAGTGAAGTCATCATTGTTCACACATGCGCATTCCAGTCCACTCTCCTTGGCTGCTAGGTTACATCGATGTCACGCAAACCGTTCTTGTTATGTTAGCAGTGGCTGGACTTTTTCTAGACAGACCTTATAAACATTTAAATAGCATGTATGTTTAATTTTACTAAATTCCCCCAGCCATCATTGTTGGTAATAGTGGTATCATTACTCCCAGTTTCCTGATAAACTTTGATTTAAAGCAATGAAAGTAGTATTTCACCTTCCTTCCTATTTCACCTCTTGTCCTCCAGATCTCTCACTGGGCTGAAGGGAGTGGAGGTGTGTTTGGTCCTTTAGTTCTCACTCACCTGATTGACCTGTGTTTTTGAACCCTTGCACTCTCAATCTACTTGGAAGGGGTCGCACAAGCCTGGTCTTTTCTTATCTAGAAGATTTTTCTATATTTGATTCTTGTCCATATGAAACTGTCATAGGTAGTGGCTCCTTTCTGACTAGGTGCATTTCTCTGAACTTGGTGTGCAGGGTTTGTGGGTTTGATTCAACCTAGATGAATTCTAGATGCAGTTTTAGCATCCCCTGGCCAGACTTGTCACTTTGATGTTTAAGTTCTCAATGGTATTATCTCTTTTCAGATCCCTGCTTGATCGAAGGACGCAGATGGGTTTCAGTCCTGATTCTACTCTCTCTAGTCTGATAGAACTAAGCATATTATTTACTCTCTTGGAGCCTCACCTTACCGTTTTGGAAAATGGAGTTAACACTATCCATTTCAGATGGTCATTATTAGGACTGAAAGGACAATTTTGCAAAGTGTTTAGGACAGTATCTAATACACAAGAAGTGCTCAATAAATGGCAATTACTACTTTAGTTTTTATTACTAGGATTATTATTGTTTAGAAGGAACTTGGCTAGATCCAAATTAACGTCTTCATTGTTCTTAGCACTATAAACTAATCATTAGATAAAGCTAGTCAAAGTCATCTGTATACACAGTAGTTTTCTGACCAATGGATCTCACTTTTCATATATCTATATTTTCAGTTGTGTTCAGTCAGTTGACTACTTAGCAAAGAACTTGGAGAGGAAGGAAAAGAGATTAAAGTATCAGATGAGGGCCCTTTAGCATTCGTTTTAATATTAAACTGTTCAAGTTGGAACTATTCAACACTTTAATATTGTTCACATTTCCTTCTTTAAAGCAATTATGAATGTTGAAAGGATTATTTTTTCTCATAGAATAAAATATCTGTACATTTTACATATAGATGTTTTGAAATTTCAATATATATTTAATACATTTAATTGTAAAACTGTTAATTGATAGATACCACATTATTGTTCAAATGTAGAACATAATAAGAATATCTTAACTGAGTATGTTATATAGGTTTTCTGGACCTGGTATGCAGTTTCATTGCTTAATTAGCAGTACTTTTTCACTTAATTTAAAAAATGTGCCTTTAAATATTGTTTCAACCTGGAAGATCTTAGGTAAGACCCTAATTACTGTCAAGGAAAACATAATTTTCCAGCCAGCTTAATATAACCACACAGTCTTACATTCATGTGAATTGTGTACAAAACAGAACCGTACTGTAATATGGAGAAGGAAAGTTTTGGTCAAGCTGTTACCTCTGGATTTTGACTGCAGTTACATAAACATTGACATTTTGTGATTAATGACTAGGAAAACAGTCACACCAAGAGCTCAGGGTTAGTGTTATTCTCATATTGGCCTAGTAGAATAACTTAGTATGATTTTCTTAACAACTTGAATTGTGAGGTTCTGGAGTCAGCTGGGGCAGAAGTGGGTAACTAAGCACATGACCTTCTCTACTTGCTTCCTTATATTTGACCTTCCTTAAGTTAAATAGGGGATAGGCTGGCAGGCTACAGGTGGGGATAAATCTGAAAAGGCGATTATCTATGGAAAGGATGGTACATTTACTTTCATGTATCAGGCTACGGAGGACTGGCTACAGACTTTTTTCCTAAGGGGAGATTTTGGATTTGGTTATGGGTTGAAGAGACCCTGACCTAAAAGGAAGGGGTGGTGGTGGAAGGCAGGGCAAACAAAGGGAAATAGGAGCTATTGCAGAAAAACAAACCTATCTTAGGATTTTCACTTGAGTTGGTCTTTTACATGATGAACAGTCTTCCATTTTCAGATTTAGGTTAGAAGTACTAAATTCTAGGAAAACCAAGAGGTACATAAATTAGTATACTTTTACATTTTTGTGTATAGCATAGAGGAAGCTCCTACTTTAAAGGTTAACAGTAGAATTTTTTTTAGAGAAGTGACTTATGATCTGCAAAAAGTGGTTAACTAGTGTATCTTTTTGCAAGTTCTATATATAGAAGTATGTAATAATGTAGATAAAAATATCTGACCAGGGTCAAGCATTCTTTTTATGTATGTTACCCCCTTCATATATCAAATATGCACTTAGCAGTTTAGAAATTCTCATTTTCCAATTTAATACCCATAATAATCCATAAGTTAAGTAGAATAGATATTATTAGCCTAATTTTATAGGTGAGGAAACTCTGGGCCAAAGAAGCTAAGTGACTTTCTTAAGTACAACATAACTAGTATGTGTTAGTACTAGGGTCTACTGTTTTTAAACCCCAAATCATTTATACTATATCACATGGACCATAGCAAAATAAAATATGTAATGTATGTTTATATTAGTTTAATTCTATCTGAGATATGAGACATGAACTGCTTAAAGAGTAATAGAAATTCTTTCTTTTCTTCCTTCATTGGGAAACTCTTAATTGTTACCTGCATTTGACCATATTTAATTTACAACCCAGGCCTATGGTTACAATGAGACCTAAAGAGTTATATCAGTTATCTAAAAAAAAATCCAGCCTCCAAATATTGTCACTTTAAATATATGCTATCTGTGCATATTAATGAAGAGCCAAGATTTGGGCCTAAAATGTCAAATAATTACTCAGTTTTATTTCTGTGACAATTCACCAATCTAATATAGGTCAATTATAACCAAATCCTTATTTGCCTATCCAAGCATGCTCATTTTATTTGTCCTGGAGCAACTCACTTTGTTTAACCTTTTTTTTGCATTTTATACTTTATAATTCTCTCCTTATTCTGAACGAAATGGGGGCTAATATCTTTTTTCATGGATTTGTATTGGCTCCATATATCTTCTCCCTTTGAGCATAAATAAAAATAACAGGATATTAAGGTTTGAAGTTTCGTCTATCTGACAATCCACTCCAGGGGTCCCCTTTTCTTTGTCCCTGTCAGGTAGTGTTATACCCTGTTTAAAATATTCCACAATGATAAGCTCACTCCACAGCACTTCCAATTTCAACTCATCTCTCAGATTTTTGCATTCATTGAAACAAAATTTTCTCCCTGTGTTTTTTGCCCTTTGTTCATAGTCCTACCTTTAGGATAACACCTAAGTGTTTTTTCCTTATTTTCACATTATACCTTTGCACCTGTGTACCTAGAGGTTATACATACATCCCTGCGCCAAACCAAACTGCTCATTTCTTCAACCATTGCTTATAAAGTTTCATTTTAAGTCCCTTTCCTTTTTCATGCTTATTCCCCTCTAGACAGAGCGCCCAGAATCTCCAGAGCCCATCTATGGGCTGAAAGATAGAGCCATAAAATGAGTCAGGATAAAGACAGCCATTCAGATTTAAGGGACACATACATTTGAGCTCTCTAAAGGGGTGGGGTGGGTCATGTGAAATTACAGCATGAGGGGAGGTCAAACAAAGAAGGGCCTACTCTTCTGATTTTGGCTGTTAGGGACACAATTAGCCAGGAAGAAGGGTACTGAAAACCAGCCCCAGTAGCTCAGAGAGGTATAGGTGGGGTGAAGGTCACTTACATTTCATGCTCTCTCAAAAAGGAATAAGCTTTCCAACTCACCCCTCCCAAAGAGTCACATGCCCAGGAAAACATCAGCCAATGTGGAGTTGCAGAAACAAAGCAGAGTGTCGCCACAAAATGGGGAATATCCAGAAGCCTTTGTTTTAGTGCATCTGCCTATCTCTTGAGTTATGTTGCATTCCATTTGGTAGTTGAAGCCAGGAAAAGGTATGTCGTCAATTCTCTTTGAAAGCCCATATTCATGCGTACCAGGGTTACAGAGCTAGGAAAGCTTCTTTGGTAGGTAAACTATGCTATGGAGTGGCCTCTCCCAAAAGCTCTTGGAAACCTAGTGGTTTATAAATGTGGATACTGTACAACTTTGGAAAAACTGTGTAACATAGGTAAGGCTAGTTTTAGAACTTGAATACTTAAATATCTTAAATATCTAGTTAATCCTGTCAAGATCTTATTTAGCCTCTGCAAGTCATATCTGTTTGCTTTTAATATGAAGGAAATAAATCATGTCATTGTTTAAAATTGTAAGGTATGTGTACACCAGGCAGGCACAGACTTGAATTACGACTTTGAAGCTCTCTAACTGCAACATTTGCGAACCCAGTTCAGCTTGTGAAAACCATGGACATATTTTGGTTTGGCCTGGAGCCTTCTTTTCATCTCCCAGGTCACTGAGTGCAAAGGAAAAAAAAAAAAACACTGTAAATATTTTTGAAGCAAAGGTCTATTTTTCCCTATTGCAAAAATAAAATTGAATTATTTGACTTGGTCCAAGGGATCTAATTTGTTCCAAGAGAGCAGACCAACTCTCTCTCATTTAAAAATGATTTTTAGACTGATTTCAAACATGTGACTTTATGGTCACCAAATAATTCTTATTAGAAAGTAAAATATGACCATGAGGACGTTTCATTCTCAATCCTTTTTCTAGCATTAGGGTTGGGCCTTCTCTCTTCCATGCTGTTCAAAGTATGGTTGGTTTGCAAACATTTTCCATCCCTAGTTTTGCCTTTGCAAAAAGGCTCCTGAACTTTTTACATGTAGTAGATAAGGGGATATCCAGATACAGAAAACTGAGTTCCAGTGCTGGTTTTGCTTTTACCTTACTCATGACTTTAACCTAGCTAACGTTCAGTTTTCACAACTCTTGATTGCAAATGATAATGCTTGCTTTACCTACAACCTATAGATCTTCTGAGTACAAGTGGAAATAATGTGTGTATGTGAAAGCATTTATAATTAATCCATTTATGAAAACAAAAAATTAATACCATACATCCAGGACTCCTAGGACAGAAGTAAGCATAGAGCTTCTGTGGAGAAGATCTAGAATTGGGTTTGCATTGGGTTGGGGTGGAGGAAGGTTATCTGTACTGAGCTTGCTTGTCTTCTCTCTCTCATTACACACACACATATGCATGAGTGCAAATATAATCTCTGTTCTAAGTCTGCATCCACAGCTGGTATTCTAGAGGTTAGGTTGACTTTTTATAGATACTGGGAACAGGCAGGGGGCTTCAGGAACTAGTAATTCCCGGGAGTCCAAATACTCTTCAGGTTCCTTTTCAGGTAGAGACTCTCTCCGGCACAAGGTTTCTCTGGGCCTCTTTTCCTTTATACTTGGTTCACAGCTCAAAAAACCTGCCTAGGTGTTCAGCTGGCAAAGAAGGGCCTTTTTCCTTGTTGTCAGATGAGACTGCTCCTTTATGACACGATTTGAGAGGTACTGTGGGAGCCATGGCCCCACCCTCTCGTTCAGGAGCTTATCTTTCTTCCTTTAAGGTCACTATTTGAGACTAATATTTTTTTGTGTCAACATAATCCTCTCCAAATTCTGTTTTTAAAATGAAGACATTTCCTTGGGAAAACAAAAGCAAACTTGTTTCCACCAGTAGTAGGGACAGAGTAGATTGAAAAAGAGGAACTAGAAGGGGAAAGTGTGGATGCTTAAGACCATATTTTCCTTCTTTGTTGTGGTTCTATCTCAGGCTGCCCAGGTCTGAGGACTTTCTGTGCCAAACCTCATGTCCGTACCTGCCTAATGTGGACCCGGAGCTCTGGGGCGGGGAGAAATGAGTAAGGCCTGGCCTGGGAAATCCTCTAAATGGCACTTCGTCCAGGAGACTTCATCTGACTCATTGTAACATTTAAAAAATTGTTTTATTTTTTAAATTATTTTACTGTTGTTTAAGTACAGTTGTTTGCATTTACCCTCCACCACTCCACCCCTACCCCAGCCATTCACCTTCCTCCCCTGATTCCACCCCTCCTTGGTTTTGTCGTTGTGTCCTTTATAGTTGTTCCTGAAAACCGTCCCCTCTTTTCACCCTATTATCCCCTCCCATCTCCCTTCTGGTTACTGTCAGATTGTTCTTAATTTCAATGTTAAATTTTTAATGAGCATTGTTTGCCTTCTGTCCTCTTGGCCCAGTTAGCTGGGTTATACCAATATGTAGCTGATCATTTTGTAGCAACTGATAACTCAGGCATTTTGAATGATAAGGGAGTGAAGCAAGCAGAGCCAAGGTCCTCACCAGAGATAACACATGTAATAATCTTATTGGCTCCCTAAATGTGCTTTGAGGTCTCCAATATAATTAGGTAGACCAGATGTATTGCATCACATTGGGTGATATGATTAACCCCATACCCATGAAAAAAAAAGTTAATTTTACAAGTAGAGTTTGTGTCTCTGCTTGCTAGAGAGAGAGAGGACACTTGGGAGTGTGAAGGTGTCTGTGCAACATATCAAGTGCGGAAGTTTTAAAAGAAGAGAACTGAGGCAATTGTACTGATTCTGTTTTTTTTCCCCTGGAGATAAAAATTAAGGCCAAATGTTTAAATTGATTCAATCTAAGAAAAACTTCGCCTAACTATTAGTTGTCCAAGTGAACTGGGATATCATGTGACTTGGAGAACTTCATAACACTGCAGTTTTAAGAGCAAACTCAAAGACCTTCTAGGCCACACTGTATGGGCACACTGTACGGCATAGAGTAGGTGCCTGTTAAATATTTGTGAACTGTTAAATACATGATAACTTCATTAAACACTATTTCCATAAGCTGTGGTGTTAAACAACAACGGCTTTACCCTACCAAACATAAAAGGTGACCTCTTTTATGTGAGTCTCCTCTAAGACACTAAGCCATAACATTTTATTTCAGGGAAAGAAACACAACACTTTAAAACTTTCATTACCTATATTTCTATCTCTAATTATATTTTTAACATCTGCATTCTGGGTGGCCCCATAGGATTTCAAGAGAATTCTATTTTAACTTAAGGTCTTAGAAGCAAAGAATTTAGGAAATTCTAAAACAAGGAAGATGTACAACACACATGTGTAATCAGAAGAATTGAAGGTGTCTAATCTTTAACGACAAATTTGAATTTTTGATCCTTGTTGTTTTGTCACGTGGATATTCAGATTAAAAATGAGGGATGTTGGTTACTTAATACTCAGAATATATGTTTTCAAAAAGATGATTTTTTTTTGTCCAACTAAGCTCTGTAGTTCTAGTCACCTTTTTCTGGATACTGTGCTGTTTTATAAAAATGTATTTGCCAGTTGAGTGAAAATCTATCTCCTATTTCTTAGCTCGATAATGTCTTCTTTGGAATACTCTCATGTTTGAGGTCTAATTCACTCTTAGAATTAAGTCACAGCACTTAGGGTTTCCTCAGAATGCCTTTATAATACAAAATCATTATCCTTTAGGGACCTTTCCAAGACTCTTTGTAAGAAGCAAAATTCTCTCTAAGAATGTTTAAAAACATGTACCCAAATGTATGCAGAGTACTTTCCTACTTTATTGTAGGTTTGTGGTCGAAGCAGTGGTTATTATCCTTAGATGAAATGGACAGAGACAAATTTTATGTATTGCTCTCTCCAAAGTAAAGGAGTCAGAGTGTTTCTAGGCAAACACCATAAAAACCTCCTGTATTAACTGAGAAAAGAGCACATTTCTTGAACAGTATTTTTTAAAGCTTAACCTCATGTTTTAACAACCCCAGATGACTTATGTTCCTGGCTTTCTTTGTTGGTTAGCTTTCAATGCCTGAATTCAGAGAAATGAAACATGGAAAAAAACCCCATCAGGTCACCCAGTTCATTTCTCTAAAGAAATTCACAAATGCATCTCATAATGTAGTTTCTAGTGTTGGCTTACTTGAAGATAGTTAGGGGTTGCATTTTTAAATGAGAAAAATTGGGACCAATTTCAGTCCTAGGATGAAGTGAGAGACCACTAAGAGGTTCCCATATCCTATCTTCCTACCTCTACTTTATATGTGTGTGTGTGTATTCATAAACTGAGCAATTTAGTCATGACATGTTCTGGCTTCTAAATACTATGCAGGCAAGAAAAGGGAAGGTGAAAAAGAAGCAATCACAAGACTAGTTGCTCTCTTCAGCTAAAGGCACTTTTAGGAGAGAAACGCAGCCAGTTGAAAGCCATCAGCTGCCAGCATCCGAGGGAATGGGAGAAAGGAGGGATGTGGACAAAGCACCACAATATCAATTGCTGTCCACACTTGTAGTGTGACATCCTCTTGCTTAATAAAATATGTCAGGAACAGCTTCTTTAGAATTTGATTGGTCTCTTTTCTAGGAAAAATTACAGTACCAGATAGGTTCTAGTCACACTTTCCTGGATGCTGTGGCTGTTTTTTAGACGTGAATTTCTACAAAACATGTATCTTCTCTTTCCCAGCTCTATAATCTCTCCTTTGGTATCTTCTCCTGTTTGAAGTCCCGTTTGCTCCTGGGGGCAGGTCAGAATATTAATGAAGGGTCAGTGGGACGAACTGCAGCCCCTGCTGCTGCAGTAGGTTGTGAGTTTACTATTAACACTCATTGTCTTTCTCTTCAACAACTCATTCTAGATTCTGTCACTCTTGCACATGTGGTGGTCTAGGTGTCTAACCTGGTAAGTGAAATGGACTTCCATTCCTGAGAGTTGTGAGCTCCTGGTCACCACAGCCTTCTCAGACCTTCTCGTGGTTAACACACCTGTCTAGTCACTACCATGATCGGGAAGATGAATATCGAGAGCTATTCCAATGGCTTACCTAAACATCAAGTGCATGCTTCCTTCCTTAGAATCAGAAGCCTTGTCTTCTCTTGATTATTATGTTTAGTTACCCGCGCTAGGAAAGATTTACTTGTTAAGTAGTCTCAGTGTGAAGAGTCTTGCTCTTATGAAGAACATTTAAAAAAATTTGACAAGCAAGCATTCAAAGTGGTCAGGCAACATCTAGAGCTTAAATGGGACTCTTCCAACGTCCCATGGTGAAAATGTTTTCTCCCTATGAACCAGGATTTCCAAGCCAACAGACATTATAATATTAGCAATGAAAAAAATGTACTGTATTTTCAGACTATAAGACACGCCCCCCATTTGGGAGGAGTAATGGTTGTTAATGCTGCTGTTGGGTTCTGTTTACATTTACATTGGTGAAATATTATGTTATTTATGTTATTAAATATTTTACCACATTGCTTCAAAAAATTTTTTCTTATTTCCCTCCTCTAAAACCTAGGTGCGTCTTATGGTCCAAAAATACAGTAAATTCTTCATGTGGTTACAAAATATGGAGCCACTCTTGCTTCCATGCCTTAGTTTTCAGACCCATGTAGTCTACTCATAGGGAATATAATACTACATAATGCTTGATAGTTTAGGGTATGCAGCACAGCATGGATAGCTACCTTATTCTCATAGGAAAAGTGGAGTGGAATAATAGGTTCTGTTCTGAGTTAACATCAACTGACAGGGATTCCTACTGGTAGAGGGGGCATAGAAGAAGGCATATCTGGCAGTAGTCTGATGCGTACCAATGCTTGGGTTCCAGAGGAGAGCCGTCTAACATAAAGTAGAACTCTAGTTCATTGATAGAAAAATAGAGGTAATCTAGGCAAAGATTCAGGGTTCCAAATCAAAATGATTTTAGTATAGAATTATTGAAGCTCTGTATTATGACAAAGAAGTGGGCCCGAAACATTAAGATTAAAGAATTGAAGAAAAGGCTGTTAATGATGGGTAATCAAGTTACTAAAGAACCTAGATATAGAATAATGGATTACTTGCAGATTTCCTTTATTCAAAAGGTAGAAGTAGGGGTGAAAATGTTGCTTGAATACATCACTCCTATATAAGTATATAATGTGTATGACTCCATAAAAATATGGATGCATGAATTCTAAACCAGTAGAACATGAAAGTTAAAATCATGATTTTTCCTTAAACCAAATGCACTTTCCTGGCGTAGTCTTCTGAAACTGCATGCTTCTTAGCGTAAGTAAGTATGGCATGGTGAGGAAAAGAGGAAGAGTGGAGTGAGTACAAGTTGGCTCGTGCCATTAATAGTTTTTAGCTATATGTCCTGCTGGCTGCTTTCAAGGCATAAGGGGGAATCCCCATGGAGGTAGTGTCTCATCATTTATTAATATCCAGAATATAGTATATTATAATAATATTAACAATACGATTGAAAATAACACTAGAGATAGGTAACATTTACTAAGCATTTACTGTATGTCAGACAGTGTTTTGTGCAATTTACATACATTCATTTATTTAACATTTACAATAATTCTAAGATTTGTGCTAGAATCATCTTATTTTACAGATAAGGAAACCGAGACCTAGTGAGATTAATTAACTTGCCCAGGAATGACACAGTTCTAAGTGATGTTGCTGGGAGACCTATTTACAAAGTCCTCAATCTCAAACACTATGTTGAAAGGCTGAATTTCTTTTATGGCATGGCAGCAGGTCATTCTATCTGTGTTTAAACACTCTTTGGTTTCTAAGATGTACTACTCTGTGAAAAGCCTTACGAAGATGATACAAGAGGAAAAAAATAAGACCTGTGACCTACACTTCCTATGTCTTAGATTTGAAAAAACAGAATATATCAAAAAATAAAGAGAACTGAAAAGGTAGCTAGCTTAAAATTTTGACTAAGGTAGAAACTACATTAAACATTGATTTATCAGATTGGAAAGTGTCATTATTCACAATGGAAGTTGGTAGAAATATATGGACTATGTATGTACATAACACCTTTTTTTCTTTTATTGATTCCAGAGAGAGGGGCAGGGAGGGAGAAAGAGAAGGAGAGAAACATCAGTCTGTTGCGTCTTGCACGTGCCCTGAATGGGGACCGAACCTACAACACCAGCATATGCCCTTACCAGAAATCAATTGGTGACCTTTCAGTTTATGGGATGACGCTCTGCTAACTGAGCCACACCAGCCAGGACTGTACATTACCCTCTTTAAAATTTGGCTTAAGAAATTAGATTTAATGAGGTTATTATAAGTGAATTTCCCAAGAGAATAGAATTACCTGCTCTTAGAACAGTCATGTAGTCCCTAAGCTCACAAATTTCTTAATGTAAAATGAAGAGGTTGAATTAGGTCATTGTTGAACTTCTTGCCAGCTCAAAAAAAAACCCCAAAAAATGAAAAACAAAAAAATAACTATGAATCTAGTGTTGTGTGATGAATAAAACAAAAAGTCTGGAGCTAGAAGATCCTGGTCCTACTATTTGCCACCTGAATGACTGTCATAGATCTGGTTCCCTAGGAAACAGACTCTAAAGCTCAAAGATTTGTGTGCTGGTGGTTTACTGGAGAGTACCCTTGGGTACAACCTATGAGAAGGATAAGGAAAGTAGAAGTAGGCAAAGTGAGCATGTGAACTTATGCAGTTGAAATAAATGCCTCATTCAACTCTATGGGGCAACACTGAGGCTGAGATGACAATTCAGAGTAGTCCTACCTGATTTAATGGGCTTTTAGCAAACACAGTTTTCAAGGCACTGGATATCAAGTCACTTTCCCATCCCCCAAGAGATGGTAAACAAGCCAAGTGAGGCCTATGATTGCTCCAGGTTATTGCCTTAAGAATGTTTCCAATCCATGGCTCATGGAGGAGGAATCCAGATGGAATCCAGTGGTTGTTTTGAGTTGAGGTGGAGTTGAAGTCTTGAGCAAATGTGTTGGCTATAGTTCACATAGCAAAATACTGAAGAGGAGATAGCTATAGAGAAAGGGATCTCTGGATATTGGTGAAGGTATATTATAATCAGTGTGGTCAAAAACAATGGTAAAAACCTTAGAAGCAGCCAGAGATAAAAGACACAGTATATATACAAGAGTAAAAATTATAACAGATTTTATATTGAAAAATGTAAGCTAGAAGACAGTGGAAAAACACCTTAAAAGAATTAAAAGAAAATAAAACTTGGCAACATAGAATTCTTTGTACACTTTTTTCACAAGATGGTAGAGTAGGTAGACACCATACTCACCTCCTATCATGACTATACCAAAATTTCAACTAAATTATAGAACAATCACCTGAAGACTAGCTGAACAGGATCTAACTAAGGATATAAAGAAGAAGCCATGCCAAGATTGGTAGGAGGGGCAGAGATGCAAAACAGCTGGCCCCACACCTACATGTAGTGGTTGATGTCACAGCTGCAAAGGTCCCCCCTGAGGAGCGAGGGGTCTTAGTCCCCTCAGCCTGAAACATCAGTGCTAGGAAGAGGAGCCCACATAACATCTAGTTGTAAAATCAGAGGGGATTCTGCCTGTCTGGGTAAGAAAACTGGCTGCTGGAAACCGAAGTGTCCTCTTAAAAGGCCTACGTGCAAACTCTCACTCGTAGGCACTCACCTTGAGCTCCAGTGGACAGGCTCAGGAGGTTTCCGAGACATACAGGGAGAAACCGAGTTGTGTGGCTTCTGGGTGAGGGCTGGAGGGCTGGCTGTCATTGTCCCTGTGTTGAGCCCTCCTCGTGCACAGCTGACCGGTGCCGTCTTTCTTATGTTGAGCCTTTTTCCCCCTGTGGTCAAATTTCAATCTACATTAGCCTGGTGAACTCCATTTCTCCACTCCTATGACTCCCTGAGACTCCGCCTTGCACAACTCATGCACTTTTGGCAGTAGCAAGCCTGGGCCTGCATTGCAGTTTTTCTTAAAAAATTCTCAAAGAATTCCAGTCAAGCTTAGGTGGTGCCAGAGACATACATGGAGAAACTCAGTTGTATGGCTACAGGGTGAGGGCTGAAGCGATGGCCACCATTGTCCCTGTGCTTAGCACCCCCTGAATCTGCATTAGCCTGGTGAACTCTGCTACCTCCAACGTGATGATTTCCTGAGAACCCAACCCACTGAAAAGGTCTGCAGGCCCCAGGCAGGTGGTAGCTGGCCTCAGTATACTCTGAGAATTTTGCTGAATGTCCTCATGTTTAGCACTGACACCAAATCTGAATCTGTATTAACTGGATAAACACCCCTTGCCCCACCCTGATGACTCCCTGACACCCTACATCATTCAACTCGCATACTGCCCGAAGTTCTTTTAGTGGCTGAGACTAACAGCCAGCCAGCAGGTCTTGCCAAATCTTGGGGTGCCTTGGGCCTTTGGTGACCTGCCTCAGGCTCAATATTGGTGGCCAACCTCAGTTTGCAGCATAGCCTCTCTTATGTGCATGTAGGCCCAGCACAGGCAGCTATCAACCCCCAGTTGCTGTGTAGCTCCTCACAGGTAACTAGCCCCAGGCTGGTCACAGGCAGCATCTGAAACTGACCTGCACCAGAACCCTTCACAAGAGGTCCCAGAACCAACACACCCAGTAACAGGATTCAGACCACAAAAGAGCACCACCTGATTAGCTCCCTGATTCACTCCACAAGTGGTAACCCAAAGGGCAGTCTTTTGTCAGGCTCCAGACCTCACTGCAGTGAGTGACTCTCACTCCATGAGGTCAGCCCCTGTGCAGCAGCTGGTATGCTGTGGTCATGGCCAATCCTCACAGCCAGTCAGCCTGAGGGTCAGTCCCACCCACTGATGTGCCAGCAGCAATTGAAGCTCAACTACAACAGGAAGGCACACACAATCTACACAAGGGACACTCCTGGAGCACTTGGCTCAGGTTATCAGGGAGACTTTGCCACTGGGCCCATAGGATACTTACTACATGAGGCCACTCTGCCAAGACTGAGAGACACAGCAGACCTACCTAATACATAGAAACAAACAGAGAGGCAGCCAAAATGGGCACACAAAGAGACATGTCCCAAATGAAAAAACAGGAGAACTCTCTAGAAAAAGGGCTAAATAAAATGGAGGCACACAATCTACCGGATACAGAGTTCAAAACACTAGTTATAAGGATGCTCAAAAACTGAGTAAAAACTTCAGTGAAAAGATAGCAAACATAAAAAAAGATGTAGAAACCGTGAAAAATATCATTCACACATGAGGAATACAATAACTGAAATGAAGAATGCACTAGGAGGAATAAACAGGAGATTAGTTGAAGCAGTGGACTGAATCAGCAATTTGGAGAACAAGGTAGCAGAAAACCCATTCAGAACAACAACAACAAAAAAGAAGAATTCAAAAAAAAAATAAAGATAGTTTAAACTACCTCTGGAACAAAACCAAGTATAATGGCATTTGCATCTTTGGGTTACCAGAAGGAGAAGAGAGAGAGAGAGTAAAAGACTGAGAAGCTATTTGAAGAAATAATGATAGAAAACTTCCCTAACTTGGTGAGAGAGGTAGACATACAAATCCAGGAAGCACAGAGTCTCAAACAAAATGAACTCAAAGGGTACCACACCAAGACACGACATAATTAAAATTGCAAAGGTTAAAGACAAAGACAGAATCTTAAAAACATCAAGACAGTTCCCTACATGGACTCTCCCATAAGACTGTCAGGAGATTTGTCAATAGGAAATTTTCAGGCCAAAAAGGACTGGTATGAAATAGTGAAAGCAATGAAAAGCAAGGACCTACAACCAAGAATACTCTACCTAGCAAGGCTATCATTTAAAATTGAAGGAGAGGTAACGAGCTTCCCAGACAAGATAAGGCTGAAGGAATTCATCTCACCAAACCAGTATTACAAGAAATGTTAAAAGGACTTCTTTAAGAAGAAAGAAAAAACCCAGGATCACAATTATAAGAAATAAAGGAGAAATAAATACCTATCGATAACCACTTTAAGTGTAAATGGAGTAAATGCTCCAATCAAAAGACATGAGGTAGCTGAATGAATAATAATAAAAGAAAATATATATGCTGTCTACAAGATACCCACCTCAGAATGAAAAATACACATAGACTAAAAGAAAGGGATGAAAAAAGATATTTCATGCAAATGGAAAATTTTTTAAAAAGCTGAGGTGGCAATACTTATACCAAACAAAATAGACTTTAAAGGCTCTAATAAGAGACAAAAAGAATAATACATATTAATAAAGTGATCCATTGAATAGAGGATATAACCCTTGCAAACATTTATGCACCCAACAGAGGAGTACTAAATACATAAGGCAAATATTGATGAACATAAAGAGAGAGATCAACATTAATTCAGTCAGTCATAGTAGGGGACTGTAACACCCCCTTCACATTAATGGATAAATCTTCCAGAGAGAAAATTAACAAGGAATAGTGGCCTTAAGTGACACACTAAAACAAAAGTATTTAATTGATATTTTTAGAGCATTTCAGCCAAAGCAGCAAAATACACATTTTTTTCAAGTGCACACAGAAAGCTTTCTAGGATAGACTATATGTTAGGCCCATTCAAATCCTAGTAAATTTAAGAAGATTGAAATCATATCAAGCATATTCTTCAACCACAATGGTATAAAACTAGAAATCAATTACAAAAAGAAAACTCAAATACATATGAACACATTGAAGCTAAATGTCATGCTACTGAACAATGAATGGGTTAAAATGAGATCAAGAAAAGAATCAAAATATACCTTGAGACAAATGTAAATGAAAACACAGCTATCCAAATCTATGAGAAACACTAAAACAGTCCAAAAAGTGAAATTTATCACAACATAGTTCCTAACCTTAGGTCCCCAAGGTTCCTAAGCCTCACTTCATTTTTTTTAATATATTTTATTGATTATGCTATTACAGTTGTCCCATTTTCCCCCTTCATTCCCCTCCACCCTGAACATACTCTCCCACCCACATTCCCCCCCTTTACTTCATGCCCCTGTGTCATAAGTTCTTTAGCTTCTACATTTCCCCAACTATTCTTACCCTCCCCACTGTCTATTTTCTACCTACCATCTATGCTACTTATTCTCCGTACCTTTTCCCCCTCTCTCCTCCTCCCACTCCCTTGTTGTTAACCCTCCATGTGATCTCCATTTCTGTGATTCTGCTCCTGTTCTAGTTGTTTGCTTAGTTTCTTTTTGTTTTAGGTGTGGTTGTTAATAATTGTGAGTTTGCTGTCATTTTACTACACATGTTTTTTATCTTCTTTTTCTTAGATAAGTCCCTTTAACATTTCATAAAATAAGGGCTTGGTGATGATGAACTCCTTTAACTTGATCTTATCTGAGAAGCACTTGATCTGCCCTTCCATTCTAAATGAAAGCTTTGCTGGATAGAGCAATCTTGGATGTAGGTCCTTGCCTTTCATGACTTAGAATACTTCTTTCCAGCCCCTTCTT
>CM052539.1:23643308-23703451 GCA_028533065.1 Trachops cirrhosus
CTCTCTCCTTCATTTTTACCTTGGCTAATGTAATTGTGATGTGCCTTGGTATGTTCCTTCTTTGGTCCAACTTCTTTGGGACTCTCTGAGCTTCCTGGACTTCCTGGGAGTCTATTTCCTTTGCCAGATTGGGGAAGTTCTCCTTTATTATTTGTTCAAATAAGTTTTCCACTTGTTGTTTTTCCTCTTCTCCTTCTGGTACCCCTGTAATTCAGATGTTGGAATGTTTAAAGATATCCTGGAGGTTCCAAAGCCTCTCCTCATTTTTTTGAATTCTTATTTCCTCATTCTTTTCTGATTGTATGTTTTTTTCTTCCTTCTGGTCCACTCCACTGAGGTGAGACCCAGCTTTCATTCCATCACTATTGGTTCTCTGTCTCTTCATTTTTTTGAATTCTTGTTTCTTCCTTCTGTTCTGGTTGAACATTTATTTTGTCCTTCTGGGCCAAACCACTGATTTGAGTCCCAGTTTCCTTCCCTTCACTGTGGGTTCCCTGTACATTTTCCTTTATTTCACTTGGCAAAGCCTTCACCTTTTCCTCTATTTTGTGACCATACTCAACCATTTCTGTGATCATCCTGATTACCAGTGTTTTGAACTGTGCATCTGATAGGTTGGCTATCTCTTCATTGCTTAGTTGTATTTTTTCTGGGGCTTTGATCTATTCTGTCATTTGGGCCTTTTTTTTTTTTTTTTGTCTCAGCACACCTGTTACATAGCAAGGGGTGGAGCCTTAGGTATTGGCCAGGTCAGGGCAACCCAGGTCACTGCTTTGTGGCACTGTATATGGGGGAGGGGTCAGAGAGGGAACAATGTTGCTTGCTTGGCTCTGGGCGGGCTTTCAGTCACTTCCACTGCTATCCATTAGCAAACTGGGCCCTTCTGGAGCTGATTCCCAGGTAGATGGGTTTGTGTGCATTCTCCGACCCTGTGGGTCTTTCCAACAATCTGTCTTGTGAGGCTGGGAGTTTCTCCCACTGCCTCAACTGCATTCTCTGACCCTGTGGGTCTTTCCAACAATCTGTCTTGTGAGGCTGGGAGTTTCTCCCACTGCCTCAACCCTCACAGGTTTTGTAAAACAGGTTTTTTCAGTCAGAGGTTTGAGGCTTTATTTTCCTGAGCTGGAACTCTGGGTTGCGATGTCTGTCTTGCATGCTAGTTGTTCATCCCGGTTTATCTGCATGCAAATGTGGGACCACCCACTCCACCAGCTGCTGTCTTGCTGCATGTCCTCTCTGACCCAGCTGCCCATCTCTGCCCCTCCTACTGGTCTGGATGAATGTTTTTTTAACTCTTTGGTTGTCCGACTTCCATACAGTTCAATTTTCTGGAAGTTCTGATTGTTTTTGGTTTTTATATTTGTTGTTGTCCTTCTTTTGGTTGTGCAAGGAGGCACAGTGTATGTACCTACACCTCCATCTTGTCCAGAAGTCCCTTAAAACTGTCTGCCGTTTGTTGTCAATTTGTCCTTTCTGTTTTATTTTGTCCCCCTTTTCTTCCATATTTGCCTTCTTTTAGATCTAAAAGATCAACATTGATGCATAAGAGATGGGGGACAAATAAGGTGAACCCTATAGCTGCCAAGCTTACTTCCTAGAGGGTGTTCAGACCATGGGACAGAACATGGGACCTTCACAGACCCTTAGGGCCTTCCTGAATTGAGGAGACAGAGCTCAGAGTTGAAAGAGGTGGTAGCCATTATAGAAAAAGGTACCAGTAAGGAAAAAGATGAGCAGAGAGAGCTCTGGAGATGTGTTGCACTCAAGTTTTTAGCTGAGAACCATCAGCTGCCAGTATTTCTGGTGGCCAGGGGCACAATTCCTTAGTTGGAAGTGCAGACCTCTGCATCTGCTACAATGTTTTCAGAAAGGTACCTCCTTGGGTCTCGATTTTACCACCTATTACATATTATCCATCTTCTGAGTTGTGGTAAGACCTACTTAATATGCAAAAGAGCTTAGAAAATCATAATACACTCATCATTGCATTAATATGACAGTGGTTTAAGTTATACAACACACATTATTATATGAACCTAACAGTTTCAGAACGGAGGGATCACTCCTGGGCATGTCTAGTCTGTTGTTTATTTAGCTTTCATTGAATAATCTTTGTGAACAGAACATAGTTCCGAGGCTATAGGGAGAAAAATAATGCATGTACAGTGTTTGCCTTCCAAGAACTTACCATAATGCAAACAAATATGTATAAAAAGAAACCTTAATCAAAACATGATTGAATAATATCATTGTACTTGACTCTTTATATTAATTCTTGAGGGGCTGCATACTGGCTAGCGTGGTGTGATGGTAGCTGGGTGGATTTAATAATCACGGATTTCATCAAATGCTTGAGATTTGGGCAGAATTTTGAAGGAGTAGAAAGATGTACTCCACAAAATACCCTGAGACTGTGGGCCTACCAGAAAGAATGGATGTAAAAAGTGGGTGGGCAGAATAAATTCTTAAGCAGAAAAGAACAGGGTTGTAATTGGGCTTGAGCGGCCCTGGCGTCTGTCCCTAACTACCATGCAGGGAGACTCTGGAGCCTCATTTCCTCCTCAGCACATCAGGCCTGAAGGAGTTCTTGCATCTTCTGGCTCCAAACTTCCATGAGGGCATCGTTTGAAAAATCTCTGGTGATTATGAAACAGACTGATAGATACAGAGAACATTTTGAAGGTTGCCAGGAAGAAGGGAGCTGGGGGATGGGTGAAAAAGGTGAAGGGATTTCGAAGTACAAATTGGCAGTTACAGAACAGTCATGCGGGATGTAAAGCACAGTATAAGGAATATAGTCAATAATATTGTAACAATTATGTATGGTGTCAGATGGGTCCTAGATTTATCCCAGTGATCACTTTGTAAATTATATAAATGTCTAATCGTAGAGTTGCGTACCTGAAACTAATACAATATTGTACATCAACTGTAATTTAAAAAGAAAAAAATTTGAAATATCTTTGGTGATTATGAAAGTAAACACATATTTTCTTGGCTCAAGTAAGAATCAAAACTGTGGCATCTTAGGAAATGATAACATTCCAGTGAGGGTAATGAGCCACAATACCGAGTCAGAAATCCACACAAAAGGAATTTAGAGACCATTTAAAGTTAGAAAGCAGGAAAATTATACGATTAATCATCAATAATGTTTGAGAGAGAGTCTAGACATATGATGGCTAAGTGACTGTCTTCTAAGGTTAATTCTGTCTGTGCAGCTATGCTTCTAATCAACGCCAGAACATGACCAACAGAATCTCCTATGCTGGATTAGATGGGCCACGATTCAGTATCTCAGCACTTTCTCAGAAGAAATCAGACTCATGAAATGATAGTATCCAACCGAAATTTTATTATAATAATAATCGTACATCATAACTCCTCTTCCACCTTCACTACACTGTGCTTTTATTATTTATCAATCTGGGAGCAGGGAGGAAGGGCACCGCCAGATGAGAACATTTAAGAGACAAGCAATTCATATATGTCTTTATGGTTCAGTGATGCTATTGCAAGGGAATACAAAACCAGGCATCAGGCACTGGAAAGAATGGGACTTTTTTCAATCTTATTTGCCCCCTCGGAAATAGCGATTGTAGGCAGCGTTGTAGCCAAAAACCCTGGCGTAGTGTTCGCAAAGTCTAACGTCATCACAGGCTTCCCGGTTGAACTCTTGGACAGGCTTGGTGCGTTCTCGGATCCTAGAAAGTTGGGGGAAAATGAGGCCCAGATTAAGAAGTATAAAGAGAATGGAGAAATAAGAAAAAGGAAAAAAGAATATCAGAAAATACTGAAGATCCCAATCACCATCCCCCGCCACCATCCTTGCCACACCCACCCTCTCCCTGCCCTCCTGCCCTTATCCAGAGACACTTGAAGAACAGGGAAGAGAGGTTGAACAGTGGGAATTTTTTTTTTTAATGAAAACAGAATTTTTCTTTCTCTGTCCTCTTTTAGGTCGTATCTCCCCCTCCTTTCTGAGTCTTTAAAAAAATAGTCTTCCAGAAATTCAGTTTTCTGTATACTGTTTTAACATTCTTTGATTTGGGGATACAATTACATATAATATCTCTTTTTAAAAAAACCTGTTTGTCACTCCATTCTGATCTGGGATACTACACTGGGAAAAATGACTCCCCCACCAAGTTTTGTTACCCACCTCTCTTGGACTTTAGCTCTCCATCTCTGCTGCGGGGATATAAAGGTGTTAGCATATCTCCTGTTAATGAAGGGACCTTAAAACAGAAATAAATAATTGCAGTTTTAGGGAGACAGTAGCTGAAAACATTTCTTTGAGTATTTCCTAACACGAATGTGTTTGCAAGCTCATTAACTTATGCATTTCATATAACTAGAGATATGCAAAAATCAAAAGGGAAGATAAGAATATATCATAAACTGCCTGATCAAAGGAAATTATAACCCCTATGTGTGCCTTTGAGACTTGTTACATTGGCCATTGAAATTTTCACTTGTTTGTTTTGCCTTTGGATGATAACTGATTTTTCAATTTTGGTATTCCTATTTCAGAGTGTTTTAAAAATTCCTTAAGGGAGGAATTCTCTCTGTCCTGAGGACTTGTAAAGTATGTTTTTAGGTTACTAGTAAATGAAGACCTTATACGTGATAAAAACAGTGAACGAATTGGAAATGAGAGTGATACGTTATTTTCTCTTATACTCAGTCTTTGTAAGTCTAGAAATTCAGTGCCATTCTAACAATGTTGACGCCTGTGGTCTCCCAACCAACTTAGCCTCCAATTCTGTACTTTGCCAGTTGTCATTACTCCTCGTTTTCCACTGGCGTGGTTGACGTGGTGCCAACGTAAAACTTCCCAATGAGGTTTTATGGCTCCGAAGTATGTTGAATGGTGTTTAAATGCCATATTACACCACTGTAAGTTTTTTAAAAATTGCTTATCTGGTGATTTTTATAGTCATTGGATTTTAAATTTTACTTTAGTTTTTCAAAAAAGGCCCCTCTTTTTTCTCCCTGTTATATGTTTTATCATTTGTCTTTTTAAGGACAAGGAGGGATTTTATAACACATGAGATTTAAATGAGGAAGTCAAATATTCACTTACTGATTTCGTAGGATTCCATGCTTTCGTGAGATTCTGGAATTAAAAAAATTTCATGTTATTGTTATCATACATTGCAATAGTCTAAACATAGTGAAGGATGGAGAAGCAAGAGTCAAAAAGATGTGAGGAATATAGTTAATAATATGGTTATTACAAATATCAGGCATTTATGATTTATGAATTGTTTCTCTAGCTCTGTCCATGCTGTGCATATGTCTACAGTTCAGTTTCTCTGATGTTCAAGAAGCTAATGAGCACAGCTACGATTTCCCAAGGGCTCTGGGGTTTTCGGGCTAGTGAAATAAGACGAGTTAAGTGCTGCCCACAGGTCTCCAGAGAGCCATCTTCTCCGATTAATCTGGGACCTGTCTGAAAGCAGGGTTGAGGAAGAGACAAAAAGTTCTAGGAGACACCTAGGTTTCTTCATGCAGACTTCTAGGAGGTTCCAAAAGCCTCTTAAGAACCTGTATTAAATTGGCAGCCACAGAAACCACTGCCCCCAGCTCATTGCTAGCACTGGGCTCAATGCCAGTTCAGAGAAAGAACTGAGGTGATGTCAAAGCAGAAGTTTTCTTCCTTTTACCTTCCCAACAGGTAAATTTGGCAATGAGTCTTAGATATGTAAGTAGGTGAATTTGCTTGAAAAGTTCAAAAGGAGCTAAAGAAGCTAAATCCTTTCACACAGAAACTTTATGAATAATTTCAACAGTCAGTAGCAAAAGATACATGGTCATTAACATTTAGGCTTAAGA
This sequence comes from Trachops cirrhosus, assembly GCA_028533065.1. Taxonomy (NCBI): domain Eukaryota; kingdom Metazoa; phylum Chordata; class Mammalia; order Chiroptera; family Phyllostomidae; genus Trachops; species Trachops cirrhosus. The sequence continues at coordinate 23,649,147 of CM052539.1, forward strand.
ACTAAAATAGCTATTTTATTGAAGCATAAAACTGAATAATCTAAATAATTTTGCTTCAGATTTCTTTTTACAAGCTCTGAACAGAGATATATTTAAGAACATACAGAAACCAGGCAAACGTTATCTTTTGACAACAGAAATTATGAAATCTATTTTTCTCTGAGATTCTTTAAATATAAAACTTCATTTTAAAATTAATTCATCAAACACATTTAGTAAATCCATGAGATTATCCTATCCCTAGAGAGGGCTGTACTTAATACTTCACTATGAAAACTGACATTTTTAAAAGTAAGTAATTCAACCAATATCTTTAACCAATTGTTACCAAAGTCTAAATAAACATCCTTAAAAATGAGAACTCGGAGGCTGGGAATTTATCTTCTCTCTGAAATAGCAAAGTTTCCAAGTGTGACTTACCCTGGAAAAGACTTGCCTAATAAATTGCATATAAGAATCTGGATATTCAGGATATAAAAAGCACTGAATGGAACAGACACGGGGCTTAGAAGTTGGGAAACGTTAAATTAATAGTACTTTAAGATTACAATAGAGAAAGGGACAAGGAAAAGAGGAGAGAGAGGAAGAATGGAAGTAAACCAAAGTCAGGCACAGAAAAGAAAGCCCAGAGAAATGGCAGGAGAGAGATTTCTCACCGTAACACAAAGCGGCCATGGCCAGGGCAGCCAGAATGGAGAGAAGCAGCAGGCTCTTCATGGTCTCTCTGTGGTCCTGTGGGTTGGTCTCACTGTCTTGTGCGGCAGCAGTGCAGGGAGAGGCTCCTACAGGCTGTTTGTGAAAGTCTGCGGAGATTTTATAAGAACTAGAGGAGCTGAAGGGGGAGGAACCAGTGGGAGGGGGCCGGAGAAGGTGGGGACTGGTTGGCACTAAACTAGCGCTGGGACTTTTCCCAAATAGTCATTCCTTCCAGATATTATCTTCTCTGGGTGGGCAGTTTTCCCTCATTCCTGGATGTGACTGTGCTATGGCAGGAGGAGGTACAGAGGCTGTGGCCACCCTAGGTTTGGGGCCAGATCTGGGCAAAGGTCCATAGAGAAGGGAGTTGCCACAAACACGTGTTTGCCTTCCTAATTTCTTCTCTGATCTACCCTCCCGGCCCTGACTGTGGGCCTTTCAGGTTTAGTCCCCACACAGAGCCACAGTGTTCTGCTCGTTCCCCTAATGGGTGGATGAGAAGTTCTGGTGAAGAAAGGACTTCATTTGTAAGCTGTTTTAATTTAGAGTTATGTTTCCAGTAAGGCTAAACTATCAGCCTGGACCAATTGAATGTTCCCCCCGGTGAGACGTACCTTCTGCATTTTTCAAGTGCTCAGCAGGGGAAGATGTTCAGTGATCCTGTGAGTGAGTTCTGTTTCCTCAATTGGCTCCACTGTAACTTGCTCATCCAGTTTTGAGCCTAAACCTGTTACCCTCGTGCTCTCCGAGGCTGGCTATCACTGATGGAGAGTGCAGCTAGGATAAGAGGGTACCCATTTTCCATTTTCCGAAGGCATTGTCCTGATAATCAACGAATTCAATATGCTTTTAGTGAGCAACAGATAAGATGCAAGGTACCGTGCTAAGTGCTCTGAGGTTTCTAGAGACAAGACCTGTCCCTAAGGAGGTAAGTAATAGCTACTTACTACTCACTTTGCTCTATAGCCGTCAGGTATCCTCAAACACAGACTTCCACAAATGCACACTCCCACTATACCTTCAGTACCAGAAGTGCTGTTTCTTTTTTTTAAGGAAGAGAATTGCAATTTGGTGCCTCTGGTCATGCTACAGGCTGAGGTGTTGTTTTTCTTTTGTTTGTTTTTTGTTTTTGTGCCTTCTAAGCAATTAGTAAAACTTTTCTATCAGATATATCTCTGTTGCCTGGGTGTCTGAGAGTCTTCTTAGCCCACAAATAGACTTGAGTGACGGAGCAGAAGGTTATGGAAGAGCAGGACCTCTGACTCTTGGGCTGGAACAGCAACAGGTCTGGGCTGGGAGTGGGTGGGCACAGTTTTCAGTAATGACTTATTGCAAGGAGCACTGATGAGCAACTAGATGAAGCCTCATTCTTTTATCTTACTGGGAGGAACTTTCCCTGCCACCCTCCACCCTATAAAAACTTTTATAAACACTAAAGGATGCCCTGTTAAAAGAAGTAATTCATTTGTAATCTGAAGGATTAGTGAGTTTGGAGGGATCAATAAAATCCAGGTATTCCCCCCTGATATTTTCATGTTAAGAGATATTTTCTTTGTAATGAAATCTTAAAGAAGACCTGAAAAAGAAGACAACATATGTTCATTACTGATACATTTAACAGTCATGATTTCCACTCACAAGACTGGAGGTTTTTCCTGTCATTAAATCACAAACTTGCTTTCAGTGTTGGCTCTTATGCTGTTATTTTAAGATAAATCATCAAATCATTACATTGTTAACAATTACTTGAAAGTGTAAAAATCAGTTTACTACACTGCATGGTTTTGGGGGAACGAGCTAGCCAAGGCTTGTTCATATAGCACTTTATAAGCATTCAGGCACTAATCCCCAATTAACATGATATGAAACAAGTTTAGTCCCAATGCTGCACCTCTAAAATGAGTAGGCTGCTCATCTCCTCAGACCCCATCTCCAGAATTAAAGAGAATTCCTTTTTTTCCTAGATGCAAACCTGTGCTTTGTAACGTACCTTAACTCAGTCTGTTCCAGCCAGGTTGCCGGTGTCTCCTCCGCCCCCAGCTCAAACGGGGACTGGGCCCTGTCAGCCTCCTGTCATCACAGTTCATTTTTATGCTGTCTGAATCCAAACATCAAAGTCCTACACTTCTCTGGCCAATTTGAGCTTCAACTTTTTTCATAAACTTTCTAAACTTTTAAGCATTTCTATTTATCATCTTGCTTTTGGTAAAACTAACACTTTCTGATAGAAGCTGCCTCTTACCAGTCACTTGTCTTTTATTTACACTGTTTTCCATCTATTGCTTGGTCCTTCTATGCTAAATCTTATTTATATATGGTTCTTTTTTCTTCTTGCTGTTCTGATTGGGTGTTTTTTGCTTTCTTATATTGTAAATTTCTGATTTGATTCTTGACTTCATCTGTTCTACTGTTGATTCCATGTAAATTATTCTTCATTTCAGTTAGTGTATCCTTATTTCTGACTGACCCTTTTTTATGCTGTTGAAATTCTCACTAAGTTCACTGAGCATCCCTATAACCAGTGTTTTCAACTCTGTACCTAGTAGATTGCTTGTTTCCATTTTGTTTAGTTCTTTTTCAGGAGTTTTGTTCTGTTCTTTCACTTGGGACATGTTTCTTTGTCTTCTTATTTTCCCTGACTCCCTGTGTTTGTTTCCATGTATCAGGTAGAGCTGTTATGTCTCCCAGGCTTGCTAGGGTGGCCTAATGTATTAGGTGTTCTATAGGGTCCAGGGCACAGGTCCTTGATCACCCAAGCTAGGCACTTGAGGCATGTCACCTGTGTGGACTGTGTACACCCTCATCTTGTAGTTGAGCCTTGATTGTTGTTGGCACATAATGGGAGGGATTTACCCCCAGGCCAGCCAGCTGAAAGGACCGACTGTGAGCACAGACAACTGTGGAGGATCAGCTGTGCAGGGGCCCACCCCACAGAGCAGGACTTACTTCACTGGGGCTCTGGTGCCTGCTGAGTTCATCTTTTGAGAGTGACACTTGTGGAGGTATTTGGGTGGTGATGTTTTGACATGGTCTGAAGCTTCCCACTGGGTGTGCTGGCTCTAGGGCCTCCCAAGAGGTGCAGACAATGTCAGCTGCCAACTGTGTTCTGCTGCGGGCCACCTGACATGAGCTACAAAGTGATCTGCTGATGGCTGCTACTTGTGCTGGGCTTGGCGGTGCCCAGGTGAGGCAAAGCTGTAAACCAAGGCCAGCTGCTGCTAGTGCCAAGCCTAGGTCCACTTAGTGAGAGGTATGGAGTATGCTAAAACCTGATGCTGATTGTTTCAGAGATTTTAAGAAAATCTGAAGCATGAACCAAGATAGGCCATTTGTATGGAAAAGCTACTGGAAACTGCTTGGATGGGCCTGAAAGTTGGGTGGCGGGGTCTCAGGGAATCACCAGGGCAAGGCAAACAGTGACAGCCAGGTTGATGGAGTCCCAGATATGGTGCCCACCTGCCAGCTCTGTGTGGACAAGGCCCATCAGAAGAACAATGGTCTCTGCCAGCACTTCTGTCTGGGAGAAAGCTGCCTCTCGTCTCTCGCCCTGATGACGGACAATTCGGTTTCTCCCTGTGTGTCTCTGGTGTCTTTCAAGCTGCTGTTCTAGTGCTGGAGCTCAGAGGGAGTGAGTCTGAGCAAGTCCGTGTGCAGGGCCTTTAACAGGAACTGCCTGAGACTCCAGAAGCCCTCTGTCTCACTCAGCCAAAATCTCCCCTGGTTTCTATAGCCAGAAGTTATGGGGACTTACTGTCTTGGCACTGGAACTCTGGGCTGTGAGGCCTGGTGTGGGGCTGGGACCCCTCACTCCTCATGTGGCACCTCTGCAGCTAAGAAATTCCTCCCAATTTTTATTCACCCCTTTTACCCACCACATGTGGGTGTGGAATCAGCCTATTCCACAACTTGACCCCTCCTATCAGTCTCAGTGTGGCTTGTTCTTTAATTCCCTAGTGGTAGTACTTTCATTCAGCCAGATTTCAGGTGGTTCTGAATGATAGTTGTTCTGTAGTTTTGTTGTAATTTTGATGTGGGTGTGGGAGGAGGTGACTACTGCATTTACCTACATGCCATCTTGACCAAAATTTCTGTATTTTCTTAATTGGGGTGTCCTGTAAAGACGAGACCATATGAAGCTCCAACTTATATTTGAATTTTAGATAATTATAAAAGATATTTACATAGATATCTCCATCTAACAAAAGAGGACTATTCTTCAGTTGGGAGTATATTTGAAGACCCTCTAAGAAGAGATGACAAAGGTATGAGAGAGACAATGATATGATTGCCAATTATTATTGTTATTTTTAATATATTTTATTGATTTTGCTATCACAGTTGTCCCATTGTTTCCCCTTTTATTCCCCTCCTCCCTGCGCACCACCTCCCACCCACATTCCCCGCCTTTAGTTCATGTCCATGGGTTGAACAAATAAGTTCTTCACCAGTTATGTTTTTTGATTACACAGAATCTCAGGTGAGATTGACAATATGGTGTAACCCAGGCAACAGAAGCCACAAAGTAATACAAGATCATTTACTCCACCATCCCTCAGTAGGAAAAGAGAAGCTTAACAACACCTTTCAGAGCCAGAAGTAGCTTCATGATTTTAGTCCTTCTTTATCCACTCATTGAACAAATGTATTGAACATCTATTTGTGCTAATTGTAAACTAGAAATATAGTGGAACAGATACAGATATGGAACCTACTCTCATGAATCAAATGTGCTGTTAGGTCACAAACTTAATTAGTGGTTCTTCCACTTTAAAAATGTGTTCAAGCATCAAATTGGCCCTAGAGAAGACCAAATGATAGGCATTCTCACTCAACCTACCTTTTTATGGGCACTCAAAAAACATCTTTGCAGAACATTGGATAAAGCACTGAGGACAAGCTCGGATAAGTTTGAATTCAGGGAGAGAGTGGAAAAGAAGAAATATCGGCAGAACTGACAGGAATTACAGTGGAGAGAACCCTTTCAGCAAAGCATATTTGCTGGAGAATATACCAATAGAGTTATCCCTTTTCTACATTATTACTTTGACTGAAATAACGGCACAGCAATAAAAAAGTGAATGGCTTTCCCCACCAATTCGACTTCCTCTTCTCTGCCCTTGCTCATTCCTTCTCTATTCTTTTTCAGACTGCTGGCATTTTGTCTCTTTGAGGCATATTCTTGGCCTCAGTCAGATTTTTTTTTCTTTTTTGCTCTTCAATGAGATTCAGCTTTATTTACAGAATGTTGGTTTTATGAGTTCATATTATTATTTTACTGCACACTAAAACCCTTACTCTTGCCTTTAAAGGAAAAAAGAAAAGGAAAGGAGAGGAGTTAGGAAGCAGCCGCCCAGAAAACAAAAACAGAAATCGCTTTCCAGGACATTAAAAACAATGACATGAGAGACTGAACCTCAGCCAACTTCATGGAACAGGGCTGACCTCTCCGTTCTGTTCTTTTAAGGGAAGCCCCTTGGATGGACTCTACATCTCAAATTTCTTTATTGACATAGATTCTCGTGCACCTAATCCCTCAGCCTTTTTTTTTTTTTTTAAATTTGTCTTAGCGGAACTAAGTGAAAGTAAATGTTTATCATACTCAATGGTATAAGAAGAGCATCTAGGGAATCACGGGCTTCTCTGGGGAGTGAATGGTGGAAAAACCTGGATATTAAATAAACTGAGCGCCCAGTTTGGAACAGCTGTACTTTTTCTTTTCTTCTCATATAGACCAATTCTCCCCTTTCCCTTCCCATTGAAAACTTCAAATTTTAAATAAGACAACAGATATCAAATAAAAATTATATAACTATCCAAATAATATGATCATATATCAAGTGTGTGCTATCTGCTAGGTACCATGGTAATCACTTTTTTAAAAAATTTAATCTTTATTGCATTTTTTCCATTACCATTTAGTCCCTTTATACCACCCTCCCCCCAGCAATCACCACACTGTTGTCCATGTCCATGAATCCTTTTTCCTTTTTGCTCAATCCCTCCACTTGCTAACCTCCCCCGCCACTAGCACTTTTTAAAAAAGATTTTACTTCTTTATTTTTACAGAGGGAGGAAGGGAGGGAGAAGGAGAGAGAGAGAAACATTGATCAGCTGCCTCTCATAAGAGCTGAGCACATGCCTGGGGTCGGAACCCATAATCCAGGCACGTGCCCTGACCGGGATCCAAACTGGCAACCTTTCACTTTGCAGAAGGACATCCAACCAACTGATCCATATTTACTCTTATAATAATCCTACAAACTGAGCATAATCACCCACATGTTATATAAGCAAAAATTAAACTCAAAGGGGTTCTATATTTTATAGGTCACACAGCAACAAAGTGGCAAAAGCAGGATTCAAATACAGTGTTCTTTGGTTTCAAAGAATACAATTTTAACCATTGATACAATCATGCCGTATTTCCCATGTTTTTGACACCTGTTTAAATACTTCTGTAATTGTGTCTATAGGGAGTCTTAAGTCCTCAGTTTTGGAGCCACCATTAAATTATAAAAAGATATACATATTTTAAATGTTAATATATTTAATATCCTTTAAAATAGGACATTAGCAGTGAAAGATTAGCATTTTACCACTTAAGCCCATGTGGTCAAGTGACTTAAAAATCAGAGAAGGGGCTGAACTTAGTTTTGGAACCCGAGTCTCCCTTTCTCTACCCAGAGCTCTGCAGACTAAATTACCTGTCCAACCCAGCTCCAACTCAAATAGGTTGCTTTCCCAAATCTTTCAGTTTACTTCAGAAATCACCAAGACTCATCCCAGTCTATGAGCACTCATGTTTGCTGACTGTCGCCTGACACCAACTGTAGTTTGTTATAAAAATACAGGCTCCACAGTGTCTACAAAGTCAATTTCTACGGTTACTTAGACCCCAAGCAAAACTGGAAATCTAGGATCGCTTTATAACATGCTTCTTCAACTCAAAGCAACGCAGAGATTAGGTTCTGTTTGCTTCTTGACTGGAGATGAAGGTCGGAAAGGCTGGCCATTTATTCATCGGAGCCTAGCCGCTGCTTCTGGGTGAGGTGTGACGTTAAACCCAACTCAGAACTGTTGGATGGGTTAAGGAAGACAAGAAATGTGGAGGTCCGAGGTTAAGGCTGGCATGTAATGCCATGTAGTACACACACACAACTAATGTTATTCCCCTCCAGATTGCTTCAACTCTATTGGTTTAGTGTTACTTCCACTTTCCCCCAGTAGTAGAGAGATAATGGATTGCTGAGGATGACCTAAGCAGAGGTGAAAATGCAAGAAGTGGGAGCGATTGAATCGGCAAGATCTGGTACAAGGGGAGCCAGTTTGAGAACTGAAAGCACTCACTTTGGTTCTGACATTGGTAGGCGATGCTTGTCTGACTTTCGAACAAATCACTTAATTCTCTTTTAAACATGAGTTTGAGTAGACGTCTGTAATTTTGTAGTTCTAGATTACCTCATCCTTGACACAGATAAACAAGATAAATTATTATGCAATCCAGTGTTTGAAGAAACACTCTGTTCTTAAAGCTACTTTGCAAGCGATACTTTCAGGGCTAGAGCTGTTGACTTGTGTTTGAGTGTCCACTGCCCGCCCTGAAAACCACGAGCACGGATCCATTCGAATCACTGCCGGCCGAGAGGGCCCTGGCTGCTGGTATTTCCCAGTGTAGTCAGATAACTTCATTCGTCTGGGTTGGGCATTGATATGCTATGAAATCCTTCGGATGAAAAAAGGCAGTTTTTTCAGCCAGGGTTTGGTCCATGAAACAAAACTTGTGGAAGAGATCTGAAGCTGTGCAAGTCCTCTCTGCTTCATTGTCTAGTCATTGTAAAACCTGGAAATAGGAGAAATTTTAGAGGGAAAAAAGCTTAGAGAGGACAAAGGCAAACATTTTAGGCTAATATTAGAAAGAGTATAGTGCAGAACATGCCTTTGCTGATCAAGCTACGAAGCAAACAGGCTGTGAAATCGATTATGTCCACATCCGATTTCCTCCTGATGGAGTTGCCATGGGAAATGACACAGTGACATGCGGGTTGAGATGGCCTGAGGAAATGTAATTCAGCCCTGCTCGATGGCATTCACTTAAGCAGTCCCATAGCCAGTGCTTGTCTCAATCTTGGGGGCCACACCCCAACTCTGATTCTGCCAATTTATCATTCTCTTGTGTTTCCTGTCTTTCTCATAATCCTCAGTTATTTATTTCCTGCCATTATTGAATTTTGAATTTAGATTTTTATCTTGTTGATGGAATAGAAGGGTTTTTTATTGGCGTTCATTCTCTGGCTTTTGGTAAGACGTAAATGAGTGGGAGTAAGAATGGGATCAAATGGAAGGGAAGGTAAACTGTGGGGAACAAGATATAATATAATTCTTTGTTTTGTTCTGAGAGAACAATAGAAAGGCCAGTGAAATGGATGCGGGCTGGGGTCTGGGGTTGGTGACAATGACATGAACGCTTGTTTGTTTTGCTCTTCCAGTCAGACTGTGAGGGCTTTGATGTTAGCCTCTGGACCACAGTCATCTTAAAAACATGCAATAGCAATGCAAATAGTGTTTGAAGTAAGCCAACATCCCTCATATATGCATCCCCAGATCTCTGGTGACATCACAGATAGTGGAAAAGAGCTTGGACTTTGGAGTTAGCAGGACTGAATATGAATTCTGCTCTGTCACTTAATGATCTCTGCTATTTCTCTCATTTTTTATATTCTCATTTTTTTAAATCAAAAACATGGGGGTGATAATGGAAAGTAGCTTGGAGAGTTGTAATGCATGAGATAATACATGTGAGCATCTAGGTGGCACAGTGCTGGCATAGGGTAAATATTCCATGAAAGTAGCTATTATTATTATTACTATTATTATTGTTCTAATGATCTATGTGACCTTTGATAAGTAATTTTCTCACTGTAGAATGTGAGGGGTAGCAATTGTTACATACATTGTTATAAAGATTTAATGAGATCGTCCTTGCAAAATACCCAGTAAGTGTCTGTGAGATTATAGTTGATTATTAAATGTTAGTTCCTGTCCCTATATTCCCAGCTGTCTTTCCCATACTTTGCTTTCACTATTTTCCAGCAGGTTACCAATACTTAAGCCAAACTGAGCAACTCTTTACCATTACCTTTGCTCATTTTATTGCATATTCTCTTTTCCTGCTTTCGTCTCTGTCTGTAGCAATCTTGGGCATTTTAAGGTTTATCTCAAATACTACCTACTTCATAATGTATTACATCAGTAAGCTTCCTGACTGGGTTATTTCTCCTTCTTTTAAACATTCCTGTAGCACTCTGTTTTAATTCTTTGTTAGCACATACCTTCTTTCTTTTTGCATTACAGGCATTTCTGTTCTCCATCTTGCCACACACCTTCTTCCCAGTTATCAGTGGTACAATCACTGGTTTCCTCCTCTTCCTTCATTCCAGACACATTTATCTACCAGACTGTGATTTACTGTATTATCTAGGAAAATTTATCTCTGAGGAGACTGTATTGGAAGAAAGAATTCTCTCGCTGAATTCACACACTGAGTTAACTGTCTCTAGTGTATTGTTGTAACCCTAGAATACCCTTTCATAGATCTTACCTAATTTCATTACAGAATACAGAAATTGTTTACATGACTAGGTCTTACACTGAATTTTAAGCTCCTCGAGGGAAGTCAGGGCTTGCATTCTATTCATTGCTGTAGCCGCAGTTCCATACTCATTATCTTATCTGCAAACCTAGTGCAATGTTTGAAAACCACAGACCTCAATGAAGTTGCCCTTAACAATTCACTCCAGCAGGCTCAGAGCACACTTAAAATATCCGTGACCTTTCATTGAAGTATAAATTTAATTTATTGTGGAGTTAGGAAATTATCAGTATGCTCAAAAAGGGAAAAATACTATTTCACTCATATTTTTTTCTACCTTTGGCTTATGTAGCAATCCAACTATTAAATTAGCCAATTATCCTCTTAGTGAAATAGCAATATTCCCCAAAAGTTTCCAGATGCTAATATTGTAAAATTATATTATAGTGTAAATATATGAAGAAGTATATTCTCTCTCTAAGAAAAATCTCTCGAACAGCAAGAATTCCTCTGGAAGAATAAAACGAGAAATGTTCTTTTAGTGTGTTTGGGATGTAAATTCTCACCTGTGTACTTGTCTTTACTTCTAGATTTTTATACGTTGATCTATCAGAGTGGGCCTGTGTATGCCACAGAGGTCTTATAAAGAAACTAGCTCTATGTACAGCACAAACATTTGCAGATTATGGATATAAGAAGTTCAAGGCAAAGAAAACAAGAGTATCTGAAAGACTGCCAAAGGGCAGAATTAATTAATGTTCCATTAAACTTGAAGCAAATAATTAATATTTATTAATTAAATTGTGTCATTATGATAAAAATGTAGCCTATATTACATTGATACTTTGGAATTATTAAAGTTTCCTTTCTGGTGTAATATAGAATATCTTGGAAATAGAGTAGCAAAATGAATAATCTTTGCTTGGTAAGCAGTTTCTGAGTCTCAAGGAAAAGTATGTTAAAATGACCAGTTTTAGACTTTACTTATTGCTTGATTAATTCACAGGTTGCAAGGCGGGGTTGCACATGTGTGGAAATGTTCAATGCACCCTCCATGATGGCTGATGATGGTCATATTTTCCTGATCTATTGGTGTTTTTCTTCTTAGTATAAAACGTACTCCTTTGTCCTTTTTGACATTTTCCCTTGACTTCTATTTTGCCAGGCGTTAAGATTGATATTCCAGCTTTCCTTTGGTTTCAACTTGCTTGAAGTAATATTTTCATTCTTTTATTTTAAACCTTTCTGTAGCTTTTGTCTTATGTTACTTAAAGACTATGCATTATTAGATTTCTTTTTAAAAATATATTTTGATAGTCTATATTCATTTGGTGAGTTTGGCCCATCTACATTCACTAGAATTATCACTATATTAGGACTATTTCTACAGTATAATTTTTTATACAACTGATTAAATAATTTCTCACAGATTTATAATTATTATTTATATATCTTTTTAAAAAATTAAGTAATTAATTTATTTTTATAGGGGGAAAGTAAGGAGAAAGAGAGGGAGAGAAACATCAATGTGTGTTTGTCTTTTGAGTACCCTCTACTGGGGACCTGTCACGTAACCCAGGATGTGCCCTGACTGGGAATTGAACTGGTGACCTTTTGGTTAGTAGGCCGGCACTCAACCCACTGAGCTACACCAACCAGGGCTATTTATATATCTTTTTATCCCTCTGTAGACTGCAATTTTATTGAAGACCAATATGAATTTAACTAATACAGCATCTGGAATACAGTAGGCAGTTTCTAAGTGTTTGTAAAATAAATGAGCAAGAGAATGAATTATCATTATTGTGCTTGAAAATTGCCCTGTCACTAATAATGATAACTTGTTTTTATAAATTCTATTCACCAAATAATTATTAAGTGCTACTGTTTGCCAGGCAATGTACCATGCATTACATTAGAATACTGATATGAGTTGAACACAATCTTCACTGTTTAAATATCTATAACCTAATATGTATACAGAAGAAGTCCAGTAAAACCCAGGACGTGCAAGTCTGTGGTTTCTTTCATTTTGTACAAGTCAATTGACAAGGCTGAGCTTCTATTTGCCCACCAGAACCTTATCAAAATAAATTATATTCTCTATAGCAACATAATACCTTAGGCTATATTTTATACTCATATCTATATATGAATTTTATTATAGATTTTTTCAGCTGTTTACCTGTCTTTTATTTCTAGTTTTCTTTGAAGAGTAATAAAAATTGCCACTTTTTATGTATGTATTTTAGTTTTTTTCAATTTTGGTACATAGTGTTAGTGGGGATTTTTTTTCTTAAAGCATTATTTAAACCCCAGATAGTGTATATAATAGACCACAGGTGGCAAACACAAGGCCTGAGGGCCGAATCCAGCCCTCCACCTTGATTTATCTGGCCCGGCACCTTGTTTCTACCTGGCAGCAGCACCGAGCTCTCGATTAACTGTTAAGGGTAGGTACATTTATGCAGTCCTAAAATTACATTTGGCCCTTAGAAGGCAACCACGAGGCTGATGTGGCCCCCAGTGAAAATGAGTTTGACACCCCTGTAATAGGCTATATGCCATGTGGCCTATTTAAATTTATTTACAGAATCACTGAAGTTTTTCAGTATCTTTTTTCTCTCTTGATCTTTTCTCTCAGGACACTCAAAGTGCCTCAGGGTTCTTCAACTGCCACGTGTCTGAATAATTGATTCTAGTCTTGCACCATATGGAAGTCATTTCTACAATTCAGCCTTGCCTGTTCTATCAGTGGCAGCCTCTGCTGCTTTCTTTTTGTGCAACAAAAAGATGCCGCTGGCAAGAGGAGCAATGAGTCTGTTTTTGTGCTTATCTTTTAGCATACACCGGAAAATTCCCAGCCAGCTGAACTGTGCTGGCCCCAGATGCGGGGAGTCCAGGTACAATCACACTATGAAGACAAAGTGTGGGGACTGAGGAATCCAAGTTAAAGTTGCCAGACTAGCAAAGGTCAAAGCTGACCTCCAGTTGTTCCGGGAACATTTTTCCTTTTGTACTATTTACCATTTTATTTATTTCTGGCACCAAAATATTAAGTATTTAACCACTGCTTTCCTTGAGTGTCCACAGTGCAGAGAATATCTATGAGTGTATCTGAGTTCTTTTCCTTTCCTAGAACAACTGGCTTCAAAACATGAATCCCCACAAATCCTCCAGCTCTGGCTACTGACCTCGTGAGAAAGTTCATGTCTTCATCACTTGAAGATGGGAAGAAAGTTCTGAAATTCATTCTGGCAGATACAGCACAGCTTCTGGGAAAGAAGAAAATGCCACAAAATTTTCTTCCTTTCAGCTATTCAGCAAATGTTTCTGGCATGTAAAAAATTTGTATGTAGAGAAAGAGGAGAAAGTTTCAGATGGCCGTACCCTCTGCTTTCCATAAACTTCTGTACATTAGTTATAGATAAGACAGTCATACTTGTGCTTTCCAAACTAAAAAATGTGTTTTGAGTTAAGCTGTTTGGCATGGATAAGAGGCTTCTTTTGGTGGACCAGAAACAAAAAGTGAAGAAAAGAAAGAAATGAAATGAAATTAGAATTTAATGTCAAAAAGGCAGCTAAGAAGTCATAAACTTGGAATTTAAAACTATATGACCAAAGAATCCCTAGGATAAATGAAATAAAGTATTAAAGGAAATAAAGGAATGCTTAGATCTGAATGCTAATAATGAAAGCACTCCATATTAAAATTTGTGAGAGACAATCAAATTAGTGCTGAGAGTGCATAGCTTTGCATACATTAATCAGAAAACAGATGAGGTTGAAAACAAATGAGCTAAGCTTACCACTCAAGAAGGTGGAAAAAGAAGAGAACAACTCAAGAAAAGAAAGAATGGAATAATAAGGATACAGTAAGAAATCAATGAAATAGAGAAAAGAATGTAGTATAGAAACATGTATAGTAACTTATTGTTTAAAAGATAAATGAAAGAGATATTACTACAAGCACAAAAATATTAAACCCAAAACTGGCACAGAAGAAATAGAAAATTTGAACAGATCAATAAATGGGAAGAAAACAAAAATGGTGGCCAAATAGCCTCTCTCCAAAATCCCGTAGCCTACCTAGATGGTTTCCAGTGCAGTCCTACAAAGCTTCTGAGAAATAGTTTCTATTTTACACAAGTTGTTCCACAAAATTAAAAACAAATTAAGACATTTTTAGCTCATTTTGTGAAACTAGTGAGCTCTTGATTTTAAAACCAGAAAAAAAGTACTGAAGAAAACAAAATTACAGACCTATTTAAATTATGATAGTGGATATTAAAATCCTAAATAGATATTAGTTAACATAACCTGAAAAATATTCAAAATTATACATACTGATTAGGTAGGTTTATAACAGGAATGCGAACAATTTTATCATCAGAATATATGTCACTGCTATTCATCACAGTAATAGCTCAAAAGAGAAAAATTCTATAATTATCTCAATTGATGCAAAAAAGCATCTGTATTATGATGATGTATATCTTTTGATTTTATATATTTTATATAGTGATTTTATATACTTATATAAAATATATGCATGCAAAATATATATACTTATAATATATTTATTTTAGATTTGTTTATTATATAGGTCATACATAAATTATATGATATAATATATATAAAATCTTATTAAATTAGGGTTGGGTGGGACATTCCTTAAATTGGTAAAGGTTATATGCCAAAAACTTATAGTAAGCATTCTGCTTAATGGAGAAAGTTAAAATGAAATTCCTTTTCATTTTAAAACTAGGAATAAGAAAAAGATGGTTGTTGTTACCACTGTATCATTAGACAGATGTTAGTTATCGTTAGACCGGAAGCCCTGGCCAATGTTATATGGGGATAAAAAGAGATAAAACCTGTAAGGAGTGAAATGGAACACTTTTTGAGACAATATTATTTAAATAATATAAAAAATAAGCATCCAATCAACAATCTATTAAAGTCAGTGAGAGTTTAGTGAACTTGCCTGTACAAAGTCAATTGATACAACAGTGCCATTTCTCTGCATCAGCAATAACTGACTGGAAAATATAATGAAAATAGAATACATTTCACAATACCAACAAAAACTATTGTGTCTTTGAATTAATTTAACTAAGAATACATAGACTCTCTATGAAGAAAACTCTAAGATTCCAACAATAGTGATAGAAGATAATCTGAATTGATGGAAGTATCTTCCATGCTCATGGATAAGATGATTTTATATTTTAAAGATATCAATTTCCCTGAAATTAATCTATAAACTCAATGCAATCCCAATAAAAATTCCAGTTATATATTTTGAGATGTCATAAAGATAATTTCTTAAAAGCTTTACTTTTCATTTTTCATATTTAGGTCTTTAATCCATTTGGAAATATTTTCACATGGTGTGAAGTATAAACTAATTTTATTTTTTCCCTATAGATAGCTAATCGTTTCAGCACCTTATCCTTTCCTCATTGATGTGCAATGTCCTCGAGCTACCACATAAGAGAATGTGTTTCCAGTTCTGTATTCTGTGACGTTAATGTTGTCTCTGTGTCAATAACATACCTTCCAATCTCCCAAGACATCTAGTAATTTTCCTATTTAGTAAGGCAAGTTTGCCTTTTTATTAAAATTATATTGGCTATCTTGGCTTTTTGACTTTTCATAATTTTATTTCTTAAATATTATTTAAAATCTTTTTGGGAATTTTCTTTTTTAAAAAATTGGATTTATTGATAAACTTGGAAAGGAATGTCATTTTTATAATATTAAATCTATTTACCTATGACCATGATATATTTTAACATACCTTTTGTTACTTTATATTTCTTATAAACATTTCACAAATTTCCCACAAAGATCTTATACTTTCTTTGTTGGATCTATTTTATTTTGGTGTTCTTGTGAATGGCATTTTAAAAGTTACATGTAAATATAATTTCTACTGGTATATTTAGGAACTCTGTGGAGTTTTGAAAAATACTATTGTTATAACATGGTAATCTTATTGAGACCTCATATTAATTCTAAAAATTTATTTGTTGATTCTTTGTATTTTCTGTTTAGGCAATTATATAATCTGTAAATACTGACAGTGCTGTTTTGTATGTTCATTTAAAATCATATATTTTAGATTTATATTCTTGTTTGAGTGCACTGGTAGAAATATGGTAAGCAGTAGGTATCCTTACCTGGTTCCTAACTTTAAAGGAAATGCTTCCCATGTTCCCCCTGATTATAATGTGCTATATTTATAGGTTATTTCATGTCCTTTAGCAGGAGAAGAATGTTCTAATTTTAATTGATGAGAGTCATTATTTTTAAAACCAAGGAATGTTAAATTATATCTAATGTTGTTTTCTTCATCTGTTCAAATGTCATAGATTGACTTCCCATTGATCTCTAAATATGATGAGTTACAATGATAAATTTTCTCATGTTAATCCATATTTGCACAAATAGAGTGTCTTTCTTACTTGTTTATGTTTATCATTTTTTTCTGATGTTTTTGAAAAAAATTGCTAATGTGTTGCTAAAATTTTATTTTGAATTTTTATATCAGAGTTCACAAGTGAGATAGGCATATAACTTTCCTTTATTATACTATTCTTGTCCTTTTTCGATGAAAAGTCATACTAGCCTTATAATATGAGTTACAGAGATCTTCTTTTCCTATTCTCTGGTATGGTTTATATAAGATAGAAATGTAAAAATTTTTAAAAAATATTTTAACATTGTTTCTTTTTGATTTATGAATTATTTACCAATATTTAAATTTTGCTAAATACATGGTTTTTAAAATCTTTTGTTATTCTAATTTTATTGTATACTGGTCAATAGAGAATGTGATCTTTATCGTTTTGGTATTTTTAAGACTCTTTCAGACTTAAGATTTTTCTCCAATTCTTTGGAGCTCCATGGTTCACTATGATGTGGGTAGGTGAGGCTATGTTTCTATTTACATGGCTCACTACCATGCCTCTCTAATATGATGAATTAATGTCTTTCTTCAATTCAGGCATTTGCTAAGACTTTATTTCTTCAAATATTGCCTCTAGTACACTTTAACCCATCTTCCAAACTTTATCACTAGTTTGTGTTGGACCTTCTTATTTTATCCTCTCTGTGTCTCTATGACTCTTTTGCACTGTCCACTTAATCTCTTTACCAAGTTTTGAGTGATTTGCTGGTTGTTCCTCCTACTCAGTTTTCTGTTCTTGATTTTTATGTTTCTTGATTCATATTCGTGATGAGTTTCCTTATATATTTTGTAATTTTGGATAATGACTTTATCCTATTTTGGTTGTTATTTGTGGAAACCCTAAGCAACCAAGTCATATTATTTTTCCAGAATTGTTCTACCTTTTAAGCAAATTCCCAAAGAGGCAGAATTTTGTGCTAATTTATTAACTTGAGAGTTCCTGGACACAAAGGTGGTATATATTTAGATTCCAAAACTAGCTGCAGAGTAGACCTAACTTTTTGATTTCTCATGGAAGACTATTTTCACACTCAGCTACCAATACATTTCCATGCAAACTGTGCTACTAGATCAATTTTTTTCTGGTCATTTATTGATGTGTTCATTCAACAATATTCATTACATATTAACTGCATGCTACACACTGTGCTAGGTGCTAGCTGCTGCCAATATAAAGATGCACCTGCCATAGATCTCAAGAAACCCAGAATGTACCATGGCTCCATTAGTCACTCAAACAAATGTTACAGTAGCAAACATGTAGATGCTTCTGCATCTCAAGGCAGTAGAGCCTCCTCAGGGGTTAGCCAGACTCAGTCTGTGTTAGAACATACAGACTGCACTTCTTTCTTCAGGTTCCAGAACCAGAAAGTTCCATTTGTGTGTTTTTTACCCTTTTCAATGGAAAGAATGAAGTACTAACATGAATAACCCTGGTCAGTTTAAAGTGCTTGTTTCGTTAGACTCTGAAGAACCCCATGGTTCACCCAAGTGTAGAATAATGGCTTCAATACTTCCTTCTAGTTCATGGGTCTACCGCAGTAAAGTTTTAAAATTAGGCTGCTTAGCATGTATAAACATGGAGGCACAGGTATGAGAGGTTCACTCTGCACTGAAGTCATTAAATAGGGTGAGAATAACAAAAGACTAATCAGCAACTTTCATTTACTGTCTGCTAGTTGTTAGTTTTACCCAAACTTATTAAAATAATGATGATGATGATGATGATAGATGAGGCTTACAAAGATGCATTCAACTGTAATAGTGTAACCAACATCTCACATGTACTTCTTACTCTTACTGTTTTCTTTCATAGCTGCCTTTCAAGGTTCTCATCCCCACTTTCCAGTCATACTCATTCTTCTTAGACACTAAGCAGCCTCCCACTTTTATACTGATTTCTCATTATAGATATACTTTTCTTCTTCCCTGGGGCAAAAATCAATTTTTGGTGTAAGTCATTTGTCTTGAATTGGTTCATTAAAAATTTTAAAAATTTCATGACATTCATTTTTTAAACCATCTATTTATCAAGTGCCTAATATGTGCAAGTACTATTCCAGGCACTGAGAACACAGCACTGCGCAAAGGAGGCAAAAACACTGATCTCATGGAGGCGAATTCTTGTAGATAAATAATAAACTAATAAAAATAAATAAATCATTTTATACAAGAGTGGTAAATGCTAAAAAGAAACAAAAAGATTATAGGACTTGCATTGAGGCTCTGCATCTATTCCACATTACCTGCAGTTCCCTCCTCATATTTGGATGTTCCTTTGGACTAGCCTACCCCCATGGACCCCCAACACAAGTTCATCCATATGTTGTGCTATGCTAACGAGCAAGATGGATAGATTTCTACCTTTGTGGAACACATAGTTGTGTGGAATGAGATAATTATGAAAATGCATGATTATAAATTTTAATAAGTATCACAAAGGAAAAATACTTCCAGGTAGGGAAGTACATGACAGAGGATTTAGACTTAGTTTAGAGGTTGGGAAGAAGAAAGTTTGATTTGAAATTTGAGGTACAAATAAGAGTTAAATGTGGAAAGAGGGAAGTAAGAACAGGAAAAGAAAGAGCCTTGCAGGCTGAAAGAAAGGTAACTATATGTTGTCAGGTGGAATAAGGCTTTGTGTATTAAAAGTCACAAGATCCTAAACATTCGCACTACACACACACATACACACACAAAGGTAGCTGTGTGAGGTGATGAATGAGTTATTAACCTGATTATGATAATCACTACACAAAGTGTATTAAATCATCACATTGTATACCTTAAAATACATGTTGCGCAACCTAAATACATGCAATTATTATTTGTCAATCATACCTCAACAAAACTGGGGAAAAGACACAAGGCAATGCTGGGGAATTAAGCAGGACCATATGAAAATGCCAAAGATCTAATTTTTTTAAATCTTAAAGGTAACTGAAAACCACTGAAAAACTTTAAGAAAGAGAAAAGACATAATTTGATGTATTTTTGAAAAAATGACCCTGGATTCAGTATAGAGACTAGATTAGAAAGGGACAAGAGTTAATGCAGGAAGATTAGTTGCTGAGCATTGTGGCAGCCCAGTGTTAGGTGATGGTAGCTTAAACTTGAATAATATTTTAAAAGGAAAAAAGGAGGAGGGATATGAAAGTTACTTAGAAGGTAACGCTGAACCAATGAATGTGGAGGTAAAGGTGTGGTGTCAAAAATGGCTCCTTTGCTTCTGGGTTGCACAACTGGTGCTAATCTAGAGTAGTTCACAGTTTGCAGGGAGATAAAAATAGGTAAAAATGCATTGGTATGTTTTGTATTATCTAGATAAAAATATAGAATATGTGGTTGGGTTGTCTGATCAGTGTCTGATCTGAACTGGG
This sequence comes from Trachops cirrhosus, assembly GCA_028533065.1. NCBI lineage: Eukaryota > Metazoa > Chordata > Mammalia > Chiroptera > Phyllostomidae > Trachops > Trachops cirrhosus. The sequence goes on from CM052539.1 coordinate 23,669,287, forward strand.
GATAAAAACCTGAGAGTTTTCAGCCAATGCAAATAAAACACATTTATTTTTCAAAATAAGTAAAAAGATACATTTCTCTAAATGGGTTCCCACCTGTACTTCTCCATAGACTAAACTGCTTTGTACTCGGGGATGTATGAAGGGGATGAGTCCTTAGGAGTGTCTGTCATTTTATTTTGCTTACTATTTTTTAACTCCTTCATGAGTAATAATAATAAAAGCAAACAGTATATTGCATAATCTCAACAAAATTAAGTTATATATAGTGAGGTTAAACCATGTTAAGTTCATTGGGTTAATTTGCTTAGAGTAGGCGATCAATATATATTTGTTGTTTGACCAAGCCGCACTAAGAATATTGCTAAATCACTTTTATAATTGAGTTTGTTGTAAGAAATATGACTGTGACCAAAGGTACTTTTAGACTTCCTTTTAAGAAGACAAGAGAAAGCCCTTCCCATTCTGGAGAGGCTGACTTTGGCTACATAGTTCCATGACCTGGCATAACCTCACACTCAAAGTTTGTCACTTAACCTTTGGTGGGCCATGGGCCTTCTCAGCTAATATAATTTGGCAAACAGGAAGTGTTTTATGAGACAGGCAATGTGGAAAGAACTCTGTAATTTTGAAAAAGATTTTGCCATGTTTTAACCACTCACCTTCCCAAATACCCTGCCCCAGTCAAATTCATTTACAACCACCTTATATTTTCTGTGTCTTTTTCCATTCCCTCTCTAGAGACCAAGGATTTGGCATGAACCTTAGCTCTAATAGCCTCATAGGATTAGGGTGAGTAATTAGGTGGAGGGACCAGAAAAGACACTATTTAAGGGGCAAATTCAAATTATTATCAGGGAAAGAGAGTCAGGGGATAAAACCAGAGGAATAGTGTTACATGTTGGGACTTAGGGTTGAATTCGAGGCTATAGATGGGAAAATGTGGCAAGAAATCAAGGGACCAGCAGTGGATCTCTGAGCTAGTGCAAGGAAGCAAGGATCAAGAACATGGACAAAGGTCCAGAATGTAGCTCTGGATAAAGCAAATGTGTAAGGAGTTTCAACGGGCTGGGAGGGTGGGGTGTTTAGAGGCTCAGAATCATCTCAGACACTCATTTCTGTTTGCTTCACACCGCTCCCTTCTTTTGGAATTCTTTCCTCTCCCTTCACCTACCTAAATCTATTCTGTTTGCTGTGAGCAGTTCAAGTCCTATGCCTGGTATGACCACGGATATAATATCTAATAGGTCTGAGAACAATTGTGTGAAAACCTATTACTTAATAAAACTGCCATTGTAATATGTTTGTTTTAGGAGATAAATTTTGCAACTTCTTATAGCATATTGCTTTCTTTTCCTGAGAACTTTCGGAGAGATTTTTCTCTCATTTTACTTTTAAAAATTTTATTTTCAGGAAATAATTACTAAGGATGTTTTAGTCATATTTTTAAATTTAATTGTCATATACTTATAGACATTCTTGAGGTTAGGCTCATATTTTATTTATATTGCTTTATATATTTGATAACCATAGTATCTATTATTTATTAAGTGCCAATTATATTTAATTATTTCTAATTTGCACAAAAATCCTTCTATGTTATCCCCATTTTGGGCTTAGAAAGGTTAACGTCTTCCAAGACTGAACCAGTGAATCCTGAGGGTGAGATGAGAACTCAGGTCTGAGTTCTCTCCACACTATTCCAGGCTGCCTTGGAGGATCTGTTGATTCGACCAGTCTGAATGTTTGGGTTATGTCCTCCATCTACTAGGGCTTCTTGACCCTCTCCAGAGCCAGTCTATACAGAAACCAATGGGAGGGGCACATTTTATGCCTCCTAATTTTATACGAAAAAAGCTCCAGTTTTTTTCTTCTGTGGTTTTCATCTTTCTTCTCTCTTGTTTTCACTATTCTTTGTCCTTTTCCTCATTCATAAACACTCATTTATTTAAAAATGAGTTTTTTAATGTCATACTTCAATCCTTCTCCCTCCTCCCTGATGTCATGTTCCCTCAATAAATGCCAGGTGTAATCTGTCCTTACAATTTTCCAAAAGCTTTTTAGGTAACTAGCTAAATTCTAAAGCATTCATTTGATCGGCATCGGCTAATCTGAGATCTTCAGCAAGGGTGGGGGTGGGGAGGGGAGGTGGTGTTGGGTTGTTACCCACAGTTTCTCAGAGGAGAAAACCGATGGGTTTCACCAAATTCATTCTTGCAGGCAACCAAGCTGGTTTTCTAAGCTAAGAAAAACTCTGTGGAGTTGCCTGAACTGTTTAGCTCTGACCCTGAGGCTTAAGGCGCTACGTGCTGTCCTCCAAGTCTGTGCTCAAAAACCTTCTCTGTGGCTCAGAAGGACCAGTGAGCCTTCTCTGACTGCTCACTGTCATGTGTTCATACCATTTCAGATCAGCATGGACCATCAGGTGGAAAGAAACTACTGAAAACACGTTTTTTGATGTATCCCAGAGATATTTAAACTATGTATTGAGTCTCTAGTGTGCGTTATATGCTCTTAAAGACAGTTATGTGTGTGTATAAATAAATTAATAGTGATGATAAGATATGATTGATGCTGTATTACTTGAGGCCTGTACCACATGCTAGGGGAGCCCAGAGGCCCAAGGAAGGCTGCAGAGACCCACTGGAGTACGGCCCTTGCAGGTTGATGAGGGCCTTCTAACTAGGGGAGGCGGGGGGGATATTCTAGGTAGAATGAATGGCTAATACTTTAAAGCAGGGAGGAAAAGAAAAACAAAGAAAGCTTGTAACTGTGTGACATCTTGCCCACTTTGGGGCACTCCTCAAGCTTGTAATTGATGCTTGCTCTGTGCCAAGTGTTGTTCAGTCCTTAACCTGTGCCATTTTATTTAATCTTCACAATAAACCTAGCAGATTAGTTCTGTTATTATTTCCATTTTCGCTGTAGAAACGGCAGCACAGAGAAATGAGGAAACCAGTGCGAGTTAATACAGTGATCAAGCAGTGGACCCAGGCTGTCTGACCCCAGCGCTCATGTGCCTGACCACCGTGTCCCATTGCCTTCTGTCCGCCTCCTCCCAGTGTTTGCTCGGGAAATAGATGGGGTTCCTTTTTCAGGTCACTGCTGTATTTCATAATTCATAAACCCCTGTATTTTAACAGCACTTCACAAAATCCCCTGAGGAGAAAAGGAAAAAGCAGACCTAATAGGAAAGGAAAACCCTGAAAGGTAGAAGGGAGAGGGCTCACAACAAAGTTACGATCCTGGAGCTAGTCATAGATCTGAATACCCTGTCTGGACAGGAAACGATACAGGCCACCATCCTTAATTAAGCTACAAGGGCAGCGAGTGCCAAAAAACATGGAATGCAGATTCAGACAAAACTGTGTCTCATTCCCAAGATTAATGTGCCAATTTTTATAGAAGAAAAATAAAAGAACCTACGCGGGTTCAGATAGTTAATTTTTTCTCATGTTCAGCTTGTGTTGCTATTAGCTGCCTTTAAAAACTTCCCGTATTCTCGGCTTTATTATTCACAAAGGGGTCAGGTGGTCAACACAGATCCGGGGCAATAATCACATGTGGGAGCCTTGGATTCCAAGGGCTTTTGGGAGCGGATTTGTGAGAAAAGAGTGGAAAGGAAGCAAGGAGGAGGATGTTTATTTTTAATAAAGAGACCCTGCCCTAACTTCCTGCACTCAAACCAGTCTAGACTTGTTTTTTTCCATTTTACACAATGTCCGCAACAACAGAATAAATTTATTAAAACCAAACAAACTGGGGGTTGAGTTTTGGCATTGAAAGTCAGACAGAAATAGAACCAGCTGCTTTTGAGTTGAGTCTAGTGGCTGATTTACAAACCAGTGTTAGATTAAGACTGCACTGGCCTTAACTGAACCAAAATTATTTTCATTATGAAGAGACAATAAGGAGGCAGAATGTCTGGCCTGGGTCCCAGAACATGAACTTGTCAGTTCATCAGTTCTGCCTTCCTTTTGCTACAATTTTCAAAATTTCAAATGAAAACAACCCTTCCAGTCATTTTTCCCATCACCTTGTTTTGTGTGGAGGGAACTGAGACTCAGAGAGGTTAGGTGTTCCTCTTTTCCAGTCACAGCATCGGAGTAAACAAGTTATCACTAAGTTGCCCCACGGTACTTACCAAAGGGGAGGTTCAATTTTGGCTCTTCTGGATTGGGAAAAATAAGGCAGGAAAAATTTAGTTTATGTACACTTGAGCATATACTCACAGAGTCAACTCTTTTAATGGATAGAGTCTGTGTCTGAGTCTGAGGACTCTCCAGTGTTCTCCCAGTTCACTCTTAGCCATTTCAGGCTGCCTTCAACAGCGCTTCAGCCTCTAGACAAGGGGTGGGCATGTTTGTGGAGTGCTGGGTCACAGCAGTTTCTGAATCCAGGCCAAAGTCAATGTGTATTTTTACACTTCGGAATGCTTTCCCTTCCTCATCTTATTTTATCCCTACTATGTATATGTGAGGAGAAAGCTAAAATGAACTCCATTTCACATGTAGGGAAAATGAGACACAGCGATGTTCCCAAGATCACATGATGAATGTAACGGGAAAGACCAGATCTGAACCCGACGATCCTCTTTCTTGTTTCAGTTTTCCAAACAACAGGCCACACTCTCCTACCTCTCCCTTCTATTAACATGAATTAGAGAAGTTGTACAGTGAATGAATGCTGGGAGGTACATATGCTCCTATCTTCATTTTTACAGAAGATGCTTCTAGTTGATTTGGATTAAGTTTGAAGAGATGCTTGGCATTTGGAATTGTAAGTGTTATTTCTTTTCTGGATCCCACTCTTTTAAAATTTAACTCTCCATGCCTAAAGAGACAGATCCTTTCACAACCTTTTTGTGATGAACAGTACTCCATGCCTGACTCTTCCAATGGACAATCATTTTACTATGATAGCACAAAAGACAAGATCCCTTAAATAAATGAAACTTTATGACAGTCTTTTATGTGCTAAGCAGAGAAATAACTCTAATGGGAAGGAGAGTTGCTTGGAGAAGGGACTTTCTTTAGGAGATTTCCTAGTCCTTTGGAGTTTTTCCCTTCATACAACTATGACCACTTTGATCAGATGTTAGAAGCTTCATCTCTTCACAGGAAAAAAAACTCAGTTTTTATCTTGAGGGATTTTTGAGTGTTTGTTTATTCAAGGGGTGTGTCTCTTACAAAAACATGGTCAAGAATTTATAGAGGTGCATGAGAAATTAATGTTAGTTCTCAAAACAGAAAAGCATTTGCCGTGTTTAGGTCCTATTCTGTTTCTGGTGACTAAGAACTGTAACTAATATATGTCCTCTTCCAGATGCATCTCTTTTAAGGTTCCACTTAATGGCTATCACAGCTTTCCTCAGTCATTCATTAGTTGTCTAGCAACAAAGTCCTTTTAAATTTAAAGTTTCTCTCTCTACTTGGAAATTGAAGACATTATGCTTCAAACTAGACATTTTGAGAACTATGTGAAAATTGTGTGTTGTGACTTGAGCTTTTTGGAAATGGCTATGCTAAGATACTAAGAGGTCATTAGAATCACACAAATTGGAAAATCATGACTTTCTCCTTGAGGAAACTCTGATAAACTTGAATATTCTATAATTTAGCAAATTGGAAAATGAGGAGGTAGAAGAAGAGCTAGCGGATCATAAGCTGATGCCAGTTCTAAAACCGTAGTCCTTAGTAACTGGGTATTTCAGCAGTTGCTCAGGATTCCATAACAATACTCAGCTTTAAACTCACTGGCTACCGTTTTCCAAATAGCAGCTGGCCCCAGCACAGTGATGATTCTTCTGTCTTTCAATTCTCACCTTGAAAATCAACATCACATTATTGGCATGTACCATTCTTGCATTTCACAATCATGTAAATACCTCACCACAAACCACATGTCTGCACATGAACACCTAGCATTTCCACTTGTTGACTGACTTAGCCCCTTCCCTTCTCCAGCCCTGGCGTATCATTAGTGGTGCGAAGGGAAGAGAGCACGTGGAGTGCACAGGATGAGTCAGTCCAAGGGAGGCTGCAGGTCTGAGTTAAATCACAAATAAGATTTTCCCATTTTTTTTTGTGGCATGTTTACCAAAGTGTGGTGGAGTGCCCTTTGGGGGTAAAAGGTAGAGGTTGCAGGTCAGGACCAGAACTTTTAATATACTATTTAAGATGTAGTCAATTCCCTTCAGATACTTCCTTCCCTGACCACACCCCTTTGTGCTCAGCCTTCATACCATAACTCACCCTGCTTCAGTTCTGCCCCAAGTAGTGACCTGGGGTGACATCATCAGAAGAGGTGAAGATGGAGGAAGAAGTAGAGACCAAGGCCGTGAATTGGTAGGAAAGTAATAAAACTATAGCAGGCAGTGGAGACAGGAAGGAAAGGCACTGTTCACTCTGCCTATAAAAGGCAATGATATTTAACAAGAAATATGATAGGGTCAATGAAATTTAGTCAGTATAAATAAGCATTATGATCAGAATTTAGAGTTAAATCTAATGTCAGTTTTTACTCACTCAGAAATTACTATTCAAGTCTTTGCTTTCTCTGTTGATTACGCATCATCATCATCATTAAAATACTTGAATATCTACAAAGTACATTAGAAATTCAAACAATGTTGGAAGAACTCATTGAGAGGATATGACCCATGAGTTGAACCTGGGCAATTAGAGCCTCTTCACTCTCTTCCCTGTCCTTAGGATGTACTTGCTGCCCACAGTTTCCTGTAGTCGTAGCTATTTCAAGGACAGAGCCTTGAGAGAGTAAGGTATTTGCGGAGACCATCTGGAAAGAATACATGGTTGAACTTAGTTATGGCCTCTATATAAACTTTTTAGATTGTGGTGGATGGATGCAGCGATCTACTCATCCTGTGACCACCCAAGGCAAGGAACGTCCCTAAAATTCCCAGCCTTTAAAAACCCTCAAAATGAAGGTCCCAGGGCATGCTCTCACTTTCGTGAGCACACCCATGTATCACTTCCGTGAGCACACCCATGTCTTTCCCTTTCCCCTCTTCTCCCCCACAGGTGTGCATTTCCTAAACTCGAAGGTACCCCAGAGACTCGCAACCAGGGGAGCAATGGGCAGTGGCAGCTCATCCTGGGCTAAACCCGGAGCCTGTCTCCAAGGCCCCTTTTTATTTGACTCTGCAGTGAGCAGATAGCAGCCCCTCCTTGGTTCATGTCTTTCCTGCATTTTTAGAGAACCAAGGCAGCCCCATCTAGTCTCCTGTTGCTTCTCCTATCCTAAGCCCTTCCTTGTCTCACTGTCTCCAGCTTTAATAAACATACTCTCAGAATTTAAAAAAAGGGCTCATATATAGGTTTTCTTGCTTAATAAAACTTCCACCTACCAATCTGAAGTTGTCTGACTCTCTTTTTTAGTCTCTTCTTGCCCTCTGTGTACAGGTACTGATTTCATATCCTGCCCAGGGAACTCCCAAGTTTGCCTATCATTCTTCAAAGTCTGGGTGAACTTCATACTTCGTGTTTCTCCTTTACTGGAGAACCAGATGACTGAGGATGGGAAGGTTCAGCTCTGTTTCCTGATACATCTTGATCTCATTGTAGAGGTACTCAATAAATGCTTGATGAAGGGATGAAGGAGTGAATGACTGAGAATGAGTGCTCGGTTCTGTCCATGGAAACCTACTCTAATCCTTACTGTGAAGCTAACATAGGCATATTTTCTCTTTTAACCCAAATTCCATAAAGGTGCTACACGTTTTCATTTGATAAAATGAACTTATTCTTTCCTCATTCTTTTACATAGAATTGATGCAGTGATTACGGTAGCCTGAAAGAAGACACGTTTGGGATTCTATAAAATATTATCACAGACTGAGTGGCTTATACACAACAGAAACTTATTTTTCACAGTTATGTAGGTTGGAAGTTCGAGATTGGGTGGACAGCATGGTCAGGAGGGAAAGCCTCGTCTGGGTTACAGACTTCTAATTGTGTTCTCACGTGGCAGAAAGGGAAGGACTCTCTCTGAGGTTTCTTTTATAAAGGCACTAATCCTATGCATGAGTCATGAGGACACCACTCTTAGGACCTAATCCCCTCCCAGGGGCCCTACCTCCTAATACCATTATATTGGGCATTAAGATTTAACAGGAGAATTTTGGAGACATACAAACATATTCAGACCACACACACCACTGCTGCTGGGTGTGTGGACAGATGACAGCACTTAGCTGAATCCCACTCATCAACCTCCAACCCAGAGATTGCCCTTTACTGAGGGGTTCACACACCTTCGCTGTGTGCAGCCTGCGTCAAATGTTCAGTGTGGGGATATGAAGCCCTGGCCTCCATGCTCCAGTTTGGGACAACTCTGCAAGGACACGTCAGCACCAAATATCCTCATGGGAAAGTCTGAGCTTTTGTTGTGACTACATCACCACCCAACGTTTCCTTCTGCTTCACGCTACTGTCTTCCTTTCCCCACAGGTTCCAAGAATGCTCCTCATTAAGCTTCTTGCAAGGAAACAGTCTCAGAGTCCTCTTCCTGAGACACATGATGTCTCATATAACATGTTTGTTAATTTTAAAACTCTTACTTCACCACCACTAGAATGATGTCAAATTGCATCTATTTTTTTCTTCCTTGAGACTTAGCTAATACCACATTACCATATTAAGACACAGGGCCTAATGTAGAAATTAAATCCTGCTATTAAGACTTAGCACATTTTTTGGATATTAAAACATTAAAGTCTGGATTCCACACAACTTTTCATAACAGGCTATAGGGATTAAGCTATACAAGTAAGTAGCTTAATCCTTTAACACTCCATTCTCCGTTACGCCCACTGCTGGGGTGACTCAGATGTTTCACTGTTAAACCCGCAGAAACAATGACCTGTGCTTGCAGAATGGAAAGAAAAGAATGACACTCTGGCTTCTCTTAGAAACGGTTTGGAGGAGAGTGAAGCTTCTTCAAATTTATAGAGATATGATTTTTAAAATTAATTTATTGTTTGGATTTCTAGTGTACCTTTTATTCAAAGGTTTGAAACTCAAAAGAAGTTTTTAACTTTCTCTCTTTTCTGTTCTCTAGGTTTCTCCATGTAAAAATACCATAATTAGGAGTATGAAGCTGATACATCCCACTTCCTATTTTATTTTTCTCTGTTGAGAAAGTCACATTCTTTAAGATCGATTTCTGGTGGTTCTGAACAATGGTGTTCTGTAGTGGAGTTGCAGTTTTGTGTGAGGAGGTGAGCCATGTTTACCTAGGCCGCCGTCTTCCCACACTTTCAGAAAGGTGAAATAAATAGGGCTGGTTCCAAACCCAGTTGTGAAACAAGGTTTGTTCGTGATGAGCCTCCAGTGGTCTGTGGTAGACTCTTTCCCTTTGTGGTTTCTCTTCCCCAAGTCTGGGGCCTCCTCAGCCCACTACCAGCTTCCTGCCTGCCCCCCTCTTCAGCACCCTTTTCTTCTTTATCCAGCTTTCCCTGTTCTGCTGTTCTCTCTCCATGACCCAGAATCAGTCTGATAGTTTCCATGCTGCCTATTGTCACTACGACGGAAACTTCTGTGTTCTATGACAACTCACGCCCAAAGCCAGCTTTGCTCTCTTAGGAGGCAGTTTGGCCTGGCACACATGTAGTTGATCACTAAATATTTACATGAGTGAATGAGTAAATAAACTGCTCTCAATACACCATGCAGCACCCATCCTACCTCCACCTAGCCCAGGTGTATGTATATTAACAGAGGCCTAATAAAAAACAGCATACCTTCCTTTCTGTTGTGACCAAACTGAGTGAGTGGGGAGAGGAATCCCATGGCTGGTTGTTGTTAGAATATTCTATTAACTATGCACTTCTGATGCTTTGACATCAGGGCCTTAAGAGGCTGAAGAGATTGCTCTTCCCAGCGTTAGCCAATTCCTAGAGAGTCAACAACTCACTTGTTCAAGTGTCTTTCATATGCAAACCCACCAATCCAGAGCCCATATTCCAACTACTTCCTTTGCTAAACTCGCACAGGGCTCACACCTGGGTGATCATCCATGTGCCCTAATCGCCCCAGTGCCAGGTTCCAGAAAACTCGGGACAGCTCTATGCCTCAGACCCTGCTGAAATTATTCAAATCAGCCAATCTTGCTTACCCTGCCTTGCCTACTTTTTTCTATGGAAACCACAATGAAGTTCCATATCTTCTCTTTGCTCCTCCTGCCTCCTGACCAACCCTGGTGCTTCCTCATGTGGCCCTGCGTGGCATAACAGCTTCCCTCCTCTTGGGACCTGTAACAAACTACCTTTTTAGTGGCAATTGCCTCCTGATCTGTTGGCCTCACCATACCTGAATAATAATAATAATAATAATAATAATAATAATAATAATAATACCTATGTTTTAAAACAGTTACCTCAAATGCTTCTGTTATCTTAAGTGTGAAGTCTCCCTTGCTAATTCTTTTAAGATACCGAAAACGACTCTCTTTTCCATAATTTTCAACATTGGAGAAATGACTTTTACTCAGAGAAGACAGTTGAGTATTAAATTTTAAAAACGTAATGACAGTCTTTATTTAATATGTATTATCACCCTAGGATCTCAGAAAAAAGCCCTCGCTATGAATTATTGTATTGTTCTGAATGACTAAAGTTCAAAGATGCAAAGTGACTTGCTCAAGATCACCGAAGAGCTGAGACTCAAACACAAAAGCTTTCCTGGCGCTCCTCTGACTCACGCCCTGCGCCCACTCCTTCCTTCTATCCTGGCCTTCCAAACCTTCAAAAATCTTTGGCAAAGTTTTCTTGCATAACATCTCCATTTCCTTCATATTTGGAAGAAAAAGTATGGCAGTCTTTCCAACGAGAGCCAATAAATGAGTCCACAATAAAATATAGCTGAGATATATCTAGATATTTCAACAATAAATGGCCTTGGTAAATGAATGTGGAGTTTTAAGAAGATACCACAAAATAGTAGAGAAAATCTATAAATGACAGAAGTTTGTAATATTAGGCCTGATCTTTAGTGAATGAATTAGAACTTTCACAAATTTTCTTTTTGAAGAAATTCCATTCTTTGGTCATGAGGCCCCAGAGCTACAAAGAACAGGACTGGCTCTGAAGGAGACAGGAAAAAAAGTCCCCTGCAGTTTGGATAAAACATAAACTGAGAAGGAATACTTAAATTCAATATTGTGAAAATAAAAAGTAAGCATACAAAAGACAATCGATAATAAAATTGTTATTGAATGCCACCAGGCAGCAAAATACACAGTTAAGATATTAAAACCTATGTAGTCAGTGTTGACCATAGTTATTGGGGAGAACACTTCAAATACAATAATGGAAAAATTAACCCAATATTGAACAAAACACAGCTCATCGAAATTTAGCCATTAGCATTTACCAAATTTGTACAACAGTTTGGAATTTCACTGTTTTAAGCAAGAAGGAGGGAAAGTTGAGAAAGAGGGAAGAGGAAAACATAATAAAGTAAATCAAATAATTTGGAAATTAAAAATACATTGGTTAAACCACTGGGTTGTGAGTATGGAGAAAAGAAGACTGGATAGGGAGGCTGGAGGGCAACCAACACAGTGTCCAGGCTGCTGCCTGGTGATGGTGATTGGCAGCTGCTAAGAATTTCCCGGAGGGCGAGTGAGAAGACACAAGCTGGTGTGGCTGGGGGTCTTCAGCTGGATATCAGGAAGAATTTCCTGACTGTAAATGTCAAGAGCTCTGGTTTACAGGATCAAAGGGAGGCTTCTGGGATGTGCCTATCCTTGGAGTATTTTTCAGCCTCAAGCAAGAGACTGTTTGGGTGGTTTTCTGCAGCCCCGTGGATAGACTGGATGGTCTGCTCAGAATCCGCCTGTCTCAGGTTGCAGAGAGGCGTGCCCTACACAGCTGCTTTCAGTGTCCTTGCCAGCTGCTGACTCCCAGCTCCGAGGCTAAAGGGAACAACTAAGTCTTTCACACTCTGTTCCTCACTTGGGCCAGTCCTTAGGTGTACACTGTGGTTTTTCAGCTCTTGAGCACTTAGGCACTTTCCTTCTGGGCCAAGGGCCTCCTGGGAACAATGTAGCATTTGTGTGTGGACAGTAACAGCCTATGAGCCAGAGACACTTGGCCAAGCCCTCCCTCCCACAAAGGGCTGGATTGCACACCTCACCTGCAATAATCTGGGCTGAGTCAGCACTAGCCTGCCCCGCGGCCAAGTGCTCCCCTCTTCCTACCTCTTCCCTAACCTGTTACCTGATTTGATTCTGAGCAATGTGGCTATCTTTATACTAATTCTCAAGCAGGATGGTCTCTACCCACCTCCCATCCCACCCACGGAGTGAACAATAACAAATTAGTGGCTTGTAGCCTGACAGTGGGCACCGAAGGGTGAGGTCCCTACCGCTTAGTTGGGCAGCTGGGTATTTACAAAAGGTTTGCAGAGAGATGCCAGTCTTTTCTTATAACATGATGGCCTTTTATTGCGCAGTTGTGGATGTACATGGGGAGTTAGGAATGCTAACCAAGCATTGAGTTTTGACTTGGTCTGTTTCTGCTGAGTTCAGGACCTTAGGAACATCATTTGACTTCTGGCAAAAAGACCATTCCAGAAAGGAGTTTAAAACCATCCTTTTGATCTTGGCCCCGAATGAGAGGGAGGACATATACTTATGAAGAAACTAGAGTTTCAACCTTGAAGTAACACTAATAGAGAAGAAACTATGTTATGTGTAAGTCACGTGCAGTGTCCAAATACAATATGAAATGATAAATCGGAATATTTCCTTCGTGGCATGTCTTTTTCATAGCAGTATCATATACTTCTCTTAAAGCCTCCATCCAGTGGTATCGTGGTGGTACTGCAGTGCATGGGCCTGCATGGTACGAATGAGCAAGAGAAAATTGGATGGGTAGTGAGAGCATGTAGGCAAATTAAAAGAAAGCACAAGGAGATTAAATGAGATCTTAAGGAACGAAATGGAGCTGTGTGTGTGTGCAGGGCCAGATGATTTTGTTGTTTAGTGTGTCTGAGTTTGGGCTGCCCCTCTGTTTTCAGCATAAAGTAGATCCTTGGTGGCATGCAGAAGTACCAGTGAGAATTCAGAGTTCCACCTTTTGAGTCTTTTCTTCTGGTTCATCATTTTCTCTCTGAAAGAAATCATACATGGTATTTACATTTGGAGTCCACTCTTGTTTTTTGAGCTCTAAGATTAGAAAACTGAGCTATTTTGTTAACGATGGAAGTTCCAAATCTACCTGTAATTTTTATCTCATGAACTCTTTATATGGAATTGGATTTGTTTCCCATGGATATTGTACTCAGTATGGTGAAGTCTCAAATTCAGCTCCTTTCAATAAACAAGACCTTTTCAAAAATGCTTTTGTAGTTCTATTCTGATGACTATATCTTAATGAGCATCCAGGCTCTGTCTACCATGTTCTCATATACCTTTGTTCTTAACAAAATCCAGTGCAGCCAAAGAATTTTTATTCAAAAGGAAATAACAGGGACATAGAGAGGAAGAGAACTCCACTTGCTTTCCCTGCAGTCTCACACTCACCGGCCAGTTCCCTTTTAGGAATCCATCACAAAAGTTTTGCACAAGCTCTACTGAAACTTCTGCCATGGGCAGTGTATCCCACTCCTCATCGAAAATCCGGTAAATCGCCAAAGCGGGCAGTTCAGACGTCTTTAGTTTGAAATATGATATCACCTTCCCATTTTCTTTTATACCACTGTCCACCAGAATGAAAAGAATCTGCAGTTGGGGAAGTTTGAAAGAGAGAGATCTGTCTGAGGTCCTGGGGGGAAAGAGACATCTTGTAATTGTGGCAGTTTACTCAGACTGAATTTGTGGTTTGTTGTGGGGGGCTCCGCCCGCAGGCCCCCTCCCCGACCCGTGACACCCCCCTCCTCCCGCCCCGCCGCCACAGATGAGAATAAGTCTACCAAGACATGATCTGCTTGGGGAGGAAAGGCAGCCAATCTCTCAAAGGAGAAGGGCCAGGAGCCTGTTCCTCAATGGGCTTTTATTGGGTTCATTTGCACAGGATTACAGATAAAGCTCATTAATCATTGTCAGGCAGTAAGGATCAAACAATAGATAACAAAGAATTCTGAGGGCCTATTTTGAGTCAGGGTCAGATAGCTAAAGAGCTGTAAAGCTATGAGGAAAAAACTCACTTCTTGCTTGGACCCTTATCATTTAATTGAGAGCATTCTAAACAAAGCAGATTTCATAGGATTTTACATATTTCTTCTTAGGCCTGATTGCCCAGGGAACCCGCCCTTTCTAGCACAGGGCTGCACCATCCTCTGTCATTGTTTCAGGCTTTGGAGCAAGGGAAGTAAGGCAGTCATTGTTTGAGGCTTAGGTGGAGCAAGGGAAGTGAGGCAGCCAAGAGATTAGGAGACTTCTCCCAGACAGAATGAGGACTCAGGCTTTGTCAAAGCCGAGGTGCGAGCGTCCTTTGCCCCCTTTTGCTGTACCCCCCAAAGTCCTTCCTTGGGGGCCTCCCACGTGATCGTGCCTGTCTTAGGTAGTTCCCCACTTGGAGAATCTTACCCATCATTGGCTAACTGACCAAGCATTGGGGGCCAGTTATGGATGAAGTAAAAGGAGCAGAAGCAGCGCTCCTGCCAGGGAGATAAGCTTTTGTCTCCTGGGTGGCTTATGGTCCAAGGTCACTCCCTCAGCCTTAGCCTTGTCGGGGGTTACAGCTTCTGAAACCAGGCAGGGCGGTTCTCAACAGTTTGTGCCACACAATTTACCTCTCGGTTGGACCAGAATGAGTGTGTGCTTGCTTTGCATTGCTTAGGTATGTTATCCCTTCGGTCAGGTTGATTTAATTTCAAGAACAGGGAATTGGAAGAGACTTTAGTGGTAACCTTTAGTGATTAAGTAAGTAGAGCCTAATGGTTAAAAGCAGAGAATACATTTTAAATTTTGCTTCTGGTATTATTTATCTGTGTGACTCTGAGCACATTACTTAGCCTCTCTGAGACTCAGTGTTCTCATGGGTGACATGGGCTTTTGTTGGAGATTAAATAAGAGGATGCATTTAGTATTTCTAGTAAAGTTTCTAGCACACAGTAAGTGCTTCACAGATGTTAACTATTCTATATTATTAAATCAAACCTTCTACCTAAAGTTGAAATCTTCTTATAATATTGTGGTTAGAGAATTATCTAAATTCAGTAACAGTGACAACTTATAGTGTTATGAAAACAGCCACCAGAAAGTCAGCTTATTTTATCACCAGGTAGTTATCATTGAACAGGTAACTTAGTTCAATGTAGTAACCTTGAAGTTGTCGAAGTTTTACTGTCTGGTGAGATCACGTGGAACTACACAAGGAAGGGAGTATTTATTTATTTATTTATTTATTTATTTATTTATTGTCCCTTAGCCACCAGGCACTGAACGTCCATTAGGCGTGATAGGTGTTTGATATGAGAAACAGGTCCTGAGGTCTAAAACTTTAAAAGACTAGAGCAAGAAGAAAAAAATTGTAATGGATAGGTACTTTTTGTTTTCAGTATCTTTGAGTCTCTGTTGTGTATTCACTTGTCAATGTAGGAAAAAAGCAACAGACTTTACCACTAATGAGAGACATAATTATACAGGCCTTGAATAGTACAAAATACATATCTTTAATTTTAAATCAGAGTAATGTGATTTAGTATGTCCCAGTTCTTGCTTTGTCTCTTAACCATATTAGTTGTCCTTATCTGTCTCACTCCCTTAGCCCCATTTTTCTTTTTCTACTGTGCTGGTACTCAGTTTTCAAAAGGGTGTCTCCCAAGCCAGACTTACCTTCCCCTGGAAGAGCTTAGCTGCCTGCTGGTAGCTGTGCATGCTTTCTTCATACTCAGGAGAGGCCTTGTTCATCATCAGGAGAAGATGAATCGGAATCATGCTATTAAATAGGCCAATCACAGTCTGGCAAGTTGAAATGGATTCAACAGAGTGAAAGAGAGAGGGAGAAAAGAAACCCATTAGTGGTGACCCAGTGATTAGGTAGAGTGCAACGTAAGTGAGAGCTGTTCACCCATAACACAGTGGTAACTGGCCTGTCAGATCCTTTCAGTAAGGCTCACCCTCTGGTTTTCATGCTGAGTTGATCTCTTTTTACCACACTGAGTAGGAACGAATGGAGTAATCAGAGAGATGTGGCAGAAGTGATGGAGTGTGACTTCCAAGGTACGTCATAAAAGGCACTGTGGCTTCTGCCTTGCTCTCTCATACATCACTCATTCCAGGAAACTAGTCCCAATGTTGGAAAGATTCACATGGCAAAGGACTAAGGCCTCCTATTAACAGCCAGCATTGACTTGCCAGTCACGTGACTGGGCCATCCTGAAAGCAGGTTCTCCAGCCCCAGTCACACCTTCAGATGATATTGCCTCCGTGACCCATGACTGTAACCTCACAAGAGGCCAAGATCAGAAGCACCTAGCCTAGCCACTCCCGAATTGTTGGCCCACAGAAACTGCATGTAATCAATTTTTACTGTTTTAAAATGCTATATTGATACGTAACATAATCTGTTACATAATCTGTTACATAACATAATCTGTTATGTATCAATAGATAACAAATATGAGGGGGGCCCCCAAAACCTGGAATTGATTTATAGAAAGTTGTGTATTTATTCTTACATGTTTAAACTTCAGTCACCTTCAAAGCACTCTCCATTGGATGCAGTGCACATGTCAAGGTGTGTACATTGCTCTGTAGAGACTCTCTAGCTCTCTTGGTCACCATGTAGGCAAGGGGGACCCAGTGGGTTCTTTCCCCAAAATTTCTCCCAGTAGTTTAAAACTAGCTCTTAGATTTTAAATTCAGGATGCTGGATGTTAAATAACTGTCTCTTGTTTGATTAGATTCTGCTAGTTGAATTTAAAGCATGCATCTACTCTCCTAACGTAGACATGAGGATAATTCTTCAGAAGAGTCAAGAAGCCAAAGCTAAGAAGTTAAAAGTTACCATTGTTTTAGCAGAAGGGATTAGACATATCAGGAGTGATTAGTTTAATCCTAACAGACACAGCCTGATTCTTTGCCTTGAAGCCAAGGATTGAGTGTGTGCATTAAAAGTGCACAGCAGGCCAAATACTCACCTATGAGTTTCTGCCCAGTTGCTACTGGTGCAAACCTCTGCCCCTGGAGCATCTGAGAAATAGCTCTTTAGTGTGGGCAGGTCTCTGAATAAGAAAAGTACTACTTTGGGGAAATGAAGTCACAATAAAAGTTGAACTTGCTTCTCTAAAGAAATTCTTATTTAATTCTTTTGGAGGTGATTTACCTTCACTACTAACATAAAGCTTTAAAAAATGTCATTGTTCTGTAAGATAGAGATGGACTGGGTGGGCATAAGAACTTGGGCTAGTTCTTGCCCCTGCCTTAGGCTGCAGAACTGCAGGGCCCTGGGACCATAAACCCAGGGACCATAAAATCAGTCCTTCTGGTTCCACATGCACTCCTGGATGCCCTATGGAAACAATGATGAAAATGGTGATGGTCTAGGAGAAAAAATGTCTTTTCAATGATTTCTGCCAATACCCCCAGGATGCATGTGTTTGAAATCTTAGCAAAAGTGGAAATGGAGTCACCACTCCACGGAGACAAACATGGTGTGAGGGGTGGATGGGAATTTAGTCAACAGGAAAAGGGGTGTTTTTCAATGAAGGCTGGTAGGGCAATGGAAAAACCACAGGATTCAGTCAGACAGACCAGTCATGAAAAAAAGAAGGGACAAGTGTGGAGAGGCTGTCTCTGAAGCTCAAATTCCCAGTCACATGGCTTTGAGGAAATTACTTTGCTTTTCTGCACTCCCATTTCCTGTCCTGTCAAATGGAAATAGACAATGTGAACTAATGCACGATGAGTTCAATTTTCTGCCTTTAATTACGCCTTTTCTACTAACTGTGTGATCTTGAATAAGTCAGTTGGATCTAGAATGTTTTCTATAAAATGGGCATAATGATTTCCTCACTTCTACATCAAAGAAACAATGTAAAGATTCGAAGAGAATATGGTAGGAAAGGGAGTTGTCATTTCTAAAAATCATGACATGCATGTAAATAAAATACTGTTATTAGAGAATGCATAGCAACTCTGAGCTGATGTAGATCACTGGAAATTAATACCCCATCACTCTATGATCTCTGTCAGGAAAAATGAAAGGTGGGCTATCTAAGGTAATTCTATAAGCTGTGGAGTGTCAGAAGGCCAGAAGATCATCAGGACAAGTAGACCAATGCCTTACCTAGGCTGCATACAGCAGGCAACTTTCTAAAAGAAGACAAACCTGGAAAGAAAGCTGACTCACCTGGAGGGTCTAGGTGTGTGCAGGTGGAGCCAGACCTGGAATTGTTAGTTACAAGGCATTGGGAAAAAGTGCCTAAAATTTTTCACAGAAATTTTACATAACTGTGACATCTAAGTATGTGATCAGTAGGCTTTATTTTTTTTAGATTTTTTTGTCTGTTGATGTATTTTACTGCATTTTTAAAAAGTATTAGTTCCTGATGCTTTCAGGAAACAGTGGGCCTTCAGCATCGATTGCACTGTTGTTTGAGAGGCGTGGTCTGGAGCATTGCTGGGATCAGGGCTGCCCTCCTGGATCACTGTCTGGCAGCAAAACTCAGGAGTTTTTGAATCAGTCACCTTAATGTTGCATTATGGCTTTCTCTTATTAGTCATGTGATAGGTCATTTAACTTTTTTGATTCTGTTTCTTTGTTGAATAGGGACAATTTGATCAACCTTAAAGGTTGCAGCAAGGATGACAAGATAAACAACTCAGGTGTTCAATTAACTGCAGATACTGTATTGATCGAAGGATCAGAGCTCCTGGGGGCAAGGATCTCCGCTATGAAGGTAAGTATCCTCCCTGACACGGGGACTTTAGGGGCTGGGGCAGGGGCTACTATTTACCACAGGACTGTACTCTGTCACCAAGCGGAGACTGTTGATCTCAATGAAACGGCTTAATTTGTCAGCATCAACGTTTTCAATGGCTTCAGTCTCTAAATCCAGTCGTTCGTTATCCACCTGAGTAACACAAAAATAATGAAAGTGTCACCATTCTGTCTTTATTCATTCATTGGCAAATGTTTCTGAACTATCTACCATGTGTCAGGCACTGACTAGAACTCCAAACACAGAAAGGTAAATAGGAAATGTTCCCTGCCCTTGAAGAACACGCTGTCCTGTGGGACACAAAGAAGCGAACAGGCATGACCCACAGGATGTGGCAAGTGTCATCACAGGCCCAAATGTTATCTCAGGAAGAGCAGAAATGCCTTCAGAAAGTGGTGTCTCTCTTGCAAGGCTAAAAAAACACATCCATAAATTTTATATGCAGATTACCTCATCATTCAGTTCAAAGTTTTTAAATTTCTGTTCTTATTTCTTCTCTAAACTTTTCTTGTTATTAATTTCTAGCCTAATTTTTACATTTTATACCTTTTGTCAACTTCTATATATGTTATTTGTGTCCTTAAAACTGTGTATAGTTTACACAGTTTTTGAATGAAGTGTTCTGTATGTGCACATGTGGTCACATGGTTAATTTTATTATGTTCTTATTGACTTTTAAAACCAACTTATTCTATGAAAGAGGAGTCTTAAAATATTCCAGTATGATTGTGGATTCAACCATTTTTCTTATGGTTCTGTCAGTTGTTCTGGCTCTAAAGTCTCAGGTGATATATTAGATAAATGAGAATTTAGAATTCTTAAATCTTCTGGACAAATTGAAAGTTTATCATTAGAAAGTGTCATTCTTTATCTCTAAGGATGCTTGTTGCCTCAAAGACTACTCTAATGTTAATATACTTATCCCACCGTTCTTTTGGAAGTGTTTGCACAGTATATCTCTGTCCTCTTATCTTCATCTTTTACTTGTGTCTCTGTGTTGTTATGTTTTAAAATAATGTGTCCCTTATGAAAAGCACATTGTTATATTTTTAAATCCAGTCTGGTAATCTGTTTTTTAATTTGTTATTTTTGTAATGTGCTTAGTAATATTTAATTAAATATGCATTTTCCATTGGCTCTGCCTGTTCTGAAGTTCTTAAAAAATTTTTTTTTCTAGCCTATGTTGAATTGATTGAATACTTTGTATTATTTGTTCTTTCCCTGTATGGACTTAGAAGTTACAGAGGCTTTAATTATTTTCTTAAGGATTATATAACATGCATTCTTTACTTATCAGAATCTAACATGAATTGGTCATTTTAACTTCTTCTTGGGCAATGTAAACATTAGAACATTCTAATCCAGTTTGCCTCCTTGCAAGTCCATTCCCTGGCCCATGCTTAAGACTTAGAGGCGATTACTGTTCTGTGTTTTAATTCTAAATCTCACAAGACATTCTTATCGTTGTTATAGAGTCAACATACATGTACATTTATGCCCATACTTACATTTTTGTTTGCTTTCAATTAATACCCCATCATGGGTATTAATGATGTGTTCTTTCACATCATTTCTTTCTGTATTTTTGAGCTTCTATCTGGAATTTTTTCCCTCTGCCTAGAACAATCTTTGGTATTTCCTTTAGCACGAATCGGTTCTGCAGGGTGACACTCTCTCAGTTTGGTTGTTCAGATATCTTTGTTTCACCTTTACTTTTGAAGGTTATTTTTGTTGGGGGTAGAATTCTAAGTTGACAGTTACTATCTCTTAGTTTTGCAAGATACAATTCTTTAAATTCTTCATTCCACTCTTTCTATTGAAAAGTCATTTGTGAACCTTAATATTACTCCTTTGAGATTACTTTGAAGGTAATTTCTTTTTTCTGATTCAAGATTTTTTCTTTTTCTTTGAGGGTCCACTATTATTATAATATAGCTAAGAGTAGATTATATATATGATTATATATAATCATATATATAATTATATATGTCTATAAGTATATATGTGTATATATTTTTATACTCATATATGATAATCCTAATCAAATTTCAGGAATTGGGATGATTTAAATCCGTGCTGCAGCCCTTGGTTTATCCTTATTTTTGAGGGTATTTTTCTTTAGGGTCTAAAGTGGAACAAAGGGTATTTTGCTAGATTTACCTCCTACTTCCTCTTCTGGGCTCTGGACTTCAACCCTTACTTTTCTGGTTCTTTATGAACATTTTCTAGTAAATGCTTTATTAGCATTTTTTTTAAAAATTAGTATTTTAAAAAAATGCTAATAAAGCTCTTAGCTTTTTGGCTGCTTCTCCTAAACTCACAAAAGCCTCCCAGATGAAAAGTGCTCCTAATACACAGAGTTTACCTTTTGGGTTTCTTCCATCTTCTAGATCTTAGTCTAGCCATTTTCCCCTCTTGATAATTCTTCAAAGTCCTCATTTTGGGCCCAGCTTTTTAAAAAATTGCCTTTGGTGGAAAGGATTGTCTAGTTAACTGATCTAATATCCAAGATTTACATTTTAGAACTACCTTTCCACTATACTCAGATATATTAAAAGATAGGGTTTCTTATGGCCATTGCACCCAGATTCTCTCATTCACCTTCCCCAGTCTACTTGTGCCCATAAAGACACAAGGTAGTGAATGATTCCATCACCTATAGCAACTATGTCTACAAATAAAAATGATCAGGGCTTGTCCTGAACAAGTCTGTTTCCTAAAATATCATTATTATCATTTGGATCACTTTTGAGATTCTTGGGCCACCGACACTTTACCTCTCTTTCCCTTACATCTATTATCCCATATTGGTTCTACCCAATCAGATGTTGCCATGGATCTGAGCTATCCTTTACCCCAAGAAACCTTCCAGTCTACCCAGCAAAGTCAAAGGTAAGTATCATTTTAGTGTATGAATGAAGGAATTCAGGCAAAGGTAACTTAAAGTCACTAAACAGCAGGAATCCAGTCGAAGATTGTTCTTTATTTGAACAATTAGAATTGTTTAAGTGGTGACTCCATTGTTTAAGGTGTTCAGGGTGGGCTCCCATTGGGTTAGTGAGCAATGTGGACCTCCAAGAAGCTCAGTGTACTTTTTATGGTTAGTTTTATTAATTCTTGGTATATCTAGTCATTCTTTTATAATCCATTCATTTGTTTATGAATTATTTGTTGAGTGCTTCTATATGTGAGGCTCAGACATGCTGACATTCACTCAAATAAAAATTGTATCACTTTATTTGATGACTGTTTTCACAACTCAAATTTATCAAATAAGTACTGAGGTACAGAAAGTGTTTGTATTTCAAAAAAGAATTTTGAAAAAAATTCATCATAACCATAGGATATTTTAAACTGTGAACTCCCTTTGTATATTTAATTGTTTTAAAATTCCAAAAGTTCTGAGTAGAAAGCTTGAGGTAGAAATATAAATGCAAGAGGAAAGGTCTTCCTGGGTGGAGTCCTTGGCCAGCCCACTACCGTTCCCCTCCCCAAGTCGGTAAGAGTGAGGAGAGGAGCAAAACGAGCACACAGGTCTTTGCGGCCTAAGGCTTAGTTGCCAGATGGCATGTGTCTTTCATACTTATGTGTTCGCTGATTTCCACCATCAAAATCATTATTATTATAATCACAATTAGGGCCTTTTTTTTTTAAATTTTAGTTTATTCAGTACAGTTTCTATCCTTTATTCCCATTCCAGCCCACCCACCCATTCCTCCCCTTTCCAACACCCCTAGTTTTGTCCATGTGTCCTCTATATTTGTTCCTGTAAACCCTTCCCTTCTCCCCTGAAATTCCCCTGAAAGTCCCTCCCCTCTCGCCTCTGGTCACTGACAACTCTATTTCAGTGTCTTTTGTTATATTTTACTTGTTTCTTTATTTTGTTGTTTAGGTTCCTGTTAAAGGCGAGATCATATGGTATTTGTCTTTCACTGCCTGGCTTATTTCGCTTAGCATAATGCTTTCCAGCTCCATCCATGCTGTTGCAAAGGGTATGAGCTCCTTCTTTCTTTCAGCTGCATAGAATTCCATTGTGTAAATGTACAATTAGGGCCTTTTTAATACTTAATATGTCTGAACATTTCCTGATTATTTTTCTAGAAACTTGCGGGCCGGTGCATGCTCCTCAGCTGACACAGCTGTGCTCTGGGCGGGAGCCCCGCCCCCCAGCTCTATTTTCCAGGCAGTCCCTCACTTTTCCCAGAATGGGGAAAACAGGAAACACCAGTTACGGTAGGTGTTTCTGGACTTAAGGAATGCAGTACACTGGAGGTAGAAGATGTTCCGTGATAACAACATTCCCTAGGAAGCAAAGAGCTTTGTTAAAAACCACCCCCCTGAAGTCTCTCCAGCCTGTACGTTTTGTTGAATGAAACATGTCTGACTATTTCATTATTTCTTAAATGAATACACTTTGGAGTATTCACGTGGAGCACTTCTATAAACAGCATTTGAACAGGAAATCTCTGTTCTGTAATGGAAATTATTTGCATAATGCAAGGGAAAGAAAATATGACCCTAGAACTAAGATTTGTGGAAAAAAATTTATGTACTTTTCCAGTTTTTGGAAAGAATTTTACTGGAGATAGCATATTACTGTTCTCTCCAAATAAACAGGGATCAGATGAAAAGCAGAAAGAGTAAACCAGAGGAATTCCACTTTAAAGTATAATTTTGAGATTCCCTGAGAGTGTCTGAAATGAATTATTTTATGTTTTAGACACTACTTATATTATACCAGCAGATTTAATAATTCTTTTTCTGTTAATTATGGTTGTATTTTAGCAATATGCCTTTCAATTCCTATGTATTTTTTAGTTAACAACCCCATTTTTCATAAAAAGTATTAAAGTCATCCCAGTTTACACTACAGTTATAGTGTTAAATGCTTGCATAGCACTGAGAAGTCATTTGTTAAGCAAATATCCTCACATTGCTGGCTTTTTAAAAAAAATTTTAATAAGCTGCTTAGCTTACATTACATTGGGTGAATACATACTTTAGAAAACTATTTAATAATTTGACATATCTTATTCTTGCATTAATTATCACTTTATTTTTATGTACTGGCCTCTTCTGATTATTTGGCAAGGTGCATTTCTTAAAATAAGTACCCAACAAATAACTGTAAAGGGAGTAACAGACTGCCTATACTCTATTTCCATTATTATCCCAATGGATCAAAGTTAGGCTAATACATTTCTTAAAATAGACATGAATGAGGAAACTGAAAGCAGGGTAATGTTCAAGTAACATCTGAAATTCCATTTAGGAGAGACTCATGCTTATTCAACCCAGGCCCGTGTTTCTGTCGGGATGACAGTTAGAGTTCTGCTGGTGGGTGTGGAGGGTCTCCCTGCGGTCATGTACACGAGAGACAAGCTGCCATACAAAACAGACAGTCTGTCACACACAACTCACTATGGCTCCATTTTCCATACATCTTTCCTGATGATATCTATCTGACCCACTTGCATCGTTTCTGTAAAGTGATGCATTCCACAGATATAGCTTTAGCTGGTCTCTTATATTTATGCTCCAGTATTTCAAGCATCCAGTTAGTCATGTTAACTCTTGTAGTCTTATTATGTTTTCAGGTATCATTATTTTACTTCATCTCTAGATATGTCCTTAAAGTTGAAAATTCTACATGCTTAAATTCTGAAATTTTATTGACAAAATATGTAATGTCTAGATTAAATCTTGAGAAGTAACCTGAGGGTTGGATAAGTAGAGACAGTGGGATGGGGAAATGGTTTAGGAGAAAGTAGTTTTAAACAGTAGGTTTTAGAATGAGGGCATGAGAGTAGATAGAATCTAGGAGTAAAAACAAAGGCTTTCTTCAGGAATAAGTGCTTTAGAAAGTCACTATAGCATCATAGACAAGGTATGCTTTGGAGTCAGTGACACAAAATAAGAGTCAGATATCAGCTGGGTCATAGTTGTGAGACTTTGGACAATGGAATCAACTTCATGGAACTTTAGTTTCCTTATTGATAAGGCAGGGCTAACAATAATTATTTCATCAAATTCTTGTGCGAATAAATGGTAAAACAATGAAAACACTCAGCATAGTGCCTGTTATAAATTAGGCATGAAACGAACAAACAACAAACCAAATCTAAGAGGAAGGTAAGTACCAGAAAATTGCAACAAGTTCACATTTCCCAATGTAAAGAATAGTTTTAGTTGATACTATCTTTAAAAAAAAGAGCTATCCCAAACTCCTAAATAACAGTTCTGCTAGAATATGGATTCAACTTGGCAAGTGTAAACTGAGAAAAAATTGTTTATCTAAAAGCTGGCATGGCATAAGTTGAATCTCTCCCAGACCTGCTAATGGAGTAAAGCAAGAACCAGTGAGTTTGTTTTGGGTATGGCACAAAATAATCCTGTCCACAGAGGTTCCAAGAGTTCATTCAGAGCAGGTCTGTCACTACTGATAAACAAAAAACAGATGTGAAAGAAGAGAGAACAGCTCTGGGAAGTCATCATCAGGACTTTATAAAGAATAAATTGCAAGTAAAGTTAACGCAACCACTAGAGGTTGAAAACTCTGTAGAGACATTGGAAGCAACAGCACTTGTTTTTCTTCCCCAGGAAAGTCTTGGTAGTACTAAGACTTTGACATCAGGCCTTCATAAGATCTATAGACAACAAACTGGGAAAGAAGTACCTATGGAGCAGTAGCTGATTAGAAATTTCATGTTGAAGTGTCACTACCAATGGTTCAACAGTAACAGGGAAGGCATTAACTCACCTTCCATATCTTTCTTACCAAAGCTTTTCACAGAGGAGCTCCATTTCATCCTTTCTCACCATAGTGAAAGCCAAACCTGCAACTGCTGTCCAGGTGAGGAAAGGGTGGCTGGAGGTACTTGTGCACCTGCAGACATGCCTTTGGAGGTGAGTTAGCTTCTCAAACACTTCCTGACTGTCTTCTGGGTACTAGAGACATACTGTAGACCTTTAGAATGCAACAAGCAGATGTCACGGTTTCTGCCCTTGAATAGTGGGGAATAAGGAGGGACCGACGCAGAAGTACACGACCTGCACTCCAGAGTGGTAAATGAAGATGAAGATGTGCAGATCTGGAGGAACAGTGAGGCCAATTTGGAGATTCTAGGGAGACTTTGTGAAGGGTAAGATGCCTACCCGACTCACTGGAAAGTGAGGAGGACTACCTGGGGAAGGCTAAGTGACAGGGGGACTCGAGGATGGCGCATTCTAGGCAGAGGAATAGCCTGTGTGAAACTGTGGAACTGTGTCATCATACTGTGTGTAGCTGGGTATGGAGAGGACAAATCCCAGGGCGGGAATGTGCTGAAAAAGGGAATAGAGAAGCAGCTGGTGGTCGGGCCATAAAAGGTTATATGTTTAAACATCTTGATTTTGATCTTATAAGAAATGGGAAACATTAAAACGTTTTAAGAAGGGAGTGCCATCATCAAGTTTCCAATCTAAATTCATCATTTTGATACCAGTCTAAAAATTACATGTGAAGTCTAAAGGGAGCCCAATTAAGAAGTTATGGAATTGTCTATGCCAGTACTGCTAAGAGTCTAATAGAAGAAGAAAATAGACAGAGGGAAAGAGCATATAGGTTCAGTAAGACAGGAGGTTCAATCAGAAAAAAATTAGAGATTGGAGGAACATGGCCATTCAATAAAAAAGGGTTTTAGAGGGAAAAAACATGATTGAGCAGGTGCTGATGATAAACTCAGTTTTGAACATGTTAAGACTGTAGAGCTTACGAGGGTTTTCAACCAGCAAGTGAGCATTGGAATTATGATAGAGGTCCAGGCTGGAGCGAAAACATTCCAAATCCTCGGCGAACACTTCATAGTCAGACATGAGATAGAATCATATTACCTGAGGATTACACATCCACTCACTCATTAATTAATTAATTAAATGAACACTTAATGAGCACCTGATACCCAGCAGGCACTTTTTCAGACACTGTGGTTAAAGTAGTGAACCAGACAGTCTCACCTTCGTGAGGCCTGGAGTCTATAACCTGGATGGGAAGAGCACTGGGTCAGGCGGTAGTGCAGATGGAGGAACAGAAGGTCTCAAGGGGACTAAGAAAAGAGAGGAGGACCAGGAGAAGTAGGCTCCTAGAAGTCAAGGAAAGAGAGACTAGAGAGAAAAAAAGCGGCCAGCCTCTCAAACATGGCAGAGATGTTCAGTGCAATGAGACCTAAAAAGTGTCCATTGGATTTGGAAATACGGAAGCATGCTGACCTGGATGAAGGCAGTTTTAGTGGAGTGCAAGGTACAGACTAGATAGCACTGTCCTTAGAGCTTAAAGAAAGCTGGAGATACTGAATATGAAATACATGTTAGAGAGGTTTGGATAGGAAGTGAAACAGATCGCTAGGGTGAAGGCTAGAAGGGGAAGGACATTCAAACCAGAAATCTCAAAACTTTATCTTTGGCTCAGTTTCTCATTTCCAGTGGGCTCTGGTCATCTTTACCCAGATTCTCTATCAATAATACAGACTTAACTGCTCACCACAGCACCCTGTTTCTGTATGGGCCCTCACTAGTCCTAGACACCCTAACTTTAAGCTTTGCCTCCTTTCCGTCATCTTGATATCTAATCCTTGCAAGACCTGCCTTTTCTTCACTTTCTGTTGTAACCTCTCTACTGTAACCCTTAGCACATGATCTGTTTTGCTGGCCTGACAAAAATTCTCTCCACTCCTGTCCTTTTTTACTTGGCAATCCATCTCACCCACCTGCCAAAATGGTGTTGCAATAACACATTTCTGTTCGCCTCACTCCCCTGATCTAAAGGATTTAGGGCCTTTCCTGTGCCAACCAAATGAAGTGAAAACCTATCAAGCTGCTTTTCAAATTTCTCCACAATGTGATTCCAATCAAGCCTCTTTGTCTTATTTTATTTCCTCAAAACATGTACCATGAAATCCAGTCAAATTGGCCTGATCACTGTTTCCTAAGTTACATTTTTTTCCTACCTTGGCCACAAATTCTCTTCTATCTTGTCCAAATTTTTATCTATCCTTTAAATACAAGTTCAGTTGCCTTTTTAAAAATAATTTTTTTGTCAGAATACCTACACTCCTTTTACCCTTTGAAACCATACAACACTTTATCCATTGTGATGTCTTTGTATTCTAGATACTTGTATATTTTGTTTATGATCTCTACTATACTTTAAGATCTATGAGAGAAGAGAATATACTTAACATGTTTTATTATTAATATCTGGCATATGACATACAGCAGTTGTTTAATACATGTTTAAATGTAAGCGAACTCCCAAAGAGATGAAAATATGCATTTTAGAGTTCAAAAGGATCTTAGAGATTATATGGTCAAACCGTTTTACTTTATAGATGAAAAAATTGGAGCTAAGAAGTGTTAAGTGACCTGCTTAAGTCACAGGACTGGTCAGCAACGAATCTCATTGCCTGACTCTCAGTCCAGACTGCCCTCGATTTCATGACAGCGTCTGTATGGGAAGCCTGAGTTGAGCCATCCCCCTTTTATCATTGGCCCCCACTCTGGCATCATCATTAGTGGTAAAGACATGGACCTATTCTAGTCTCACAAGTTTATGAGTTTGCAACATAAAGTAAATAAAGACTAGGAGAAGGCTCGCGTTGCCCACCCTACTTACCAGACGAAAGAGGGAAATGGTGTTTCCCGTGAGGTTGTAGTGAGCCAGAACCTGGGGGTCGGTGCTGATTCCAAATGCCACGTCTGGGAATTTTTGCACCACATCACGGAATATGGACACTGTTGGTATTTCTAAATCCTAAAAACAAGGGGAAAGAAAACCCCGCAGAGGTTATTTTGAAGGTGACATGGAATCGGAATACGGAATTGAAATGTGCTCACTCATACTAAAAATCAGAGACTTGGTTTAGTGTCCAGGGAAGTAATTTCCAGGCTGAGTGGGTTAATTGGTAACTACAAAATTGTGTCTAAGTCTGGGACTTCTCTCTGGCTTTACCATAGAACCTGTAGTTTGTTCGTAGCTGAGAGGGGCCTCAAAATCACAGGGCCTGCAAAATTGGGAAGCGTTGTCAACGACATACCCAAGAAAGCAAGTGTTTTAGGAACAATTTGTGTAGGCAAAAAAAAAAAAAAAAAAAAAAGCCAAAATAAGGAAGTGTTATCAAAAGGGCCAAAAGAAAAAAACAAGAAATTGAAATGGAAACTTATAAGTTTTGTTAACAACAGTTTGTGCAAGATGTGGAAGAATAGTCCTTCTACTGTGTGTAAGCCAGAGGCATTGCCCATGAAGGATACTGTTTATGACTTGTTCCAACTCTGGAGAGGCAGGTGGCAGGGAAGCCACTTTTGAGTGATGAGTCCTTATTATTACAAGCTGACATAATTTTCCCTGGTGTTGTAGGACCATTGCCCACAGCAGATCCAGGTAATAATCAGGGCTGAACATATTCTGCTCTGACACCTCTTTGGGTTGAAGGAGGTGTGCAAATAGAAAGGAAGAAGGCTAGCCTTGCATCCGGGCTCAAGCAGAGGGGCCTGGCACCTTACTCATCTGAAAATTTGTGTGGAGTTCACCGGAGGCTAATCCTTGATCTAGGCTTCCCCTTTTTTATTCTGCTCCTTAAAATGGAATTACTCACAGATCAAATGACGGCACCTAGTGGCTGTTTTAAGTTATTGCACACTGTTCCATTTCCACCTCCTTGCCCCTCCCTGCCGTTCTGAGGGTGGCTGTTTTTGTCTACACCTCAGATCTCTCTCATTACTGAAAAATGTGCTCTCTTCTCTTTCTCCCCCACTTACATCTCATCACAGCTATTTCCAGCTGTGACCACAGAATGGCAGGGGTGATGATGAGTTGGAATTAATAAATGGAAACTGACCAGAAGGTCTGCAATGAGAGAGAAAGGGCTTGATCAGCTGTGAGAATCACCAGATGTTACCTCCAGAGAAAGATAAAGGTGCTAGAATGATGCTCGCTCATTTATGGCTGCTTACATTAGCCAGACAGTCAACCTGGAAGATGGAGGCTAACACCTTCCATATATGAAACATTCTTTTTTAACATTTCGGAACCAAGAGAGAAGACTGAAGGGCTACCTGTCTGGTAATGCATTGCCTGGATGACAGAAATTGGACTTATTCCGGCCACTGACCCAGCAATCAGATACTGGCTTGTTTCAGAGCAACCATAGATGAGGAGACCCAGCCAGGAGCCTCAGAATTTTTGAGAAAGACGTACTTCAGAGATGGGAAATGCCTAAACACCTGAGAGTTCTCGAGTGAAAAAGCTGAAAGCAAACTCTGAGTCCCTTGCTTTCTAACGTAGTGTCATCCTGGCTAGATGGGGACTGTCATGTCTCCTTTGAGGCCAAACTCCAGTTCTTTGGGAGAATAATGAGTAGGGCATGTGGACAAACCTGGAAGAAGCCTATGAGAGCCACCTCAGCAGCAGCAATGAACTCCACGGCCTCTGGGACATCTGTGAGCCGCACAGGTTCCTGGCCAGCGGGGGTTTCATCTACACAGGGAGACAGTGAGAGGGAAGCAGAAGGTACTAGGGTGCTGAGTAGAGAGGAAGCAGCTCCATCCTGTTTCTTTTCACTCGAAGGTCAAGGAGCTCTAGGGGTGCAGTTATTATTATTCCAAGGCTTTATTTATTTATTTGTTTTGCCATCATAGGGAGGGTGACCCCCCCATATGGCCGCTGTTGGAAGGATAATGCCGGACTTCCCTCTTCCCCACTAGGCAGCACAGGTGCTTATCCAGCACGTCCCGGGAAATCGTCTAGGTCTGGAGGACAAGGATTCGGGGTGCTACCTTGTTCCCTGCCCTTCTCTTAACAACACTTTCACCCTAGAGTCACCCAAGTTTGTTTGCTTGTTTTACCTGTGGATTCTTGAATTTCTCCAACGACATCTGGGGACAGCTTGCACATGAAGAGAATTAATAGAAACAGGCATCTGGGCAGCATAGCTTCCATTGCTCTTCTGCTCCTGGTCCAACCCCTGACTGTGTGCTTTGGGACACGGGTTCAGGGCAGCCCGCTCTGCGGTTGACACGCTATGGTGTTGTCAGACCTTTGGGAACTTTGCAGCTGGTGCTAGGGGGACCTTCAACTTCTGAGATAAAAGACCAAATTTAGTGACAGGGCCTCAGAGCCAAACCAACCCAAGGGAAGTCAGGTCAGTTCATTTAAATAAGAAAAAAATATTCCATGCCAGGCCTTGCCCTGAGCAGTACAGGTACACAGACAACTTCAATCTGATCCAGCCTCTCCCAGCTTAGATTGTTAATGTGCAAAATGGACAAATAAACTGATTATTTAAACATAAAATGGAAAATTAAAAAACAGAACTGATAGGGTGCTATGAGAGTACAGAGTAAGGACATTCAGGACAGTGGTGGGGTTTAGTGAAGTTTTTTTTTTTCCTCTACAGGGGGTGGCCAAACAGAGTCCTGAGTAAATAACTTTGCTAGGCAACAGAGATGGAAAGGGAGTTTCACATAATGAGCCAAAGATGCAAATGTAGTATGAGAGAGAATTATTAGTAATTGAGTATTATAAAGGGAAGGAAATGGTACATATGGGCAGGAAGGCATGCTGGGGCTGGATCGCAGGGGGGCTTAGGCACTAAACATAGGAGTTTCAGTTATATCCGGTAGGTGATGGGAATTCATTGAAAGATCTTAAGCAGGAGAGAAACAATGTCTGATTTGGCCCCCAGGTCCCTGTGGATCTCCAAGAGGCTCCCACAGGTGGTACGATGCACAGGTCTCAAGATTGGGAATAACTGCCGCATGATAATACTATAAAATAAAACAAATTGAGATTTCCTTCCATTCATAGTTTGAAGGCTCATTACCCATGGAAGGAGCAGGGGAACCGAACTGTTCCCAGTGGTGTAAATGCCCCCTGTACTATGCCCTACCCCACCCGCTCTGAGGAAACTCACAGATGTGAACCATCCAGTTACCATATTTGTTCAAATGAGAAAGCAAGAAAATGAGGGTCTCAGTGAGGTCATACAATTGTTTTATTCATACTCTCTTGTGCTGTTTAAGTGTCTCCCAGGAAAGAAGAACCCAAGTGGCAGGGAATGTGGTTAGGGACTGTCACTGAGCCAGCAGCAGCCACAGCATAATCCAGGGGTGGGAATGAGCACTGGAACCCAGGCAAAAGGATGGTTAGTGATTGTTTGCCCATTTCCTGGCCTCTAATTCCTCAAATGAGAACAAGAGAACCAAGGTTAAATGGTTGCATATTGAGGAACAGAACTTCAAAGATCTGACCGTGATGGGGCAGAACGAAAGCCTGGGTTTTAAGTGTCCAGTGCTAGGGAGGACTCTGAGAGTGTGGGAGAAGATGCATCAGTAAGACGCTGTGAGGGGTGTTGGGGAATGGGCCCAGCTGTGATCGGGGCGGAGGGACAGGGCAGTGAACACGACTGAGAGGGTTCTTCCAGGTGGCAGGGGTAGGGACAGGGTTGGGCAGATGTGCTCATTCTGTCCACTCCTTCTTAATGGACAGGTTCCACTCCCAGGTGAGGTGGTCGTGCTTGTCATCGTCGGTGAAGAAGGACTTGTTGTGGTAGGTGCCTCGGGCCAGCATGCCTTTGGGAGCCTCCTCGATCGGAGTCAGGAACTCATACTCTTCTGGCCGAGGCCCGTAGCTGCCGACCATAAATGTGGCTTTATCCACTGGGAAGAAAGAAACGTTCGTCAGGGTAAGAGTCTGATAGAGAAAAAACAAACACTGCGGACTGGAGACCTGGAGCACAGCTCGTGGTGATCACAGCCAAGAGCGATGGTTTCCGGGACTGGCTAAGCATCAGATTTCCTGGGCCACCTTTTCCTTTCTTATTTTTTAAAAAAATCTGAGTGCCTTTTAGTACTATACTTTCTTTTAACCCGCTCCCAAAGACTATGTTCAGTAACCTGAGGTTGGTCCCCCAGATCAGTGTTTTTGAAAAGCATCACAGCTGATTCTGTGTATCAGAAAAATTATGATCTCAGTGCCCTAAGTCAATGCAGATGAAGAATGTTTTTGTAGAGATGTAGTAGATTATACCATAAAAAATGCCAGGTGTTCAAAAGGTATAAAATTCCAGTTATAAGGTATATAACTCCTGGGAACGTAATATACAGCTTTGTATCTATAGTTAATAATATCATATTGTATATTTGAAAGTTGCTAAGAGAATAGATCTTAAAAGATCTCATCACAAGAAAGAAATTGTAACTGTGTGGTGATGGATGTTAAGTAAACTTATTTTGGTAATCATTTTACAATACATATCAAATCATTATGTTATATATCTAAAATGAATACAATGTTATATGTCAATTATATCTCAAACCAAAAAAAAAAATTCAAACCAGTTGAGATCTGAGTTCTTTTCTCAGCTCTGCAACTGCCTAGGTCATATAACATTTTGGGGCTTCAATTTTTTCCTGTATAATGAACTTTAAGGGTCTTTTATCTACAGACTATCGTCCTATAAATGCATCAATTGGGGGAGATAAAGTTACAGCTGGTGATCAAAAGGAACAGAATTCATGGGTGGAATAATTGAATTAAAGGGGAAAATCACTAATTTAGTTTTAAAAAAGTAAGAATTGGGGCAAGTGGTGAAAATAGCCAGCCAAAATTATTAATAGATGAATAACTGGGATATACATTAAGAACATGTAGGGGATTAGAAAGTATAAATATAGGCAGGTAGGTAGATAGCAGGCAATGTGTTGTTAGCTGTTAAGTGTTGTGAATAATTCTGAAGGAACAACTATAGACACACTGTAGCCCCTCTGCTAAGTGAGGCAACGT
Source organism: Trachops cirrhosus (assembly GCA_028533065.1). NCBI lineage: Eukaryota > Metazoa > Chordata > Mammalia > Chiroptera > Phyllostomidae > Trachops > Trachops cirrhosus. The sequence continues at coordinate 23,703,013 of CM052539.1, forward strand.
AGTCTCTATGCCCAAAGGAAAATAGGAAACTGCACTATTTTTTTCACGGGACTAGATATTGGAAAAACCAATTAAGTTCTTTCAGGTCAGCAACCATCTGTGGGATCTGAGTAACTGAGTGGTTCTCTAGGCTATGCAAATTTATTAGACAATTTCTCCCCTTTCCCTTGTTTCTTAATTTGGTGGAGCTGACGCATTACTGTTCCACACCTCTGTGGGAGGGGAGCCCCTAAGGTAAGGAGCATTGTCAGGGTGCGCCCATCAGCTTTTCACTTTTCATTCTCCCCGCCCGTGCAATGGGAGAGAATGAAATTCCCTTCCCTTCCCTTCCCTTCCCTTCCCTTCCCTTCCCTTCCCTTCCCTTCCCTTCCCTTCCCTTCCCTTCCCTTCCCTTCCCTTCCCTTCCCTTCCCTTCCCTTCCCTTCCCTTCCCTTCCCTT
>CM052539.1:23703551-23745649 GCA_028533065.1 Trachops cirrhosus
AGAAGCTGAGTGCCTAAGGTTATTGGCTGACCCAGTCTAAACTTAGTCTCCTGAGTGTAGGTCTTGCCATTAACCTTTAGGTCAGAAGTGTGTGTGCCCTTTCCTAGGGTGAGTGTCCGCAGCTTTCTTATCAGATTGTTAAATGAGTCTATGCCTAAAGCTTGATAATAACCAGAAATGTAAGTACTAGTGAGAAGCAGATTGGGGGACAGTGTGAGGTGCAGGTCCCTTACCTTTCACCCCAGTCCGGTAGGTGTGCTGGACATATTTCAGGCCCGACACAATGTCTCTGTTCACCTGTGGGTAGGAAGGATCCGAACAATTCAGATTAAAGAGGCTCTTTCATTTTTCCTCATTATTCATTCTGGTCCTACCTAGCTGAGTCTTCTCTGAGGATAAGAAGATGAGATTTAGTTTAGAATAAGTGTTACTATTATCATTTAGTGTGGTGGTAGGCAGAGATTGGAGAGAGGCGTTCATGAGACTCCTTGTTCCCAATCTGATTTTAATCATTGAATACTGTGATTTTGGGTTTGGGGAGGGGTGGTTAATCAAAACATTGTCAATATTCTTCGTTACATTTCTTCTTCCTCAATGGTCCAGAGAATGGTCTTGAGCTCCCCCTCCCTGATACTACCGGCCAGAAGACTGTCCTTGTCTTAGGGAAGGTTACAAAACCACTGATGGGAAATGTTATGTAAACATCTGAAAACCCCAGCCTGAGAAATGACCCACCTAGCATATGAAAGACAAACAAGGAGAAAAGCCATCATGGAAAATCAGGTCGAGAGGATGGTTGTGCCTCTAATGCAGGTATAACTGGAGGTCGAGAGTTGAGGAGATGGGTCACAGGAAAACATCCTCCGATATGTAAATAATGAGTAAAAGCCACTTGTGTTTGGCGAGTATGTTGGATGTCTGTCATTTTCAGACGTTGTCTGAGGTCATGATACTTTCCCAAGCCTTTCAAAGAAAATGCACTAAAGCAGAATGAAAATAGAGACAGTCCAAGCACTCTGTTTTTCCATTAGTCATTTTACCCAGGACTGAACTGGGCTGTCCGTTAATTTTATATAGTGATCATGCTTATACACACAAATTAAAGCGGACATTGCATCATTAGCTGGAAGGCTTGGTTAATTGTTCACTAATATGAAGAATTTAAGCATCTTTAAATAATTTCTCCTGAACAATAATGATGGCTCCCTTTTCGTTTTGGACAGACCAATTAAAGCAGTCTGTCAGTGCTCCACTGTTGGTAACGAGGTGGCGTGGCAGTGAATACTGCCGGCTTAGGTTCTAGCCTGTCACTCAGCAAACTCTGTAGTATAAACGCATGAAAAGCAGACAAAATAAAAACCCATTGAAGACATTATGATAAAACAAAACCCAAACCTTCTAATTATTCTACTCGCACAAGTGCTTCATAAAAATAGGAGAAATAAATGGATCTTTCTAGAAGTCTCTAAGGTGGTCCTTTGGGCCTAGTAGGAGGTGTGGTCTGGTGGGAATGAGACCTAACAACAGGAGTAATGGTGCCGTAGGGATAAGGACTTTAAAACAAAGAGTTTCCTGTTTTCCTACTACTCCATAGAATATCTGTTTAATATAAATGCGTTTGAGACGGATAAAAAAAGTATGAGTATTCTTAGCATTCTCTTCCTCTGCCTGAGCGCCCTTCCCCTTTGTCTCTCCCACACCAGGGGGAAGAAGCTTCGGTGACATGGATGGAAGTGGAACCTGTGGAAGTCAGAGGCACTCCATTTCCTTACGGGACCGAAGAAAGAAAAGCAGAAGCTGAAAGAACCATCTCAGGCTCGATTGTCAAAGAGCGTTGTGAAGTTTTGGGGGGAAGAGAACCCTGAGAGCAGCTAAGGGAGGTAAAGAAAGAGGGTTTGAGGGTATGCCGCTGGTGTTCGACATGCACACTTCCTTGGACATTCTTCAAGTGTAGCGTTAAATTGCTTTTCAATTTATTTTCAGTTTTGAATTGCTGTTTCTTCTAACGGTAGCTGTGTGCGGGGACAGGCCACAGAGTGGTTCAGCTTCACGTGGGCTACCCTTAGAGAGCGAGTGATCTTTCTCCTCTGAAATTCAAGGCCGAACCTTTGAGGCGGATGGGACTTGAAACCCGTTTCTGGGCCCTCCTCCTCCATCACCTTACTGTGTCACCCTGACCCAGGAGGACCCACACCACCGCGTTCCTCCTCGGCCTCCTCACCTGGAGCAGGAGCCCGGGCTCCAGACCTTTCTTTCTCATCTCATTCACATTAAGATTTACCTGTCATGCTTCATTGGACTTGATAAAAACATTTCATTTGATAAAATCTGGCTTACTAAATTGACACATCAGGGCAGTAACGTTAATGATTACAAACTGACTGCTGTGACCTATGCTAGGCATATTTGGATATAATGTTTTACCAAACTCTCAGGTGCTTTAGTAATAAATAGTACTACAGGAAACAAGGAAGTGAACCATAGCTCAGTGCCTATTATAGAGCAGGCACCGACAAATATTTTCAGAATGAAATTATTTTGAGGCATGTTTGTATGTGGTGGAGAGTGATTGTTCCTGGCCCCTGAATCCCACTCTGCACCAGGGGAAAGAAGGACCTGGTGCGTAAATAGGAGGGGGTGGGGCTTACCTCGGAGGAGCCCAGGCCCTGGAGGACATGACTGAGTGGGAAGAGTGCAACCACGGCAAACAGAAGCAAGTAAGAGCAAACAATGAACTCTCATCTATTTGTTTTCAAATTCAAGGTTATTTTTCTCCTTGATTTTGGCTGCTCACTGGGATGTGTGCCTATTCATCATACATCCATTTACCTCCTATTTAGCTTTGCGCTTACCTATTCACCTGCTCCACAAAGTAAATTGTAATCTTCAGCTATTTACCAAGGACCACACTCCTTGGCTTCGTATAAGAATTATTGAGCAGTTAGAGCTGAGGCTCTATCGGTTCTATTTTTTTTCCTAATCATTCATTCATTCATCTATTTCTCAATAAGTACTCACTAAATATTTACCATTTACCAAGTTCTGTGTGAATTATTGGAAAGAAGGGATATAAATTCTCTCCTGATCTTGACGTGCTTAGGCTGTGTAGGGGAGCAACGCCACAAGTGGAGCCATACAAAGCAGCGTGTGCCTTGTCAGCGGGAGAATCGGGAGTTCACAGAGAGCGATCCCACCGGCTTAAGTGACCAGCAGAGGAGGTCCTGGTTGGGCAAAGGCAGAAGGCAAGGGTGTGTCCCAACAGGTGGAGCCCAGACTTGGGAGAAGACAGTCCAGCTCCAGGGGAAAAAAGAAAACAAAAACAAAAACAAAAAGTATGCTAACATGGTAATGCAAGAAATTTGATTCTTTTTCTTCCTTTGATTATAGAAAGGATTTAAATTTTATAAAACATATAGGGCAAGATACTTACTTTGAAGTGAATTTTGACTCTATATTCAACACCTTCCTTTAGCACAAAAGTTTCTTTTTTGAGGGCTTCAAGATCCCCTGTAGAAGTGAATTTAGAAAGAGTTTAATCTCCTCAGAAAGAGATACAAAAGTTGACTAGTGAAGTTTAAGCTCCAGAGCCTTTTGCTGGACCCATCAGGGAGACATGGTCCACATGGCCCTCTTCGAGTGGAGAGAAAGTGGTGGCTTGCCCTTGCTGGTGTAGCTCAGTGGATTGAGCGCGGGCCTGCGAACAAAAAGATCGCGGTTCAATTCCCAGTCAGGGCACATGCCTGGGTTGCAGGCCAGTTCCCAGCAGGGGACCCAGGAGAGGCAACCATACATTGATATTTCCCTTCCTCTCTTCTTCCCTTCCACTCTAAAAAGATAAATTAAAAAAAAATCTAAAAAAAAAAAAAGTGGTGGCTTGAGGTGCCTGAAATCTTACAGCCAGATAGAAAAGAAATGTGGTTTAGTTTGACAACAATCCTAAGAATATACAAAATATTACCAGTATTGAGTTAATGTACAAAAACTAAGTCTTTCTTGTCAGTAATAAAAACAAGTTTTAATCAGTCATCTTAGAGGAAAATCTGAACTATCTTTCTATTAACAGTATTGAATGGCATTACATATATGTGGTCAAGCAAAAAGATGATTAAAGAATTAAAGAATATGCCCCTATGCCTCAAATAAAGAAATGTAGGAAAAATATTACATAAGAGCATCGGCTATTTGCTTCTGTAGATTTGGTCATGTTTGTGGCATTTTGTAGCTTTTACAAATGTACTTGTTTTGATTCCTTTTTATCATTCTAAATAAATTTTCACTTTTGTCCTTAATTTTGCATTTCAGTTTCATATTGTTTTTCTTAAGGAATGTCACTTAAGTTATAAAAGCTTTGGGCTCCGTAACAGTGGGACCTGCCCTTCTTTCCCGTTCCCTGGTTAGAGAGACAATCATTCTCTGTTCTTCCCCCTGTGTGACCCTGTATAATTTGACATTCAGGAGTGAGTGTCAGCTCTGTGCACAGGCCTGATGCTCGGGGCTAGGACCAGTGTGCTATATATATCTGGGATTCAGCTCTGTAGCTTCTTTGTGAGAGAAAACCAAATTTGGGTTTCCTGGTGCTGGGAAAAGGGACGGAGACCACGCTTTTCCTGCAATAACATCAAGCCCTTCGAAAAAGAACAAGATTCCTCCCCACTAATTCAGACCTTATGTTACAAAATGACAGCTGTACCTGGTAACATTACACAGTTTCACAAGGGAAGGGTCTGAACTGAGTCCTGGTGGGAGAGAGAGCATGTGGGTCTCTCCTGGAGGGATGCTAGGCCGTAGGGGTAGTTGAATTTGTGTGTCTGCTCTAACGATTTCAGTTGAAGAGGAAGCATCTTCTCAGCCTCTGATTTCCTCCTTCTGACAGAAAAGCCCATATAAGGCAAAGAGTGGATGCGTTTTGTGAGAGGGGAACTACCTTGCTGTTAACTAAGCCTGCTGTTCTAGTCATGCTGTGCTTTGTCTGAAGGTTCACTTTTTCAGTCAGGTAATTTGTTTTTTCCACAAAAGGCCTGCCTTTAACTCTTAGCTCTGTGGCCCTTATTTCCATCAGGTGAGCACTTCCCCTGTAATACCTGCCTTCCCAGTGTCTTCTTTTCTCCTCAAGACCTAAGTCTCAGGAAAGGACTTGACCCTTGTCACCGTCACCGTAAAGTGGAAGAAAATAGCATCTTAATTTGTATATATTTTTCAGGAGGCAAGGAGTTGCTTATTTAAAAAATCAGAGCTTGAAGTTAGTATGTATTTAGCAGTGGAATTCCTAGCATTATTCAGGAGGTCTTAGACTGCTTCTTGCCTTCAGGTAAGTTCTATAGCTGATATAAGATCAATACTTTCCCTGTCATTTAGATTGTTGTAAATATTATAATTCCAGAAGCATACATCATGCTTCTTAGTATTTCCATCGTTTTACGTGGATAGTAATTCTGCTCTTATGTGCACATACAAATCTGAAGTAAGCCTGATACAAGTAAATATATCCAGTGCCTATGCGTGCATCCTCTTCAGTCAGAGCCAGAGGCTGGCTGTCCCTAAGCATGGTCAGTACTGAGTACCCCGAGAGCAGTGGTGTGTGCACGGGTCGCAGCCCACGCATCTTGGGGACTCACCGGGTTTCCTTTTGCTGGGAGAGGGGACAAAGGGCAAGTTTCTCCAATGACATCATTAGTTCCTTTTGAACAGTGCAGATGTGCCCACTTACCAGTGAGGTCCATGGTGATTGGTCCTGGGGCAGTGTCACAGACCAGGGTAAGGCGGGTGACAACGACATTGGGGGCTGTGGGGTCTGCGGATTCAAAATGAAATGTAAGTCCAAGGAAGAGACATGTATGTACTGTGTGTGTACATGCACATTTCAAGTAGAGAGAGAGTATAAAAGAAAGGTGATAGCTCTCTCTGGAGTAGAAGTGACATGGTGGATTCACCATGCTTCATCACAATGGCCTTATAAATTACAGTGATGTGATTATCTGCTTCCAGCCCTTATAGGTCCATCTTAAATATACACAGCAGAGATTTCCTGAGTGATGATGGGTAAGCTACTGTCCTAGCTGGGCACTGCTCATCCCTTTGTCTGGGCCATGTCTTGGTCTGCCATAGTGTATGTGGAAGCGATGAGTGGTTAGGTAAGGAGTGTGAAGGAGAAAGAGAAGATGGAGAGAAAAACACGAGAGCATGGAGAAAATACAATTCTAAATGGTAATCTGAAATTCTTTCTAAATCCTCCCTAAGGGTTATTTTTCATTGTTTTAGTGCTGCCTTGCACCTTCTCTCCAAATAAGATGTAATTATACAGTCCATAACTGTATTCAACATCTATACATCATGGTCCACTCACTTAACCCCGGAAGCTCTTGGTAGTCTTTCCTTTGCCCCGGCTGCTGAGTAGCCGAAATGCATGCTTCTCTGGGACCCCCCACCTGACCCCCATCCTCATACACACACCTGCTATCACAGGACCATCCCCTAGGAGTGTTTTCTTGTACTTAGTTAGACTTTCATCATCTTTGTCCATCTCCTGCAGCTCCTGTAAGGACTTCTGAGGTGGAGGCTTATAATTGAGCTTCCCGTCCAGATCATCCTCCTCTTCCTCCACGTGTGGTTCTGGGGCTTTTTCAGTCATCTTGATCTATTTTGGAGACAGAGAGGATGATAGTCCATTAGCCAAAATCAGTGGATGTGAACATTTGTAAGGTGCTGTTGGCATTATCTTTGCTCTGATGGACTTCCATAGTTGTCAGTGATTTTCCAGGAGATATTCCCCTAATTTTACCTCATTACATTTCATGAAATAAGAATATAATGCATTCCAATCTTTTCTCTGCCACACCTGATTTTTTTTGTACTGTAGTGAGTTCCACCTATTCACTGAATAAAACTGACCAAAAAAGTTCATTTGTGAATGATATGCTGCAAGTGAAGCAACTTAGCACAAGCAGGCCTGGCTAACGAGCAAATAGCCCCAGTTTAAATAATTATAGAAGTTATCACAGTCCTCCAAACCCAGCCAATCTTGCTAGTATCAAAGCTCTGAGAATGTACAATCCAGATATGATGGTTTGAAGAGACCGGTGGAGTGCTTGCCAAAGAAAATTGGCTTCTTCTCATTAATTGACTCTTCCTCTGAACTCCCGCAATACCTCAGACGTAACTCACGAGAAGTTGTAGGACCCCCATGGTACCTGCCCGAGTGGTTGCCACCCCATGGTACCTGCCTAAGTGGTTGCCACTCCACACAGCTAATAATTCCTTGAGGGCAGGTACTAGGTTCTATGTTTCTCTTGAATCTCCCATAACACTCAAGTATTTATAAAATACTTGAGGTATTTTATAAATATTCATTGATTGATTTACTGGGTTCTTATGTTTACTTCTGTTTTTCTGAAATGATACAAAATAGCAAAGGACTCCAAATTTTTCTAGACAAAATTGTAATTACGACTTTTGTACCTCCCAGTGATCTCCCATTTTGGGACCTACTTCCCTTTTAGTGCCTTCCACCTCTCCCCAGATTTCCAGTGACCTTGTGCTCTGACACCTACCTGAGCATGCCCTGGAGTCTGTCTTTTCCACCATCATCTACATTTACTTATTTTGTATTAAAAAAATTGAGGGGAGATCTAATAAAACTATTCACACTTAAGTGTTAATGACAGAATAATAGGTTTAAAATTTATTCCTCTTAAGGAATGTATAGTCAGAGCTTTTCAGAGCTGAAAGGAACTTTAGAGATGACATGTTCCAGCTCATCATTTAATCACTGAGAAAATTGAAACTGAGAGAGTAAGAGAATTGCCCAAGTTCACATAGCTAGATGAGAGGCAGTGTCCTAATAAAGAGGAAAAAATCTCTAATTGAAGAATTTCAGGCCCCATTACAGGCCCCATGGCTTTGAGCTATTTGGGGAAACAAGGGAGGTATTTGGGCAAGGAGATCATTTCTTGATTTCCATCAGTTCTACCCTGAGGGTAACTCCTTCTGCCTGTGGGTAGAGGCTTCGTTGCTGCAAAGTGGCACAATTATAGGACAGAAATCTATCACATCTCATCCTGAGTGACTCTGAACTTCTGTAAAGTGCCCTTAGAGTGAAGTTATCTCTGGCCAAAATCAGTTGTGGTTTGAAGTTTCAACGCCACTCTCACTGGCAACAGGAAGAAAAATAGTTTGGAAGTCAAGTAAAAGTAATTTTAACAGAAAAAAGAAAAGAAAAAGAAAATGGTATCTCTTGGCTCGTTGAATCTCTTCCAGCAAAATAACAAGCCAAACACGATGGGCCTGGGTCCACTCTGAAAACAGCCTTGCAATGCCCAGGTCCTCTTCCTGTGTAGGAAGGAAACATGTAGGTTGTTTCCATGGTAACTCTTGCCTCAGCTGAAGAACCAGAGCCACTCAAAGCTGAGTTTTAAACAGCACAATAAACATAGTGACTGATTCAGCTTATATTCCAAACAACATTCAGGGAAAGTGAATGGACTGGTTGGAAAAACAATGAAGGAGGCAGTGGGTGGAGGTTGCAGATCATGGGTAGTTTAAGGACAATCACTAGGGGGCAGATGAAGAGTAACCCCGAAAAGACCAACCAGATGAGACAGGTTCTTCTCTGCTGACATTCAGGAGCCTGCCCAGATACCCAGTTTGGAAGTCACGTAACAAACCTGAAGATGGAACCTCAGGAAGGCTATCTACACATGAGGGCACCTCAGCCATCATGGACAGGCCTTTCTGAACATATATTGCTTGATTCTAAGAAGTCATCTGCTTAAAGTCTTGACTGTTAGACTTCACACTGAGCCACAAATTTGCTCAAGGTGATTTCAGTAACCTGCAGGGAACTGTAATTCTGTACCCTCAAATCTCAGTTCTGAAATGAGAATAAGAGAATGAGAGAGAGACAGAGAGAGAGAGAGAGAGAGAGAGAGAGAGAGAGAGAGAGAGAGAGAGAGGGAGAGGGAGAGATGGATCTGCTCTAGGACAGGATCCGCTAACCCCTAACAGTGTGATGATCATGGGCAAGTCAATGTATCTGTCATCCAGATCTTGATCTTCTCTTTAGTAAACATGAAACTTCTATCAATTCTATATTTCCTTGATGTATTGCAAACAGATACAATAATTGTTTTGTAAAAATGAGACACCAATTTATTTAAAGACATTGAAGAGCAGAGGACAATATGGGATTACTATATGAACTTGTTGCAGTCAAAAGGACATTCAGGACCACATTACAATAATATGGTCTAATTATGTAGCCTAGGAAAAAGGAAGTATGAGGCTAGACAATCCAACGCCAGCTCATTCTGGTAAGCTGATTGGGAAAAAGATGAAAATGTCATCCTATGGCACATAATGGACTGAAAAAAACGGTTCTCAGGGAAAGTCTCTTTAAAGCAAAATTAAGGTCACAAAAATTTGGTGAGCACCTACTGTTTACAAGACACTGTGCTTCAGAACATACTGATGCTTAAGTTAGTCTCCAAAGTGGAGGAGGCGTTGGAGGGTGAGCAATCTGGTCGTACTGAAAAGGCCCAGCTGGTGTGATGGATTTTTGGAGATTATAGGCCTCTAATAAACATATAATAAAAGTCATGGTCCTTATAAAAGGAAAACAGCAATATACCCATGAAGCTGTCCATGCAATTCAGGGGGTTCATGGATCCCTGAAACACTTCATGGACTTTACTGGAGTCCAAGATTAAGAACATGACCTTGAAACTGTAACTTTTGGAAACATGAAACAAGAATTGAGAAAGTTTCCTTCTCTCTAGGCCTGGCCAGGTCAGTGACACAACTTAACCTCAAGGTAAGGGTCAGGTTTATACACCCAAAACGCTGGGTATGTAGAAGCCGGGGACATCAGGTGACAGCTGCCTCTGAGGGAGCATGACCACAAAGCCAGGCAGAGGAGCCAAGGTCCCCAGGGAGCAGGTCTGTAGGAGAAGAGTTCTGTGGTCAGGCTACTTGATTTTGGATTATTATTTCTTTGCTGAATTAGGCCCCACCATCCATGGGTTTTGGTTCTGGCTTTGCTACTAACTAGCTGTGACCCCCGGAGTGAATGTTTCAACCACTATAGTTCTTTTCCTCATCCTGGGAGGCGAAGAGTGACAGCAGACCTCCTCTAGGTCCTTTCTTTCTCTAAGTCCTCTATCTACATGTTTCTCCTGGCTTGAAGACAGGTTCAGCTAAAATGGCACTCAGTTACCTTATTTCTGTTACTGTGTGTATAAGAGACTATATGTCCATTTTAGTATTTCAGATTTATGTGAATCCCCCAAAGGTGTTGCATTTCAAATTTCACAGTTTATCTCTGGGGAATCTCTGATTGTCCTAAAATCCTAGATATAGATGGTTTATATAGTTTGACAATGATTTCCCAAACTATATATTTGTGTGTATTTAGCCACAAATGTCAGTTTTCTTTTGGGTGCTTGCTAAAGTGAAAACTGAAATTTTATGGAAATTCTAGAGGACGTTTTCTAATCTTATCACCTAAAGAACAACTGGTTTTATTATTGATAATAATTATAATAATTACATGCAGGGCCAACTGCTTTGATGAAGACTACCTTTCTTGGTCCTCACTCCAGCTCAGGAAACTCTTCTACAGTTTCAGGTGACCTATTGTGTAAGGGGCAGCGTGCAGGTTGTCTGACTTTCATCGCTACGCTCCAGTGTTTCAGCTGTGCTTATTAAGAAGTAATAATGAAATGATAAGCACGTCAGTCACTTTGGGAATGCATCCAGCGGTGCACAGGCAGAGGTAAATGCTTCCTTGCAACACTCTGTAAGGATGGCTTTAGCAAAGCAGGGAAGTGTCACACAAAGAGGGTTTCAGTGCAACTCTGCCCCTGTGTCAGCTTGCGCAAGCCTCTGAACCTCTCTGAGCGAGCTCCAGGCTCATCCTCTGCAAAATGAAACCATTGCGTTAGAAGACCTCTGAGGCCTCTTCTTAATCTAGTGATTCTAATACTCCCTACTGTAAAGAGGAAGTGGAGGTGGAGCTGGGGAGCACCTAGCCCACCAGCACAGAACATTCTGGTTGGGCTTTTCTCACCTTCCAGCTCGCCCACTCTTTCACAAAGAACGGGTTGTTTTGTTTGCTTATTCCGGTGCATGTTGTTTTTGACTTTGGTTCTGTACACAGGAAAAACAACATGGAGAGTTAACGTCGACATATTCAACGAGGTCAATGTGGACTGTGTCAGGTCCCAAAGCACTTGTGGCTTTTATTCATGTGCTTACTGCTCCAGTTATCTCTATTTTCTACATTCTGGGTGCCTATTCACTGATGAATTTCCACAGTGGAAATTTCACGGCCCCATGCCCGCTATTCAGTGAAAGAATGACAAGGATTAGATGTGCTGAGGTGGAGACTTAGCCTTCTCCGGCTCAGTGAGAATGCCAAATTGAATTCAGATGGTTACTCACAGCACGAGTATGACACAGCACAATTGATGTTTTTGCTCGCAAATTCAGTGGAATTTCCAAGGTAATGACAGTGACACACACCTACGAATGTACACTAATCTCAGGAAAGAGTGCATTGTCTGGTTCATTAACGCAGTTTCAAATAAGTTAAGGGCAAGAAAAGGTGAAACTCTTGAGTTTATATGAAACGAATTCCCTGGTTAATTCAGAGAAAGGTGAGTTTCATGCCTACCAGAGCGTGGACTTGGAGTCTGATGGGTCGGAGACACAAAATGTGGTTTGCATTACAGGACTTAACACAAGTTATTAACCTCACTGAGCTCAAGTTTTACCACCAGTAAAGTGGGAAAGGTAACCTTTCTGTGGAGGTTGAAAAGCTGGAGAAAACGTATGAAAAGTTCTAGGACTGTACTGACTAATAGCAAATGTTCAATAACTGTCCCTTCCTCTCCTCCCTTCCCTGCAGTGCTGTCTGTTCTGTCACACAGCTTCAGCGAAGCGAGGTAACTGTCTGCCCAGGCTCCAAATGCTTTCCCTTCGATCTGCAGTGTTGACCATATCCACTCCTTCCTCCTTAAAAATAGATTTTGTTTCTTTGGGGAGCACTTTGTTTCTTCACAAGAACTTCTGGGAATTGCAAAGATTGTTTATGAACTGAATCAACCTTAAAATGAGACTGTCACTATTCTGTTTCTCTAAAAAATTTCCACATGGACAATTTAATTTTAGATTCTATTTATTGCTCCCTGTCATAATTGAAGCCAGAGGTCACTCTGTGAATGATGAGAAAGGCACAGCTAAGGGAGAGAATTCCCTCTGAGTCTGGAGCAAAACCTGTGAAGACTTGGTTCAAGTCCTCAAGGTGCCCCAATCATGCATCTAGAAGCACAGGTCATGAATATTAGATAGAAAAGGTAGAGAAGAGGAAGGGAGGGAGAGAGAGAAATGTGGAAGTGCCAGAAGGGGGGGATTTCCATCAGAGAAGTACTTATGGCCATGAACTTCAGCATTCTCCAGCCACCCCGCCATCTCCACTCCAGAGACTCAGTCGTACTCTGCCCACGTCTGGGGCTGCAGCTCTAGAGCAGGTCATGGACAGACCAGCCATCTCTGGAGGACTGCCGATATCTCAGAGCCAGTTGAGGATTTGGGTCTGTTTTGCTGCCTGCTTGGTGATTTGGCTTATTTGGGGCACCAAAGTTGGTCCTTTGGGCCACCAGAGCTGTCTGGGTTTTGGAGTCTTCCCTGGTGTTTCAGTGTTCCCTAGTGACATGGAGGAACTGGTGTGTCCTGGGGTCCTCAGGGCTGCTCTCTACCACATCACCCCGTGAAGAACACTCAAAACTGCACAGCTGCATGAAAAGAACCAACCCAGCACCTGAGGGGACAGTGCCTGGTTAGGTGCAATAAACATTACAATAAATCCTGAGGAGGGTACAAACTATTAGAAGCAGAATTCCTTGACATTTCCTTTGGTGGGAGAAACTATACATTATTTCTTGCCTGTGCATTCGTAGTAATATACTCTTCTGACCCAGATTCATATGCTAAAGGAGGGGGAATTCCACTCCCCTTAAACTTCTCTGGGTATCTAGCCTGTGAAGTCACTGTGCTGGGCATTTTCACAAATATTTATTTTAAGTAATCCTTAAAGAAAACTGCATTAAGGAAGTCATTATGAGGCAAAAGACTACACTGCAGTAACTCACTACAGTTTTAAATGAAGCATGAAAAATTAGACAGAAGTAAAGACATTTTTTAATGACCACTTGTGCTCAGAGTATCAGTCCCTCTAAGAAAACCCAAGTCAATTTTACCAGCTTTGACTGTGGATAGCAGAGTGTAACACAGCCCAGAGCAATTGAGTGCTTATTGAATGAACAAACATTGAAGTTTTAGGAGCAACATGGGACCCATCTCGGAGTTCGCCATTGTGGACTGACCCAGGAACAGGATGCTCACACTGTGGTATTACAGAAAATTTCTCCCACGGGACATTTCCTAAAATGTCCTTCTGAGGCACTGTAGCTGTCCCTACCCCACAACCCCCTCAGTGTGTGACATTAGTGGAGTCACTGAACACTGCTGAGGCTCACTGTCCTTCCTATGTCCTCTCAGGATTCAAATATTAGTTTCTCACACCAGGCCTAACACATTGAAGGTACTCCGCATATGTGGGCTCTCTTCCTCAAGGTGCCTATTTTTTTCTCCTCGGGGCTTCTCTCTCCCCGCTAGCTGAAGTTTATAATTTACTGTGCTCCCGTACACTGGCCCAGGCCCTCATTTTTCTGTCGCATTGATTTGCTGGTCTCAGTTTCCACTGAAAACAGAACCGTGAAGCTGCTCACATCATACCCCCCTAGGAACAAACTCATGCTCTCTCAAACAAGGGACAACCAAATTCCAGTGCCTGGAAGATGCCAGCCAGTTTCTCTTTGGCTGTGACACAGTTATTCCATGTGTGCTGGGTCTGTGTAGCTCAGAGGGAGAGTTAGAATTTCACCCGTCTCCCAGAAGGGTTAGATGATCTTGTTACTATGCTTGTATCATATCTAGATTGTATCATATCATATCTTGTAAATTTAAGGAAAGCAAAGCAATGGCAAATATGAATGTGGCCTGCTGGTGCCTGGACTCACTCGGGCCAATACAGATTCCTTGATTTCCCTTGCTCGGTCATCCCCGCAGTGCGAATCCAGCGTGCTAACCCTGATTTCAGCGGCTCTTGGTCTCTCTGTGACGGGGTGACTACAGGAACCCCAAGGGAGAGCTGTCTGCCTTCCCTCACCTGGAACAGAGACCAGCTCAGGGTTTTATCAGACCCGCCCCACAAGTGACCCTGCATCTAGAGTTTAACTACAGACTATGTTAACTTCATAAAATATGCTGACCAGGACAGCCTCAAAAAAGAGAATTTCAAGTCATGCCTAAAGCACTTCTAATGGAGGCCAAACTCAGACCTCATTACATTTGGAAGGCCCATGAACCAGATGTTTTAGCTAGGTCCATATTTCTAGAATTTATCTCTTAAACTATTGTGACTTCCATGTGTGCTTCTGGTTCTCTCACACGTAGAGACCTATTCTCTGGCAACAACAGCAATTATCTTTCTGCCCATCTCACTGCAGGAATTTAACTTGGGGTTTTTGTTAGTGGTGGAAATTCTATCCGTGTATGACTGCTGAGTAAATAACCATGCATGCCATCTACCGTCCTTGCCTGCTGATAGTTAAATCCCATTGTACCCTAAGGGAGGCTTTCCTTATGCATTTCTCTTGTATCTCCAGACAGCTCTTCAGTGGAAGACCATTTAATGTTTGACAGCTTTGAACCTTTTTCTTTTCCCTTTTCAATCAGTCTCTTTAAGTCTACTTAAAAACAGGAAACCACATATCTCCACCCCAGCACCACCCCATCATCCTCTGACAAGTTCTATATCAGTTTGGATCTACATAGTTTTGCTCCTGAGCCTGGCAAGACGCCTGATCATACCTGGTAGGAAAGCACCCCCACCCTGCCATTCCCCAGTCGCTGTGCTCATAGCCCTTCTCCAGGATGTTCGGGATTTTCTCTCCTGGGCTGCAGACTTCTTCTCCTTGCTCACCGAGCTGAGCTATCTCCCCTGAGGTATTGCTACCATCCCCCTGCTATGACTTCCCCTTCTATGCAGGACTGTTCCGTGGTCTCCTTAGTATTTTCTTATCACGAAGTTCGTTTTAAAGAGGAACTGCCCCTCTAAAAAAACAATAAACTGTAAAAGGCTGTAGCCTAGTTTACAGATTTCCTATGCATTTTTCTGTGCCCACCTGCAGCCTTCCCCACCCCACATATTTCAACTTACATTCAGTGGTTCACGTCTCTGCCCGGGGTGCCTCTCTCTCTCAACTCGGACTTCTGAGTGCTGGCAGTTAAAACAGGAAGGAAGTTAATGACAAAAAAAATGTTTTAAACCCACTAGAAGAGGAAACCCTGGGCTGTCTCAAATCCTGTTCTGTACTGCGTATCTCGATCAGCTAGCTCTGAGCAGCATTTTTGTCAATTAATGGCACATGTGAGAGCATGACTACCCATGTGAACACGGGTATGCATAAATGTTCATGCAGGGGAGTGGAGCCTGCAGCCATGGGTGCGATGCATAATTGTGCAATACGTCTAAAAATCAAGTCATTTCAGTGCACGAGCTTTCTGAGGCACCTCGTCTAAAACCAGGAGCAACAAATTCCCACAGGCTTTACTTTATACCACTAACTTCTGTTCCTATGGGGTCTCTGCCAGCTTCTTCATCCGCCAGAGATGGTGAAAGTTTGCTGGCAGCAAATGTAGGGTGCTAAGAAATTATAAATGTTAACTGCATATATTTGGCCCTACATTTTAAAATGTGTCCTCAAACAGATTTTTCAAGTTTTGTCAGTCATGATTTCAAGATGTAGCTTTGTATCTCAGTACAAACAACCAAATGTTATTTGTTGTAGTTTTCACTATTTTTTCTTTTAAATAAAAAGAAGCCAAAATATAGCTCTTGATTAAACCTAAGAGTGCAGCTTACAAAATAAAGTAACACTTCATTAATTCATACTTTTCAAACTCAGAACTCGTGAGAATTTTACAAGTATGGAAATTCACTTCATACCATATTTGAGGAAATGGTTTGTGAACTAATTTAAATGGGAACAAGTTGCAGAGGACATATTTAAACCATTTGAGGGAAGAAACACTTTTTAAGCACCCGAGGCACGTTTATTTTCTCCACACAGTTTTATAGCTGCTGTCATTAATAAATTCTAATTCATGGTACCATCTCAATATTCAGTACCTACATTGTTTCGGTGTGTTTAGAGCTAACTAATGAAGCACGTATATGGGAAGAGCCTGACACTTATTTTGCTGTCATTTACACGGACTGCATTCTGTTCACTTCATTTTGTAAATTGATGCCACCAGACAGATCTCCTCGGTAGCCAATGGAACCGAAACAGTCAAGGAGATGGTGGTCATGCGGTGGGAGGAAAGAAGTTAATCTATAAAAATATGAAGAGGAAAATGGTACATAAGTGAAATTAGTAAAAGCACTGAAAACCAAATACAGATTGAGTTATAAATTTCAAAATGATATAGGTAGAAGATTGCCCTTGAAACAAAGTATGTGACTACTGTGTTGTAACTAAAAGCAAATATTAATTACACAGGAGACAGCATATTTTGTAGCTCTGTGCTCCCAAGAGGGGACACATTTCTTCTTTCAACAGCATTGGTTGAGCTCCTCTTTTCTTCCAGGTACTGCTGTTAGAGACACAGCGGTAGACAATAGACAAAGTCTCTGTGTGCCCGTGGAACTTATGTTCTAAGGGAGACAGGCAATTAAAAAATAACATAGCTAGAATAAATTATTTGAGACAAAAGAGATTTACAATTTGGAATGGTAGGTTCACGGTCTGTATGCGATCGCTCATGCTATTTCTCAGGCTGTCAGGGAAAAGGCCTCACTAGACCACCAGAGTAGTTTTTTCTGCTAAGCCCGATGTGTCCTCACAGTTTCTTTTAGTGCAGTGCTCTTGGCACAGATGCTGGAAGGTATAGAAGCCCTCCAAATGCCTGTAAAATCAGAATGTATGAGTGCAGTGTGTGTGTGTTTATTGGGGGCGAAGAGAACATTCATGACTTGCACTAAATTCACAAAGGGGCCCATGACCTCCAAAGGATGGAGAAGTGCTCATTTAGAGACCGTTCCTGACATATCAATAGAGTTTCAGTGCGCTGGAGGACAGCTGCTATATTCCCCTGAAGTATCTTCCAGGCTCACAGGGCAGGGATCTACTCGAAATTGCCATTTCTCATTTTCCTCTGTTGCAGTTCATTGTTCACATGTGTTTGTCAGGTGGGAAAACTGAGATTAAGAGGTTCCTTAAAGAAGATGAAAATGGCAGACATTCTGCTTCCAGCCCCTGCTGACAGAGATGCCCCTCGCACCGAGGCTCTCTCACCCATATCTAAGCTTCTGTGAGTGGAAGAACGTGCCTGTCACAGGAGGAAGAAGGAGTAAAGACCTCTGCTCTGTAATACCAAACGAAATCAACAGGACCTGGAAATCTCAGTAGGAATTTCCAGAAAAATGATCAGGACTCTGAAGTATTATATTTTCCAGCTTGTCTTTGCTGTTATAAGGACACAACTGAAAGGTAAATTCTAGGGAAATCTTTCATGGGGTGGTACGTTTGCCACGACTAAAGTGAAAAAGTGACGCCTGCCTGCAGGCTAGAGAGACTTCCCCTTTCTGCACAGATATATTTCTTGGAGGCTACACGTACAGACAATAAACTCGTAGAGAAGACTCTTGGCCTTGGAAGCTGTCCATTCTGAAAGGCGTCCATGAGGCACAAACAGCAGCCGGGCTATAGGCAAAAACTGCGGCTCAGGCAGATATCCTGGCTCTGTCTTTCACTGTCAGTGTGTCCTTGGACTCGTACTTTCCTTTCTGAGCCTCAGTTTCACGTCTGTAAAAGAAGGTTAGAAATAATGTATGAGAAAGTGTCTACCAGAGTTCTGACCTCAGAGTAAGTGCCCAGTAAATGGTCCAGGCTAAGAAAATCATCACCATCATCATTATTTCATGATTTCCTCATCACATTTTGGTCCTCATTACTGCATAGCTGGTGTTAGCATGACTAGAAAAGAGCTGTTTCCAGAAAGCAACAAATGAATGAACAAAGCAAACAAAAAACCTCATTGACATGGATGACAGTGTCGTGGTTACCAGAGGGGAATGGGGTTGGGGGGAGATTGAAGAGGGTAAGGGGGTCAAACACACGTTGATAAAGAGACTAAAGTTTGGGTGATGAGTACACAGAGCAATAATCAGATGATATATTAAAATATTGTACAGTTCAAACTTACATAATCTCATTAACAAATGTCACCATAACAGATCTAATTTTTTAAAAACAGAAATAATAAATCAAAAAGAAGAGCTGCTTTATCTAATTACTCACAACCAACTTGCACACATCTTAAACCTCACTTCTTCCTTTGACGCTTTCTTCCACTGATTCCAGTGGGCTTTTGTTCTGAACTCCTTGAGTATGCATTGTTTATACAATATGATTTAGTACATTAGTAAATACTGGCTTGTATTATTAAGTGGCTATTATTAGACCTATGTCTCCACCCAAATATAAAATACATGAGGGAAAGGCTGTGTCTTACATGCCTTGTGTTCCTTGGAGTGCCTTGACTGAATTGTGCACGAGTTTGAGTAAAATTCTTTGGAAGTATATTTGTCTAAATTAGACAGAAATGCCTACATTCTTTCTTCTTCCCCTCCCTCTCCATCATTTTCCTCTGATGATACTGTTGCTTTGGGGAAGAAGAAGTATGGTCATGTGTTTGCAGGTGTTACTGACACTAACTTTACTTTCATATATATGACATATTAAACTACCTTATTCAAGACTTCATAAACCTTGTCGTAAAGGCTCATTTTTAAGTACAAATCCCTTATTGGATATGTGACTTGTGAGTATTTTATTCCAGTATGTAACTTGTCTTTTCGTTCTCTTATCAGAGTTTTTTAGAGAGGAAAAGTTTTTGTTTTACCTTTTTTAAGTATATTTTATTGATTATGTTGTTATAATTATCCCATTTTTCCCCTTTGCCCACCTCTGCCTAGTACCCCCCTCCTCCAGCAGTCTCCCCCCAGCCCTTAGTTTATGTCCATGGGTTGTGAGTTGATAGTTGTTTGTTGTCATTTTAATTTCATAGTTTTGATCTTCTTTTTCTTAAATAAGTCCCTTTAACATTTTATGAAATAATGGCTTGGTGATGATGAACTCCTTTAGTTTTACCTTTTCTGGAAAGCACTTCATCTTCCCTTCCATTCTAAATTATAGCTTTGATGGATAATCTAGGTTGTATGTCCTTGCTTTTCATCACTTTGAATGCTTTTTTCCAGCCCCTTCTTGCCTGCAAGGTTTCTGTTGAGAAATCAGATGACAGTCTTATGGGAACTCCTTTGTAGGTAACTCTCCGCTTTTCTCTTGTTGCTCTTAAGATTCTCTTTTTATGTTTAATATTTGGCATTTTAATTATGCTGTATCTTGGTGTGGTCTTCTTTGGGTCTAAACTAATTGGGATTTTCTATGCTTCCTGGATTTGCATGCCTACTTCATTCACCAAAGTAGGGGAATGTTCTTTCATTATTTTTTCAAATAGATATCCAATTTCTTGCTCTTTTTCTTTTCTTTCTGGTACCCCTATGACACAAATTTTGGACCTCTTGAAGTTATCCTAGAGGCTATTTATACTACTCTCAGTTTTGGATTCTTTTTTCTTCTTGTTGTTCTGATTGGCTGGTTTTTGCTTCCTAATGTTTCAAATCATTGATTTGATCCTTGGCTTCATCCACTGTACTGTTGTTTTCCTGTAAATTGTTCTTTATTTCAATGAGTGTATCCTTTGTTTCTGACTATCTTTTTTATGTTGTTGAGGTCCTCACTAAATTCCTTGAGCATCCTTATAAACAGTGTTTTGAACTCTGCATCTGATAGATTGCTTATCTCCATTTCATTTTGCTCTTTTTTCTGGAGTTTTGATCTGTTCTTTCATTTGGGCCATGTATCTTTGTATCTTGGTTTTGGTAGTCTCCCTGTGTTTATTTCTATGTTATTAGGTAGAGCTGCTTTGACTCCGTGTCTTGGTAGTGTGGTTTAATGTAGTAAGTGTCCAGAAGGGTCCAGTGGCACAGCCTCCCTATCATCAAAGCTGGGTATTTCATATATGCCCTTCGAGTGGGCTGAGTACACCCTCCTCTTGTAGTTGAGCCTTGGTTTCTGTTGACAGATCAGTGGGAGGGATTTACCAAGGCTAGTCAGCTACAAGGACTGGCTGTGACCAGCTATCACCAACCTCTGCTTTTCATGGAGGATCAGCTGAGCAGGAGCAGTGTGGTGCTGCTCCACAGTGGTTTATAACTGTCCACTGGGTGTGTTGGCCCTGGGGTTTCCTGGGTGGTGCAACCCGTAGCCAGCTCACACCTGTGTTTTTGCCTGGGGCTGCCCTTCCTGAGCTATAAAGCAATCTGAGATGGCTGCTACTTGTGCTGGGCTTGGAGATTCCCAGGTGAAGCCAAGCTGTGAAACTAATTTGGCTGCTGCTACTGCCCAGCCTGGAGCTCACTGTTGCTTGTTTGATAGGATTTAGGAAGTTGTGAACACGAGCCAAGACCAGCCATTCATGTGGAAAAGCAGCTTGGGTGGGCCTGTAAGTTGGTTGGGGCAGAGTCTCTGAGGATCTCCAAGGTGGGTCAAACAGTGTTAGCCAGATTGATGGAGTCTCCAATATAGTGCCACCCTGCTGGCTCTGTGGCTCTGTGGAGGGAGGGTTCAGAAAAGGGACAATGGTCACTGCTCACCCAAATGCCAGACACTTCAGCCTCTCCCAGTATGCCATTGGTGTCCTTCAAACTGCCACCCTTGTGCTGGAGTTCAGAGAGAGTGTCTGAGTAGGTGAGTCCGTGTGTGGGTTCTTTAAGAAGAACTGCTTGGGGCTCCAGCAGTTTCTTCCACTGACTCAGTCCCCACTGGTTTTTGCAGCCAGAAGTTGTGGGGACTTATATTCCTGGCACTGGAACCCTGGATTACAGGTCCTGGTGTGGGGCTGGGTCCGCTCGCTCCTGGGACATCCCTCCTGAATTTTTAACCACCACACACGGGTAAGAGACCAACCTGTTCTATGTCTGTGCCCCTCCTACCAGTTTGGATGGATGTGGTTTCTTTAATTCCATAGTTGTCAGACTTCCATTCAACTTGATTTCTGATGATTCTGATTGATGGTTTTTTAATGTTTTACTTGTAATTTTGATGTGGTTGTGTGAAAAGGTGAGCCATGTGTACTTACACTGCCATCTTGACTGGAAGCCAACATTTTTTTAATTTTGGTGAAGTCAAATATATTTGTTTTTTCCTGTTACGAATTGTACTTTCACTAGCAAGTAAGACCTCCTTACTTAGTCTAAGGCCCCAAACATTTTCTCCTATTTTTTTCTAAAAGTTTACAATTTCACATTTTGCATATATATGTCTGATACATTTTATACTAGTTTTTTGTTTGTTTCTTTCTTTTACAGGGTGTGAGATTTAGGTGGGAAGTTTTTGGAGCATAAGGTATGAGGTTTAGATGTTCATTCTCCAGCACCAGTTGTTGAACAAGATCTCATTTGTCTAGTCAATTTCTTTTCTACCTTTGTTAAAAATTAATTGGGCACATTTATGTGGGTCTATACCTAGGTTCTCTATTCTGTTTCATGGATTGTGAGTCTATTCCTCTGTCAATATCACACTGTCCTGACCAATGTATCTGTATACTAAGCCTTACTGGAAGGAAGAGTAATTCCTTCCCATTTTACTTTCTACTTTCTCAAAATTGTTTTGGCTTGTACAGTCTCTGCTTCCATATAAATTTTAGAATAAACTTATCTACATCTACAGAAAACTATGCTGGAATTTTTATAGGAATTACATTAAGCGTACATAGATGTAGATGAATGAATGTTTCCCCTTTAATTTTGTCATATCTACAGGCTATTTGCCTATTTCAGTCATCTTTTTCTTTCTTTTTTTAAAAAATTGAGGTATAATTGACATATGACATATTAATTTCAGGTGTACAACATAATGATTCAATATTTGTATATATTGCAAAATGATCACCACAGTTAAGTCTAGTTAACATCTGTCACCATACATACTTACAAAGTTTTTATCTTGTGGTGTGAGAACTTTTAAGATCTACCCTCATAACAACTTTGAAATATGAAATACTGTGCAGTTTTATTATAGTTTTCATCTGGTTTTTGTGTCAAAACTTTTCATGTTGGGAAAACTGGCCTCATGAAATAAGTTAGGAAGTGTTTTTTCCTCTCTATGTTCTCAAAGAGAATATTGTATTTTCAATTAATGTTATTTTCTTCAAGATTAACAATGTTTTCTGGAAGATACATAATTATAGTAGCGTATTAAGGGAAAGAGGAACCAGCCTTATAATTCTTTCTTCACATTACGATGTTCCCCTCTGGAGTCCAGTGTGCATTAGTCAGAGGTAGAAGCTCAGGCTAAGAGATTTCAAATGTGGAGAAAATGTGACTTGGTTGTGGATCTCTTCACTCACTGGTATTTTAAGAAATACTAAAGAAAGATTAGGGATTAACACTTGAGTAAGCAGCTTATAGGACAGCTAATCACTTTCTAATTACTTAGTACTTGCCCTTTAACTCTTCCCTGAATGTAATTAATAATCCTTTCCCATCTGCCAGAGGGGATCAAGAACCAAGGATTATAGAGCTACTGAAGATAGATTTCTTTTTTTTAAAAAAAGGCATTTTATATTTAGCTTTAAAAACATACCATAAAACTCAGTCTTTGTGGTATAGCATGCTATGAGTTTTGATAAATGCATAGAGTTCGTTATATATCCACCACTATAATCAAGGTGCCAAATAGTTCCATCATCCTTCCAAGATCCCTTGTATTTTCCTTTTGTAGTCAACCCCTGGCCGCCACCGATCTGTTCTCTAACCCTGTAGTTTTGCCTTTTCCAGTGTGTCATAAATGAAAGTTGACAATATAGAAACTTTTGACTCTAGCTTTTTTACGTAATAAAATGTCTTTAATATTCATCTATGTCATTACATCTATCAATTTCTTTTTCTTCTTTCTTTTTTTTTTTGCCCAACAAATTTCTCATGTCTGCGGAGTGTCCAGCATGCCCAAAGTTTTACCAGAGAAATTCCCTGGTGATTCCTCACCTGGTTTAGAGCAACATGACCCTATTTGCTGGTTGATAAGATTAGAGATAGGTAACTGACCAAAAGTCAGCCATCTGTCAGGCCAACCAGCAAACAGTGAAATGACTTGATCCAAGAGCTCTGTCCAACAGAGGGAGTGTATAGTGGCTGCTGACGGCCAGCCTACCCGAATCCTCCACATACAGTCAGGATGAGCAGCCACTTGGAAGAGGGAACTATTAATAGGAGCTTTCCCTGAAGGTAGCAGGGGACCAGATCTTTAGAACATCACAGTGGTTTCAGCAATGTTCCATTCTCCACAACGCCTTGCTGCAGGTGGTTGAGTTTCTGCTTTCATACTTCCCCTTGTGCCCCATAATTTTGCTCTTTTCACTGTTTTTTTTTTGCTTCTAGGTATTAAAAATTTCCTTCTGTTATCATTTCTTTTCTGTTACAAGAAATTCCTTTGTCATTCACTGTAAGAGAGTTTATCAAATGAAATACTTGGGCTTTTCATACCCCCATCACCCCTCACTCTCCACTCTCCTGGATCTGCCTTGGAGGACTAGAGTTGTAGCAAATGTACCCTCTCTGCCCCACTGAGAATCACTACGCTGCACATCCCATTATGAATAAATGTGGTTTATCTCTCTCAGGGATGTTGGGATAGAAAAAAAAAACCATTGAGAATGCTGACGTGCTAAATCATTCATTTTACAAATGAGGAAACACATAGCAGAGATGTGGTAAAACCAAGCCTACACAAGGCTCCGGAATAGCACTTCTCAAACATGAACGGGCAAATAAATCACCTTGGTACCTTATTAAAATGCAGAGTCTGATGCAGTTAAGTGTGGACAAGGGTCTGAGAGCCTGAATTTCTAACAAGCACCCAGGTGCTGCTGATGCTGTTACACTTTGTTTAGCAACACTCTAGCAACTTTATTGCTCTTCCCACTGCCTTTATGCATTGCAGTCTGTGGCCTTCATTCTCAAAGGAATGAAGAATGTGTGAGGATTTGACAGGTAAGCATCTAAATATCCATATGCCTAGTGTGGCAGGAAGGAGTACAGGAAGATAGAAATGATCATGGAGACACAGAGGGGAACATGGAAAGACCCACCCAGATGAAACATTCTTTTGACTGTGCCTGTAATTTTGATAAGGACAACCTGGAAAGCTTATCAAAAACCCCTAAGATGATTAACTGCCCCTGTAATCTGCTTGGGGCTGCAGGTTAAGAAGCTTCCCCTGCCTAGGAAGGATAAATTGACCTTCTTGTTCTATACTCTTACAGAGTGCAATTCTATAATAAGTAACAATTTACAGAAGGTGCCCTGCACTTCACAGGCGAGGCGTGAGACTGTCTCAAAACACATGCTTCTCGGTCCCTGTCCGCTTTCCTGTGTATAGCACAAAGCTGTTCCCAGACTTGGGCCTTGCTTCTTGCTCTACTGCTAACTTGAAATGCAGTCTTGAATAAATCAATTTCCCCATGACAAATTTTTCAGAGCTTAATGATTCCAGCATATGGGCTACGTCCACTTAAAACTCTATAAAGTGTGCAGAAATTAATACCAGTGGCTTAATGCAAGTGGAGGATGGAAGCCAAGTTCCCACTAAATTAGATTGTAACCTGATCCCTATACTCTGAAGCCTTTGAGCATGGAAGATCCAGCCACCAGTTCTCAAATACACGTCTGCAGGAGGAGCTCCAGCTATTGCTTGGACTCTTTCTCTGTTAAGTATCACTGATTTTTATCGTTTCTGCTTTGTGGTCCTGTCTCTCTGAGAAAATATGTACAATACTAATTAGGGAAGGATGTAGTATATTTCTCAGTGTCACTGCTCACATGATCAGCATCCCCACTGCAGCAGGGGGCACTGTGTTCTGCTCTCTTTTTAGTTATCTAAAGTCTCATAAAAAGTACGTCATGGTGTGTGAGAGAGAGAGAGAGAGAGATTATATACAGGGTGGGGCAAAAGTAGATTTACAGTTGTGAGTACATGAAACACAGTTTTTCTTGTATTATTGCTTATTAATTATTGTATTATTTTCCATATAGACAACTGCAAACCCACTTTTGTCCCACCTTGAACATGGCTGAGTGTGTGTCAGGAGAGGAAAGGTATGGAAGGAAACAAAACTAAAGGTGGGATTGGAGAAGGACAGAAGACACTGAATCACAGACTGCAAATCAACTCTTGGATATAACACTGTGTGTGTGTGTGTGTGTGTGCTTGTGAATTTGATACTTATTTATTTTATTGATAGGAGAGAAAGAGGGCCAAAGTCAGTTTTGTATGAGTGTTGAGTGATCAGAGAACTCTTAAGCCTCACCCAGTCTCACTCCATATTCTTTCGACTACTTTGCACCTGAGCTGGGGCTCTAATCTGATCATGATGGGATTGGGGAGCATGAGGGTATTACAGAGAGATGCACCAGGACACAAAGATCCTTTTTCATCTACTGTGAAGAAGGCAACTGGGCAGCTTATAGGGGCAACATTCAGCTCTGTGAGTATTTCTTAACTTCTGGTAAGTTCAAGTGTGGTATAAAATCAAAGGGCTTTAGGGTGGGGTGGGGTGAGCTTGATATGGCTCTAAAACAAAGACATGGAGGGAGAGAATATGCTGATTGGTGTCAGGAATGAAAACGGAAGAAAATGTGACAGAAATACCCCCAAATTCCTTAGAGTGCTATGTGAAAAACAGATAAAGCTTGATTATTACAAGGTCACTGCAAATCTTGATTACTAAATTTATTTAGAAGGAACTGAAACCAGAAAAGCTGCTATTTGCGCTGCCTGTCACTACCAGACCTAATAAGCAGAGACAAGGATTGAATCTTTGTGGGCACTTTATTCAGATGGTTGGTGACCTGAGAAGATGGTAGGTTTGTACCCTAACAGACCATCTTAAATTCCATTTTAAATTGACCCTTTTTATAAGGAGAAGAAAAGTGTAGGAAAGGGGTTTGGAATTCAGGGAAAAGTTAATCAGATGAAAGGTGCAGCATTCTTTCATCTGTGCCCTGGGCGGTGGACATCTCGCCCTGGACCACAATGGCTCAGATGCCATCTTGATTGCTTGAGTCCTCCTGGGGCACCAAAGTGGAACTGCTTATGGTCTCCTGGAGTCCGGGTGGCTCATACCTTCAGTTCCTGGAGCAGTAGCTTTTACATGTATTGATTACTAAGTTTATTAGCTATTACCTGAAACTAAAATTTTTCCAACATTTGAGTCCCCCATCAGAACCCAAAATTAGCCCTTCTTTTTTTTTTGTGGCTCCACACAGCACCATTTTCTGGGAAAGGAGTGATCTGGGGCACTGAAAGATTCCACAGCAAACAGGTCTTTAGTCCCAGGATGTGCTTCAAAACTTGGCTCAGGCCCTAGGGAGCCATCAGGAGAGTGTGGGGGGATAAGGAGAACCACAGCCAGAGTCATGGTGAGAATGACTGACCGCAATGTAGGTGGCTGAGCCTGCTCCCTCCAGGGTGAAAGTGTTTGTTTGTTCCAATGTGAAGCTATGTACTTGCTGGATTTTTGTTTTTGTTATTTCATGGCTTTGGTTTGGGTTTTCCTTGGTTCTCTAAATTATGTGATTTTCTCAGCCTCAACAGGACCCTGGGTGACATTTATGGGCCCAACTCCACCGGAGGAGACATTACTCTTGAACCTCTTCCTTCTCCATTCCTTCTCTTAGTCCATCAACAATAAAGTTGTGTCTCTGCTCATACTTTGCTGAGAAAACTGGAAGTCTAGGGTGAAAACAGGAGCATTGAAAAGGCTGACCCAGGAACCTTCTGAATTTAGTTGGAATTTATGGAAGACTACCCTCTGTAGCTTCTTCCTACAGCTTCTGTTGCTTTGGGTCTAAGGGGACACTAATCCTGCTGCTTCCCTACAAAACTGTGCCTTAAAATATTACACTGTTGCATTCACTTCTTTCTGCAGGAGAGCAGTTTGTAATTTCAAAAGGGGAAGGACTATGATTGCTTTAAAAAGCAGGGAAGTATTCTGCCTCACCAAGGAATGGATTGCTTGATACTTTTAGAGGCAAAAATGTGAAACTTCCTCTTATAGTTAACACCAAATCTGATGCTCATCCAGGATTATTCAGCTCCAAGGATGCCCTTGAATTCCTAGGAATTCATGGTCAGGAGAAGTTTAGCCCTTGGTGACCTCTGTGGCAGACAGGACTGACTTCCCAGGTAGGAAATGGTCATTTTGGGTCTGCTCCTCCCCAAGGTTCTCCAGGGAGAGCTGCAGGGCAGATCTCTGGCAGAAACTCTCTAGAGATCGTGACTGTCCTAGGTACCTGTACATGAAACATACAATAAACATAATAACAATTATTTTTCACAGTGCAAATCCCAAGTGCCTTGAAAATCCAGGCATTAAGCAGGCAGCTGAGATGTGACTCTTTCAGAGCAGAATTCTTTTAAATAATGCATTGCACTGACAGTTAGACATGAGCTCTGTCCAAGTCTAGAGTTGCAACTTCAAAATCATGTAAATATGCAAAAGAAACATACAAGAAAAAAATAAGAAGTGTCATCAGGGGAAGATGGATGTCAAATGAGATTTTTAATTTCTTTAGCATTGATGTGAGGGGTGTCAGAGGAATCCAAGGAAGACAGATCTCCTTCTAAGACAGAACGAGGAATAAGTTCATCGTTGGGGCATTTGAAGGATGCCGAGGATCACCAGTGAGATGACAGTCACCCCTTGGTGCATGACAAGGGCTCTTCAGCAGGTGGTCCAAGAACAGGGACGTGGGGAGTCCAGATGAACCTGCGTCACAGCCGTAGATGTGTCTGCATGGCGTCCTGGGCTCCCAGGTCTAGTACCTACTTACTGTTTTGGGGGCACTTTTCACCAAACACTATTCACATTATCTTCTTTAATTTTCCCCATAACCCTAAAAAAAGAAGGTATTAGTTGATTCATTTTAGGAATAGAATAAGGACCAGAGAGGTTATGCAACTTATTTAAGGTCACATAGCCAGTTTTGTAGAGCAGGAATTTGAACCTACTTCTATTTGATTCTAAAGCACATATGTTTTACGCTGCATTGTCTGTACTCCCCACGCCCCCAAGGATAATTTGATTGATTCTGGTTATCTTAGGCCCTCACATTATAGATGCTGGATCTAACAGAGCAGGATCCTAGTTAGCATTGCCAGATGAAATAGAAGATGACCAATTACATTTAAATTTCAGATGAATAACAAATTATTTTTTGGTATAAATATGTGCCATTAAATATTTGGGATACACTTGTACTAAAAAACTTTGTTGTTGATCTGAAATTCAAGTTTATTGGGTGTTCTGGACTTTTGCTTAGTAAATCTGACAATCCTAATCTTAGTAGGCTTTCCAGATGAGAGAAAGGAAGGTTTGTGGTTTCTAACTACTTTGAAAGAATTGGGAAGTCCAAAAACACTTGATCTGAGAGAAATTCTCCAGTGTTTCTCTGTGGCTTTGGCAGAACTGGAAAGTATCAGTTACTGGTGGCACACTCTGAGAAAAATACTCCTCTTGGATGCCCATCAGTGCCTCCCATGGTCCGAAACTCCCTTCGGAGAGGCACAAACACTGCCTGTGTACCCAGGCAGGAGAGGGCCCATGGTACAAGAACTGGCTTCAGTGAGCAAGGGACCTGGCGGTGCATTCCTGAGCCCCCAAGGGTCTTGTAAGGTGAAGATCCGCTGATGCCTTCTCTATATTTTGATGGAGAAGGTCACAGGGCCAAGCTCTCACACATTCAAAGTCTTAGTTCAATTTCTTCTGTTATTTATTCACTCATTTGACATGGTATACCTACTAAGTGCCAGGCTCTGTTGCAGGTTCTGTGACCACAAAAATCAGCAAAACTGAGAAACAGCCTCATGGGGCATATTCCAGTGGGAGATTAAGACGAAATCCTTAGCATGAGCAGGTAATCCAGGTGCCTGGCCAGGTTCACCATCCCTGGTTCCAGCTCACAAATTAGTCGATGTGTTTCTATTGAACAAATTGAGAGTTGGCAGGAGAGGATAAAAATAGCAATTTGGATAAAGGAAATAAGGAAGACTATCTTGGAGGTAAGGATAATAATTTAACATGATTTTAAGTGTAGTAAGAAAATGTCGGTGAAGTTATACAGTATATTTGAGGGATAGGCAATGTGGCAGAAAGAAAGAAAACAGGCTAGCACAAGCTGAAATTGTCAGGGATAATTGAAGCTAAAGATATTAGCATCAATCTATATGGGTGAAGTGAAGAACTCAATGAAAGCAAGACGCCCAGGCAGTAGGTTATGTAAGGGGTTGGCTCAAGGTGAGAGATTAAGTTTCTTTGGAGGGTCTTTAGAGCTTTTCAGAATCTCCCTTCCCAGGTTAAACGTTATCAACTTTTTTGATAGAAAGGGAGAAAGAAAAAAAATTCTTTAGGTTAGCGATGTGTGTTTTAAATATACCTCTGTTAATCATGTTCTTTGATTTGTACTTGTGAAATGACAAGATGCATTGCTACAGCTAAAATGAAAGTCTGGGAGAACCATAATGGATAGGTTCATGATTTGCATAGGAGAAAATGTTGAGGATTTCTGAGAAATGTGTAACTGAAGAACTTCATGTCTGGATATGAAGTTAAATCACAAATTTACTACTTAATCACCCTGTGTCGAGTTTCCTATTTGTGTGGGTGTGTATTGGGATGCGTTGCATACTTTCCTGGGTGTTGGTGTAGCCAATTCAGAGCTACCCCTGCCCAGACAACTACATTTTTACCCCTTGGAACTAGGACAGAAGTCTCTGGATCACGTGAGGATTAAATAAAATAAAGACTGTAAAGAACCAAGGCCATTAAAATGGGTCAACAAACATTCAGAGTCAGGTTATTTAGCTAGGTGGAAAAACAGATAAAGCTTAAAGAATACGCCAGTGCTGTAAAGACTGCATCTAGTGGAACTGGGGATCACAAAAGGGAAGTGGACCTTTCAGATGAATAGGACCTTTCTAGCTTTCACCTAGAAAGCTAGAGGCAGATGTCCTAGAACAACATATCTACCTAGATTTTTGAAATCTATCAGTTGTCAGTTTGTCTTCCACTTTATTGAGTGTCCCCATCAATTTATACCATATTTTCTTTAAAATTCCTTTAAAAGATGATAACTTATTTTCTATTGTGTCAACATGAAATAGTTAAGCTTCTTTATCAAGGGGTTTTCCCTTCCCAGTTTATAGTGAGTGTATAATAACAATGGTCCTCATTCCCTGAAGGCTCTTTTTTTTTCTATCACTGTCTAAGGAGCCTGAAGGACAGCCATCAGCCACCCAAGGACATCAGAATGAGTGACAATACTACTTTGGTACCTCCAGCTTCAAACCAGGGTCCTACCACTCCACGCAAAGGGCCCCCCAAGTTCAAGCAGAGGCAGACTCGCCAATTCAAGAGCAAGCCTCCTACAAAAGGTGTGAAGGGGTAAGACCAAGATGAAAAACATGATTTTCCATTGTTTCTTTTCTCCCACAAGACTGTTTAAGTTCTGAGATTTAATGCTCACATGATTAAGAAGACTTATAAAAATTTCCACTCCATCTTCTATTTTCCTCTGTACCACGATCTTTGCTGAATCATGTTTTTAGCCCTGGAATGCTTTCCCCTCAGCTCCCAGGTCTAAGGCCAAATACAACATGGCAAGTGGAGCCTTTCACAGTAACCTTTCACTTGACCTTCCAGACTTTTCTTGACCACTCCCTTTCACCAATGTACCCATGCTTTAGCCTGGAACACAGAACCACTGGCCATTTCCAGAACTCACAGTTTATTTTTATGGCTTCAATCTTACGTCTTAAGTTCTTTGTTCTGCTCTTTCTCTCCTTGGCAATGTCTTATTTATTTTTCAATACTTGCTCAATAAGTTAATTTCTTTTTGAAGACATTACTGACTCTCATTAATTAATTCCATGTTCACATTTTGTACATTCAGTTATCATAACTTGTACTGTTTTATATTACATTTATTTATTTTTATTTGTTCCTTGAGACTGAGCTCCCTCAGAGAAAATTTGTTTTTTCCCTTAACTCCTGGTGCCTAACACAGTGTCTGGCATGTAGTAAATGCCTAATAAACAAATGAATGAATTAATCACTTTAATGCCTTCCCTGTTGCTTTCTCATTCCAGTTTCTATTTTTAAAAAGTGAAATTGACTAAATTGCCCCACTGATAATTCCTTCTGGCTCTCAATTGTCTTAGGTTAACTTTTTACAGGGGAAAAATATCTCTCCATTGGGACACACTGTTTAAAATCTGCCCGAGTACATTTGCTTCACCTTAATACAATGCAAACATCAGGAGAGTCTCAAACACAAAAGCTTAAACCTCCTTTTCTTCCCTCTTGAGTCAGGAAGTTCTCCATGTGAGTTATTCCAGGTTCCTTTTGCTCTGATCTCAGCTCATTTCTCTTTTATTTTTTTTCCAATAGGTTTGGAGATGACATTCCAGGCATGGAAGGGCTAGGGACAGGTGAGCCACCCAAAGACTTACCTGAGGACATTGCGCTTGAAGTTTTATCTCTTTATCTGCTTCAGGCCTTAAGGGGCAGTTGAAACTTACTGAAAAAAACAAAAACAAAAACAAAAACAAAGGCAAGCAGATGTTTTGAAGACCTAAAAAATATGAGGTTTCAATTTGACCTCCTTAGTTAAGTATGTGCATGCTGAGAGGCAAATACCGAACAAAATTAGGAAAGGCACAATATTTAATGAATCCTCTTGCTTTGTTAACTAAACAGCTCTTGAAAGAACATAATGGTGAATTGCAGACTTCCATGGTGGAAAGGTTCTCGGTTAGTCTAGACCAACTTCTTTATTTTTCAGAAGAGAACTGTGAGACGTAGAGGAATTAAGAGACAATCTGAGGCCAGGAGTGAGGTACTGGAAACAGGGTGGGGCCCAGAGGGCCTTCTACTCCCGCAGGCCAACCACTCCTGCACTTACTTCCTCTTTTACTGTACTCTGGCTCCCAGAACAGGGCCCTGCACACTGAATGCATCTAATACAGCATTTTTTCATTGCTTAGAATTTTTGCCCTTTGCATAATGAATGCAAATTACTGAATATTCCTTTAAAAAATTAATTGGCTTTATTTTTTAGAACAGTTTTAGGTTTACGGAAAAATTAAGTAGAAAGGTACAGAGTTCCTATATATCTCTCTGCCACCTTCCTCCCCATGTAGAAAGTCTCCCTTATTGTTAATAACTTGCATTTGTGTGGTATATGTGTTACAATTAATGAATCAATAGCAGTACGTCATTATTAATTAACGTCCATAGCTTACATTAGGGTTCATTCTCTGGGTTGTTGTCCAGTTCTGTGGCTCTTGAAAAATGCACAGGGTCATGTGTCCATCTTTCCAGGTTCATACGGAATAGTTTCACCTTCTCCCAAATCCCCTGTGCTCTATCTGCTCATCCCCCCAGATAGTCCTAAGAGCCATTAATTTTATACTGTCTTTACAGTTTTGACTTTCCAGATTGTCATACAATTAGAATATAACTTTTCCAGACTTCTTTCAGTTAGCAGTATTCTTTCATTTAAGTTTCCTCCATGTCTTTACACAACTTGATAGCTCATTTCTTTTTATCACTGAATAATATTTCATTTATGGTTGGGGTATAGTTTATTTACCCTATTGAAGGACATCCTGGCTGCTTACAAGTTTTGGCAATGATGAATAAATCTGTTTAAACATGTTTGTGCAGGTTTTTGTGTGGACCTAAGTTTTCAATTCATCTAATACACTTCTTTAGAAAGTTGAATTTATTAGTGACATGTGTTAATAAAACCATACATGTTTCAAGTGTACAACTCAACACAATCCACTTTTGATGAATGCTGGCACTCAAGAGTAATTAGTGTCCTTACCAGGCAATTCTCAGTGTATATGCATTTGGCAGCCAAATGGCATGTCGGGAATCTCAAGTAAATTTTCTAGCTGCTTTATAAAGCTCATGTGTTATTTTTCTAAATCAACTGCTTCTATGTTTTGGCCAGATGTGTTTAAGACCAGCAAATCCATTCTGGAAGATATGCTCCACTCTGCTAATGTATTTGGAATAATAGAAAGAGGTTTATATTAGAAGGTCTGAGGTCTTTGCGCTGGTTCTAGTCCTAATTCTACAAGTTGCATTTTTTTTACTAAGAGTTTATTTATCCTTTCTGGGTATCAACAAACTTCTCTATAACTTGGAGATAATACTACCTTATTGCCTGATGCAGGAAACTGGATTAGAGGATACCTTGAGATCACTTCTCAATATGCAATTGCATGGAGGCATTTCACAATGTAAAGGAGCTGAAGAAGGAGTCAGGGAAGCCCAACAAACTCATCTGGATTGGGAGTGGGTAGGGAGGCTGAGGGTTTCCAGACCCTAGGAATTTAAGATGCTCCAATTTCTCATTTTAAGCCTTGGCTTGACTAGAATTCTACTTCTGATCCTTCCTTAGTGGTTGTGCTTTGGGGAGATCCTGGGAAGTCAGCGAGATGCACCCTCACAAGGTAGCCCTGGTCAACAGCCTTGGGTCACTTCCCCAAAGAGGATGCAGAATAGAACCAACAAAGATACCTGGAGGGGGCTGTTCCAGGGGCATCGGAGCCCTCAGAGGATTATTTAAGCAATTGGTCTGATCCTCTGGGCTTCAAGGCTGTTCTGGATAACTTCCCAGTCACGTGGACAATGAATCGGAGAGAGGTGTGAGGTGTCTTCTGCTGAAGGATGTCTGCAGAAGAGGCTCTCCTGGGCTGAGGTTGGCTTACAAATTCTTCCTCCTTCTCTTTCAGATATCACGGTGATCTGCCCCTGGGAGGCATTCAGCCACCTGGAATTGCACGAGCTTGCTCAGTTTGGGATCATCTGAGGCACCAGGGGTTCTGCCACTCTCAACAGCATTTGCAGTAACTTTGATTGCTTTTGCCCTGTTGATTTTGCCCTATTGAGTCTTGAAACTCAGTCTCATTCGGAAGTGGTTTCTTTGACTTACAGTAATTTCCTGTAAGTAACTACTAAGAGTTCTCTGAATGTCAAACTCTCTCATACAGTATAGTTTAACTCGGAATAATGGGTGAAAATCAACTTTAGTTAGGACATTTTAAACCGGACCATCTTTTCCTATCAGCTGGGGAGAAGTAATAAATATTGCTCTAAATTTTGTTTATTTATTAAGTTGTTCAAGTCTGTTTTTTGCTAGGCATTCTTCATGATTAGTAGTAAGCTTTAAAAGTAACATGTCACTCTGCTTACTTTCTCATTTAATAAAGAAGATATTTACCTTGACTCTTACGATGAAATTGTATTAAATGCTATATGCAAATATCTGATGCCCTGATCTAAAAAAAAAAAAATAAACATAGAAGGCACATTCACACAGGAAATAACCACAGTGCATGCAAAAGAGCACAGGATTAAGAGTCAAATTCATATTCTTCTATGTAACTTTGTAAAGCATACACTTCCTGGGTCTAAATTTTTTGAACCTGGCTGACCCTGAAGTCCTGTGTGGGGTTAAATTGTACAGCTCTGGGTTGGTAGAAGACTGGAGATTTGAAATCAGGACTGACAGTGTGAGCCTTCTTTTCAGGGCCTGATTCAGTCGATTGAAAAGATTTACATACTCTAAAGTTTAGACTCAGATGCACAGGATAGGTCGTTGAGCCCTCAAAGTAAAGTGACGGTTTGCTTCACCCCCAAAGTTGTGTCAAATGTAATGTGCACATGTTTCTTTCCCCAGCACTTCCAGGGCAGTTGTGCAATTCAGATGCTGCCTCTGTCTGCCTTGGATGCTATGGGCACTAGCTGTATTAATTGCTTCATTTCAGTTTTGTAATCTGTGGTAAAAAATGGAGTAAATTAACTGAAAAGAGAGACAGGGTAGAGAGGAAAGAAATTTGGGTTCTAATCCTGGCTTTACTAGTAAATTGCTCTGTAATTTTTGGGCCAAGATTCTACCCTTTGAATCTTCCAGTCTGCCTGAATTTGATAATCTAAGGTTCACAGTAGCAATATATTCTGTGACTGTGAGGTCCTCAGAGTCTGAACATGGGAATTAAAGGTTCACTGCTCAAGAAAATCTCTTTTGCTGCAGGCTCTGTGTTAACTGTTTTGTGCAAATGACCTAGTTACCTTCAGGCCAGAAAACTTGATGCCCACAGAACACTTCTGAATAAGTAGGGGTTAAGGAGGCTGAGGAATTCCGACCAGGGGAATTCAAAGTGTTCCTATTTCTCATTTTAGTGCTTGACCTGACTAGAATTCCACTTCTGTTCGCTCTTGAGTTGAAAAATGTTCCAAAGAAAAAGTAAGGTATAATTTCCGAAGTGGAACCATAACTTGCAAGGAGTGTGGTGGTCAGGTGCGTTTCCCCTCCGCAGGGACTCCTACTTCCACCACACACCTGGGTGCAGCCAGCGGCTCCACTGGACAGCCTGAGCTTTCGGTTTGCACTTCTCCAGCCCGGTGTGCCTCTCAGTCAGGGACGTCTGGGTTCTTCAGCTGGGTGAGACTCTGGTCCGCACGGGGCTTACTTTGCAAATGTTTCTCTGAACATGAAGCAATAGCTTTGACAAAATGGAATGCACCCAGTGGGACATCTCCAATGGCTAGGATGGAAAAGGATCCAGAAAACACACTACGTGAGGAACTGTGGAAGGAACCGGTAATATTTAACTTGGAGAAGAAAAATAATAATTCCCAGTAAATATTTGAAAAGTTGTAATGAACAGGTTGAAGCAGATCTGTAGGATGAAGCAGATCAGGTAGGATTCTGGCATCTACTTATAAGCTAGAATATATATAACTTAATGCTCATTCAAATTCTACATTTCTATGCTTTCTTTTTCTGAATTCTACCATTTCTCTATTTCAAATAAGGAACAAGAAAATCTTTCAATAAACAGCACATATGAAAGAGATAAAGGTAAATTATTGTCTCTGTCAAAGTCCTGGTGGCAGAGAGGCATACTTAGAGTGGTTGAGGAAGTTTTAACAATGGGACTATTTACAAAGGCTTGGGAAGGGCTAAGGAATATCTGAAAGGTACCTCAGTTATGCGTGACCCATGGAGGATGAATATGGGGACTGACTGAGGGAGGGGAGAGGGTGAGGCTGGGTGAAGGTGGGAAAAGGAAGAAAAAGTGGAAACTGTAATAGCATGAACAATAAAAAATAATAATAAAAAATAAAAGTACTTTAGCAACTTGGAGCTACAA
Source organism: Trachops cirrhosus (assembly GCA_028533065.1). Taxonomy (NCBI): domain Eukaryota; kingdom Metazoa; phylum Chordata; class Mammalia; order Chiroptera; family Phyllostomidae; genus Trachops; species Trachops cirrhosus. The sequence continues at coordinate 23,740,019 of CM052539.1, forward strand.
TATTACTAACCCAAAACCTAAAGGAAGCCCTAAAGTCTGCTCTAACTATAAAAGTCCCCCTGAGATAGCTATATTTTTCAGTAGAGATGCAACCAACCCACAGTGACACTGCGTAATTAGGGAGGCATTAGGGGTCAGGATAATATGTATCCCTAGCATTGTTCTTCCCCCATTCTCTACTTGCCTGTCGATGCCTCCCACTGGATAAACCCCTTTGAAAGTCAGAAGGCAGAGGAGCCCAGTGGTGTGGTCAGCCAAGTTCACCTCCAACAGCGAAGATCAGGTGGAGAATGGTGCAGATTGGATGTGGAGGGGCAAAGGGGAAACATCCAGCTCAGCAACTGTACTGATGAACAGATGGTATTCATTAGCCAGTAATTTTTTGAGTTGGAAAATAACATGGACATGCAATTCTGATGCAAATCACTGGAGTTGAGGAAGTACAGTGTTTAATAAGAACACAATAAACATAAGAAAATAATCACAGAAGGAAGTTACCATAGAATTTAAGGGTTTGGAAGATTTTTTGAAATCATCTGACACTTCCCTGATAATAAGAACCATTGAAGATCTCTTGTGAAAAACGTAAAAATTGAGGCCCACTCCAGATTTTCTGAGTAAGAATCTCCAAAGGAGAGACCTTAGAATCTATATTTTTAATAAGGGTCTTTGGTGATTCTCAGATTTGTGCCAGTTTGAAAATACTGATGTGGTCCAAGCCTACATTTTCAACATTGGGAATTAGTTAATTCTTAACTTGTTACCATCCAGTGGCTGATTTAACTCATTCTACTTGCCCCAATAACATCTGTCATTGGTGGGCAACAGAGACTAGCATTCATGTGTTTTGATTCGCACGCTGTTTTTGCTGTCTAATGAAACAGACACGCCTCACTGCTCCAGACCTAACCCAGTTACGTGCTTCCGCAATTGCAGAACGTGTCAGAGAATTCAGAATGTAAGTGTTGAGCTGAAGCAATTCCAGAAAGTATAGGGCCAAGCCATTATTTCCAGGAATTCCCTTTTGTTATTGCCTTGCATGGCCACCCTTCCTCTGAAGCTCATGTCACCCATGTCCTCATCAGGAGTAAGGGGGACCAGGGAGGGAGAGACTTGTGTCGGCAGGTGGAGGCAGTGCCTCCTTGCACGTATCCACTGCCCTTTCCTGTTTGTTTGCACCCCTGGGTAAAGTTGGGGTGCTGGTGCTGCTGATGTAGGCACCACCCCCCACTCTAGAGCTCAGGAGCATTATATGAAGAGCAGAAAAGAATATAAAAGGAGAAAATGCTCCTCTAGAGGATCGCACTTTAGGCAAATGTACACAGTTGTTATTAAACAATTGCCACTGTGCTCTTGACTTCTACTTGCTTTCTTTGCACAATAAGAAAAGCAAGAATCACCATAAACTGAGGAAAGAAGGCAGAGCATTGTCTCAATAACTAAAAAAGTGAAGGGAAAACAGACATAGACAAGAACAATCAGTAAGACCCAATTTAGCACAAGAAAAACTATCACACGAGGCTGAACAACACAAACACTAATATAATGTTATGGGAACTGAACTAATGTGACACTGAATTGTTTTAAAGAAACAGAAGAGGACGTAGGTTTTATACAAGGCTAGAGGGAAAGGCTTATATAGGCCACAAAAGTTGTGTGTGTGCATGAATTAGTACAGTACTTTGTGCAACTCTAAACGAGTTGTTTGACTTTCTGGAGGGCAGAGTCAGACTGTGAACCCTGAAGTGCAAAAGCAAGAATGATAAACTGATTATCTACATCAGTCACACCATCTCCTTGTGGCGAAACGTTCAGGTGGCCTGGGTTCTGCCTGGTGTGGCCGCACAGCACCTCTTAGATAATAGGCTAATGATTCTTCATCATCTTTGGGCTAAGTGTTGGAGAATAAAGCAAGGATTTTGGATTAAATGAACACTGAGGCCTCTTTCAGTTTAAAATTCTAAGAATCAAGTAATGTATGTCTATTTCAAACATGAACAAACCGTTATTTTCACGACCAGAAGTCCTAAGGCTCTGAACCTCAGTTTCCAGCTCTTTTCAGACCTCATTTTTAACCTCTATCCTTCCACTGTTCTCCAGCCTGGTGATAAAATCAAGTAGTGTAGAGTGCTGCCACCTGCTGCAATGAATGAACACTTTATGAACACTTAGAAGACATAAATACGTTGAGCTAATTCTGATTTTGCTCTCATTCACTGACCAATTTAAACTGTTATACTACTTGGCTACCCATAGTTATCATGTGCATGCTTGTCCATGCATAAGAGAAACGTGGAAGAGTATTAAAGTGAACATATTACAAGGTAAGTCTCATTTCCACCCAATGCCCCCTGGTTCATTCCATTCACAGCCAATCTCTCTTATCAGCTCATTGTGCCTCCTTCCAGGGACAATCTGTGCATAGACATATTTATGTGTACGTATTGTTATTCTTGGCTGTGTACTCTATCTGGCATGGAGTCAGGCAGAGAGCAAGCACTCAGTAGGTATTGAATGAGTGAATAAAAATTAATTAAACGACTCTGGCCCTAGCATTTCTATCTTAGCCTGAAGGTGTTTATGTTGGCCTTGTATTCAGGAGCTCTCACTTGTCAAAACTGGCAAAACCCTATGATGACCTAGATGTTTGTAGGTTCAGCTTTTGTAAGCTCAGCTGAAATTTGTACACATATTCTTCCTCTTCCTAAAAGTAAAGGAACTTGACATATTTACCTTGATTGCATATTTTTCACTGGTTTAGTAGAATTCTATTGCTCCATATTTTTAAGAATCTTCATATAGCAAATGAATCATTTTGTTTTCTATTAGATACCACAAAGATTTAGAGCATATCAGCTCCTGTTTTTAGCTATAGTACCTAACACTGTCTAGAGGGACAGATAAGGCATTGGGGGTGAATAATTGTGGGGTTCACTCACAAAGTTTCTGGTTTTGTCCTTTAAGTTTCCATTGCTCAGTCCTTCTATTAATACCTCTGGACACGCTTAGGGAAACACCATGGGGACCCGCTCTGTCTCACACCCAGAGTCTGATGTGGCCAATGGCCTCCATACTGTAGTCATTCTCGTTTTTAATCATGTGGTTCTGTGTATCTGCCCTTTGACGTGGGGCTGTCTCATTTGACAGATAATGTCCAGAGGGAGTGGGTGATATCTTCTGGAATCACAGTCAAAAAGCTGAGGGTGGGCCATGCATGAACACCTGGGGGCTGACCAAGTCCTGGTTAAGACTTTAGCTCCTGTTATGGATTTTCTCACATTCTTCATGGCAAACATCCAGCAACCCCTCCAAAATGAACAGACAAATAAACAAACAAAAATAAATAGTATATATGGATACCCAAATAAAATATGCACATATGTATATATAAATCTGTACATTTATATATTATATACATAAACTATGTATACATATGTGTACATGTATAATATATACATATACATATGTGTACATGTATAATATATACATATACATTATATATACACAAATGCAGGTACATAGTATGCATGTGTATTTGTGTGTGTGTGTTCTCAGATGAGACAGTAGAAAAATTGTCATATAAGGGAAAGAAGAAATTAATGTTTAATTAACACCTCCTATGTGCCTGATGATTTAGATGAATCCCATTGAATCCTGAGGATAACAATGCAACATATGCATTATTAATACTATTTTACATTCCAGAAGAATAAGACAGTGAGGTTAAACTAACAGAGCTATGATTAAAATGCTGGTCTTTTAACAGTGATTGTAGAGTTTTTTTTATTACACCCACTATTTCTGCAAGACTAGAAGAACTTAAACCTGGTTAAAACATAAAGTGTAAATTAGCAGTTCCATGGAAATGCAAAAAGTAGTAGTATTTGCAGATGTTCTGGGAATAAGATATATATGGCCTTAGTCAGAACGTATTCAATCATGTGATGACATTTCTGCTTGAAGTGTAGAAGAATTTATGTAAATTTAATAAACATTTTTAATATCAATGATTTTTGAGACTGCATGTTGAGTTGAATTATATCCTCCTCCAAAAGTTGTGATGAAGTCCCAGTCCCTAGTTGCTGTGAATGTGACCTTATTTGGAAATAGGATCGGGTGACTTTTAAATAAAGGAGAATATCCTCAATAACCTGAATGGGCCTGATGCAGTAGATTATGAGGCCTGAAGAGGAGAACTGAGGTTTCCAGGAAGACGGAATTCAGCTTGTGCACCACACCTTCAGCTCCTGCCGGAGCCTCCAGGCTAGCCTTCTGGCACCTGGCCTAACAATTTCAGACTTGCCTGACCGGTCCCCACAGCTGCATAGGTCAATGTTTGCAATGATATTTTTTAACATGTTTATATCCTACTCTTGCAGTTTCCCTACGAGATTGTTGACTGATGTAGAAATGAAAGTGCCTAGTAAGAGGCTTGGTTGACAACAAGTATCCCAGGAACCTCATAAATCACTGGAGGGGGGGGCGGCAGGGGGCCCGTGGAGTAGTGGGGGGCAGACCCAACTTCCCATAGGGGTAGTGGAGACGCAAACCAGAGAAGTGTGGCTCTGTGATCGTCACTGTGAAAATAGGCTACCACTCAGGCTGCCGTGACTTGCGGCAATGCAGTCACATGCTGGTGTTGGAGAGATTTAGTGAAGGTTCAAAGGCTGGGGAGAGCTGAGCCTGGTCTCTGGGTGTTACCTATGGTCCTCCTGAACTTGTCCTCAAACTGCTCCCCTTAGTTCTTTTTGTTTTGTAATTTCTGCCAGCAAAATTAGGACAATTAAAAAGAAAAAAAGAAAGCCAAATTTTTGCGGAACTGGTCTTAGACTGCCATCTTGTGGACATTTTGCTTGCTGTTGTAATGCTGACAAAAAATACAGAAATAAATATACACGTGCATTCTTAAGAAACGTTAAAGCTGGAAGAGACTTTGGATTATTCACCGCATGCCCTCCTTTTACAGAAGAAACAACTTGAGGCCGAAAGGCTGAAATGACCAGTCACTCATGATATTTTCACTTGGCCCATCTGATGGGCCACTTAATGCATCAGCTACCAGCTCCTTCCAAGATCAGTAATCAGGTAAGATGGTGTAAGTCCCAGCTTAGGCAGCTATGAGATTTGGGGTGAGAATAAAGAGAGGATGAAGTTCAGGGATGGGATGAGGCTGAGGGATGGTTCTTAGTAGGTTATCTCATTAAAAACAAGTATTATAAAATCAATGCATGTTTAATAAAACTAAAGAACCTATTGCAAATAGCAAAGTGTCTGTTTCCCACTTCCCAGAGGCAACTTTTTATTTGATTCTATTCTTTCTTTATTGCCTCACTATTTATAACTTTAACTAATAGGCTTTACCTTCATTTAGTTAATATTTATTTAAAATAAATATTTGTATTTGTAAATATTGATAAAGTCCCTGTTATAGATGAGCTCTAACATACACCACTGGGTACTGTATCTACCAATTCTCATTACCCAAACTCATTATTTTTACAATCTCCTCTTGATTGTCACTGCAGTTTCAGTAGTTGAACTGATATTTCTTCTCCCATCACCTTTTGTCATTATCTTTTACTTCTGCTTGTTTAGGATGAGGCTGGTAGTGCATTTACCTCTTCCTCCCCC
>CM052539.1:23746149-23770459 GCA_028533065.1 Trachops cirrhosus
GCTCCACTGCATGGAAGTTCTGAGTGGGGAGTTCTGTTTATAGAACTTGTGGATTGGCAAGATTAGCTTCACAAGAAGATGTGGAGGTGGCTGACACGCGGGGTTACCCCAAAAGTCAGACCGAGGAGACTTTACTGTGGGTGTCAACATCCCACTAGAAACCTTAGCTCCCCATGTGGCTTGTGTTGTCTGCAGTGAGGGAGGTGGACAGAGGAACATTTAACTGGCACACCTCTTCTCTGTTTATGTTTGCAGCAAATTTGTCTGTTTCTAGGCTCCAGATCAATCCCTCCCCTTGAGCCTGGAACCCCTCTGAGATTTTAGCTGGCAGGTTGTGGCACCCCATTTCCCATTCCAGCCCCGTCATGGGACGTTCCAGCTGTAACTGCCTTTGCTATGGTCCATCAATATACTCCCATCTGTTTTCTGTTTTCCAGGGAGAAATGTCCCATCTGTTGGTTGTCCTAGCCCCCATCCCTGCTGTCGTCTTGATTTGTGTGTGCGCTGCTGAACTCTTTCAGTGTGTTCTGGGAGGCACAGGACATGAACGCACGCACCCAGGCCAGCATTTGGACGATTTGATAGATTGTCTTTGATGTTAAAATGTCCTATTTCATTAGTGCTAGCATAGTTTTCTCACTCTCAATAAAATGCTTTTTCCTTCGTTTATTTTGTACAATGTTGGTTTTGTGACATGGGCATTATTTTACACCTACTTTTAAGAGTAGGTGTTTCCAAAGGAACTTGGAGCTAGTTCCTGTTCCTTCCAATTAGTAAGTCCACAAGTAGCTGAGGACCCTGTGTGTCCTGGAATGGACGTGCTCTTTGGCGCACAGAATATGTAGCATATTGCTGCTGTTGCTGGAAGTTGAAATGACAGTAGCAGGAACACAATTATTCAAGAAAAAAAAAATGAATTCATGAAAGGGATTAGATATTTAAATCCTAAATTGTATAGAATAGACTTATTGTCCTTTAAGCTCTTTTAACAGAGTGAAAATCAGGATGCCTGGAGACTGCGTGGATGATTTCCTAGAGGAGATGGAACCGGAGCTGGTGGGAGGTGGGGGCACAGTCAGAGAGAAGGGGGGCAGGTGGGAAGGACCAAGGCACATTCAGAGGCCTGTGAGGCCCATGGGGACCCTGAGGGGGCCAGCCTGGTATGGCCTAATGAGTAAAACAAAACCTAATCAAAAGTGTGGCATCAATTCTTTAGTCAGTAAACGCCAATCATGTCCTCTGTGCAAGGCATTGTGTCAGGGCGTTGCATGGAGACAGGCTGAATGGAAGCAGTCCTTGTCCCTCACCAGGTTGTGTAAGTAGACACAGGTAGTTGATGGAAGCATGAACACAGATGCAGAGTCAGCTCCCATTTTACCTTCAGTTTCCTCATTTGTAAAATAAGGAGATTAGATTAAGTGATAGCATCTCTAACCCTCCTTTCAGTGATTACAACTTATTATTAAAAAAATCACATTTGGAAATACTTAAAGTGACTGGCATATTCTATTTTGGATTCAGAAGCTCTCAAACTGTTGAAAACAATTCGCAATGACATGCAGAGTTGAATTAATCAATATTCATTAGTTTTTCAATGATAACTATTACTGGATAATAATATAATAATTAATCTTTTCTCCAACTGTAATTGGTTTTGTAACATTGTAATTGGATATAAAGCACTTGTTACTAAAACAGTCTTATTGTGAAAGCACAGAAGGACTATGGATTTGGACGGGGCTAAATTTCTTCTTAGCTGACCAAACAGGTGCAAGAGCCACAGGGAAGTGGGAAAGGGAGAGAGATCATACTCAGAGTTAGCAACATTCTGTACGGTAGACAGGAGCTTAATTAGGTGCTTCCAGATCTCATCCCAGAGAAATGGAAAAGTAAATTTCTAAGTCTATTTTTTTTCATTTTCCACTAGGGTAGGTTAATTCTTAGTGTACATCTATGAGGGAAATCATCTGAAGGCTATAGGAAAAAATCAGAAAACATTCCTCGATGTATGACACCTCACCCTTTCAGGTCAAATGTGCTCTAAAATTCACCTGTATTTCCTATCACCTCAATGTGCTTATCATAGAAACTGTACCCCAGAATTGTATAACTTGGACATTTATTGATTAGTAATATGGTCAGCTGCAAGTAAAAGAAAATCTGTTGTTTCAACCATTTTTTTTTAATTTTTTATTTTAGTTTATTCAGTACAGTTTCTATCCTTTATTCCCATTCCAGCCCCCCACCCATTCCTCCCCTCCTCCCTCCCCTTTCCAACACCCCTAGTTTTGTCCATGTGTCCTCTATATTTGTTCCTGTACAACCATTTTCTAAAACCTTTACTTTTTTTTTTTAATCATGAAAATGGAGACTGAAAGTATGTGGATACTAGTGAGATTTCAGCAGCTCAAAGAAGTTGGGGTTACTGAAGATGTCACTGGTAATGCCTCTGGATTTTTATGTCCTTTTTTCATGACTACACAGTGGCTGTTTCAGCTCCAGCCATAACATCCATATCTAAGACAGAATGAATAACATAGGGAAAGGACCTGCAGTGGCCAGAGAACAGAGCACCTACGCTGTTCCTACCACAGTGCACTTCTCCTATGGATCAGACCTGTCTCCCATGGTTGCCCCCAAGCAAAGGGGGACAAAAGCTTTTCAGCCGTTATACAAAGAGACTACAAGGATGAAGGGGTTGGAATGGCTTCTGTGTATAGCCAGTCACCAATGCCTGCTCTATTATTCCACAAATCAGCAGCATACTTTGAACAAATAAATTCTTAATCTTATAGATTGTCCCTGAAAATTTTTGCCCAGATAGTTTATTGATAGATATTCATCCACTTATCAATTCAACAAATACATCAAGCCTTACTCAGAGTAAGGTACTATGTATGCATAATATTAATAAGATGCTGTGTCTTCCCTCAGGGAATGGAAAAAATGAACAAAGGGAGAATGCCTAAATCAGCTTGCAGTTAAAAAGGATGTGGGAGGAGGCATTGTCTTACATATGGGGGATACAAAGAGAAAAGAAACTCTCAGACCAGTAGAAGGAGACAGATCCGTGGGACAAGGGATCTGGTAGAGAGGTTCCCGTTGCTTTAGTTCTTCCATTATTCAGGTCTTTAGTACCAGGGAGCAGGACCCGAGATTCATTGCTTTTATTATTCATTTTAAAACAGGAGCCTCTTAGATATTTTGTAGATCTAGTATCTTATATGGCTTAAAGCTCAGACACGATATTCTGTCTAAACTCCACTGAAATTCCCCAGTTGAGTTTTCTGGTGGTAGAAACACACACACACTCACGCGCGCGCGCACACACACACACTTTTCTTCACCTAAGGTGTGCAACTGGACCCATGTGGCTGTGCGGGCTGTTCAGCGACTGACAGTTCTATGGCATGGCTAATGACTGCCCTGACCCCCCATGGGTGCCCCATGCCCCTGCACCCTACCCTAGCTTCTTCTCCACAGATGCTGAGACCAATCGGTGAATGCCTAACATTGCATAGCACCTGTAGGTCCTCCCTCTTACCACCATGCCTTACAGGTTATTGAACATTTTTATATCTCTTTTGAGCTGGTCTGTAGAATATAGTCTGCAAAACTCAAATGTCTCCAGAGGTGAGTAGGCGATGGAAGAGAGTGAAACTGACTGAACAAAACCAGAGATTGTGCCTCTTCACTTTAGAAGACATCTGTAAGCAGAGGCCCTGCGAACTCAGGCCCCCAATATCCCTAGATCCTCAGAACTTGGTTTTTTTGTGTGTTAGGTAAGAGAAGGAATATGGTGATGATAATTTTAAAAAAATCTTCAGAAAATAATTAAAGTTTATACCTATGGCATTTAAAAAATTAGTAAACATAATTTATAGATGTTGCGCAGAGTTTAAATTAGTTAAGGACTAGTAAATATATACAGTGACTTTAGTTATTTTTTCTAATACAGTTTACACAAATCGATAATATTCTCCATATTTCAATAGTTATGGTGCTTAGAAGAAGCAAAAAAATAGTTGGAATGAAGGCATGTATTATACTGAATTTGCCCACAGTAAAAATATAACAGAATAACTACCTATTTTATTCAGGCAACTAATGATACACTAAATGAGTGATTTTCCACTGAAGCTTTAAAAGAAGAATCAGTTCCTAAAACACTGCCTCTGGATTTTAATTTCTCCTACAAAATCTGCACCTACAGCTCACTATGAAATCTCTGTGAGAGAGATCATTTCAGACACCCACAGGCTGTGTCTGGAACACCAGCACAGCTGCGAAGGGCGTGTCCTGCCGCCCACCCACCTCAGTGGGCAGGACAAGCCCTACTTTGGCTCTTCCCAGGAAGCAATAAATCTTAAGTCTCGCTGTCTTATCAGGGACACGACGTCAACCAGGCTGTTTAATGTGAGCCACTGACAGTTGAAATGATGGTTTTAAAAAGATAGAAAGTTAATGTTAAATGTCAATCCAGGTGAACTGGAGCAATTAGCTTTTTTTTTTTTAAATAAAATTTTCTGCGTGTGCATCACATTAGGAAAAGGAATTGCCCCTTTTCCTCCATGGACCTAGCACTACTGGTCACTGGTTGTGCATTTGTTTGTCATCCATCTACCGTGTTACAATATAAGCTCCACAGACAGGGAATTTGTCTTATTCATTGTTACAAGCATCTCAGCATCTCGGAAAATGCCTGAAAATAGAAGAACATCAATAAATACTTTTCAGATGAAAAAATACATGAATAAATGAACAATATGATTATTTGTGTGCATGGATACTTGCAAAGATCAATGTGGAATAAACAGAGGCTTCCCTGGTCCAGATGCAGCGATGTCGGTCTTGGTTGCAAACGGCAGGTGCCCGTTGAAGTAGTGCTGTGATTTGTGACTCTGCCTGAGTGTACTTGAAGGGGTTGCTAATGAGACACTAATTTATGAAGCTACTGTCTCTGTACTCCAGCCCCCCGTCCCATCGTTCTAGACTCAGATTTCTGACACTGGGGCTGCAGGCTAGGACACATCCCTTGGGCTCCCTGAAAGAGGCCTGAAGGCAGGCTGTGAGGCACAGGGAGGGAGAGGGGTGTTGTTGTTCCTGTCAGTGGCACCCCTAGCAACAGCTCCCCTCTCTTGGTAGGGCCAGTTGTTCTGGTTCTGTTCTCCACTTCTTTCTACACACCCCTCCTGTCTGCGGAGCCAGCATCAGGTAGTGCTGGGCTGGGCACCCAAGGGCCCCTCCTCCACCCCGACTCTTTTCCTTATTTCACCTCCCCTAGGGTGGTCCCTGCTTCTGGAAATGATCTCCCTGTTACCTCAGTGTCCCCCCACCCCTTTGCATTCTTAGATCCTCGAGGTTGCCTTTGAAGGGCCGAAATAATTTTATGACTATAAATGTAACTACTCCTTAACTGTTAAGGAGTTGAAATTACACTCAGGCTGGTGTGGCCCCTCGTGAAAATGAGTTTGACACCACTGCCCTGAAGTTTCACACCTATTTGGCCAATTCTTTGTACCTGATTATGGTTAATTCATAACAATTCCCACCTGTTAGTGTAATCAGTCTGCTTTGTGAACTGGACTTGGATGGATAAAAATTCTTACCTTGTTCTTTATCCTACAGCTATTTCTGTTTCTATGAATTCTGTATTTCAAAGCTCTAACAACTTGCCATACACTTTCAGGACTTCTTTTAATTTAATTTAAACTGCAGAATTTTTTTTAACTTAAAAGTGTTTTTCTGGTGGTGGGTATTTAAACACATAACACAAAGGGAGGTATGTATGGAAAATAAATTCCATAATCCCACTTATCAATTTTAACACATTTTGGTTGGATTAATGTACACTTACTTTTAAAAGCACCTCTTTTGAAATAGTATACATTAAAAAATTCCTCAATGGTCCACGATTTCTGACAACATCCCTTTCTATGATATTTGAGGTGAGAAAAGCTTCCTATAGGTTTATAATCCTATCCCAGACAGGTGATTGTATTTTTCATATGGAGTAATTTGAGTTCTCTTAGGAGTAGTAACAAAATTGCTTGGGAATGCTATATTCTGTATTATCTTTTTCTTTTCAGATTGTAATTGTTTTTATTGTTGTTTGGCCCTCTAATTTAAAATAGAGAGAGGTGGGGAGGGAGAGAGAATGTTTCCACCTTCTGGGGATAATAGAATTGTCCTTTGTCCTTGCTGAGGTCATAGAGAGGAGATTGTCAGAATGCCTCTTCAGGACAATAAAGCTGGTGGCAGAAGCTTAGTAGGTCCTGAGCTAAAATCAAGATAGCAAGAGATAAGAGGGAGCTAAATAATAATTTAAAAAATAGAATAATTCAAAATGAAATCCTAAAAATTATTCTAAATATCATGATTCTAAATAACAGTAACATGATAGCAGGAAATGCTTACTTCTTACGGTACACTAGGTCCTTCGGTTTCATTTTCCCATTTAGTCTTTGCAACTGCTGTCCATTTCCCCACGGAAAGTGCTGGCACAGCTTGTCCATCTTGGTGTTTTGATGCAAACCCATGAAGTTCTGTCCTTAGAGCTTATGCAGTTTATCAGTACAAACTGATAAACTCAAGGCTACCTTGAGAGAAACTGAATCTCCTGAGCGAAAGCTTGCAGATGTCTGCTGGCGTCTCGCATCCCTCAGTGCTGGGAAGGCCCTGCGCGTGGCTTTCTGTAGGAGCCCCTCCGAGCAGAGATGAGCTCCAACCAGCATCCTACCCTTGCCGTGACACTGTCATTACAGCTGAGACATCAGAGGGGACAAATGACTTCTTTTTGAGAAGCATTTCCATCTACTGACCCTGGGTAAGTGTCAGTAGAGCTACCTGTGATTTATATTCTTCGACAGAATCCCTTCAACTCTTTGCTGTGAAGGTTAAAGGCTCTTTCTACCTGAATTGTTTTTATGGGAAAAGCTGACTTGAAAAAAACCACATGAACCTCTTGGAGGCTGAGTAACCTGTAACCTGACTTCTTCACAAAGCAACTGACATTCACACGCTACCTTTCTTTTGAACTTGTCATGGTTCGTGAAGGCTGCTCGGAATGTTCGACTGTATTTTTAATCTTGCCGCTGGCTTAGCTGATGAACTCAGTTGTTCTTATCTGAGCAGTTTTCGGGTCTAGCAAGATCTTACCTCATGCTATGGGAATCAATTTATAGACTTTGTTTACTTCGAGATTCTAGATGACACATAAATTTAGCAGCTACGAAATTACAGACAACATTACCAAAAAGTTGTTAGCTATTATCTTAGAGTTAATATTTATAAAGGGAATATAATTGCCACCTGGAAAGCATGCTATTTCCAGAGCTAAAAACAATAAAACTAAAACAATAAAGAATTTTGTATTCGTTCTCCTGGGAGAAGGAGGCAAGGCCTTCAGCAGTATGAGAAAGAGGCTGGGTGAAGCGTGGGCCTGGAGAGAGGGGAAAAAGAAAAAGAGAAGAGGATGGAGAGAGCAACTAGACGCTTCTACACACTGGGCATATTCCAGGGTGATCTAGGACAGCAGAGGCTGACGCCTAGAAAGACCAAAGGTCTTCTGCCTTACTGCGGGAAGATTTTTAAAGTATTTTCCCAACCTGATAGAAAGTTTCTCACGGGAATGCTTTGCTCGCAGATGTTTTCCCAAAAGATGCTTTCTCTTTTTTCCCAGATAACTGGATTTAAAAAAAATTAATGAATACAACCCTAATAAGCTAAATAATATATAGCCTTTGCTCTTGAAGTCTGGGTAGTATATATGTATCGAGCAACTACTACATGCAAAATACTTTTCTAGGTATTTTGAGAGATGTCAAGAAGTTTAAGACTTAGAAGAGGAGTGAAGACATGTAATACTGCAGTTACTAACACTAGCTACTCGGTACCAGGCATTGTGCTTTGTGCTTTAGATATATTAACTTATTTAAACCTCATAGCAAGCCTAACAGTAAAGATGTCATCATTATTTAATTTAACAGACGAGGAAACTGAGGTAGAGCATTATTAAATAACTTGTTCAATGTTAGACAGCAAAATGTAAGTTGAAACTTGAGAGAACAGGAGATGAAATATTTGCCTGAACGTCGTACAGTAAATCAGTGTCAGAGCTGGGGCCATAATTCAGCTGGCGGAGCCCCTGACTCTCGGCACAGGCTCCTTGCATGAAACTGTGGAGCCTTTTTGTTCTCTTCTTAGTAATGAACGTGACTAGAAGAGACTTCCACGTTCCATCCAAGACTCCTGCCTGCTTATCCTGAAAAAGCAATCAACTTGAACTCAAACTTTGTGTTTCTAAAGAGCCTCAAAAACTATTCTCTAAGACTTTTATAAAACCTTAAGCAAAGAACTGTTTGTACAAACACCGCTTTGAAAGCATTTTCTGGCTAAAACAAATATAAAAGTATATTTACTGTTGACTTTAGTATGGCCTTCATGTGAATATCAGTTTTTGAAGTTTATTTTTTTTTAAAGCACTCATTTGTCTAAAATGTAGGTTAGCATATTAGACTCAAAGTTCGTAAAAAGTATTTTTATTGAGGAATTTGATTTTATTTACCTAAAGTAAAACATAATTTAAAAAGAAACACATTAATTTTTAACACATCCTCTAAGCAGCTTAATTTTTTAAAATGATTTTTAAAACATCAGGAGGGCCGATTAGCATCAGCCTGAGCCCTGAGACAAGGGTGAACAGCAGGCGGCTTTTCTTCAGCGCCCTCTTTTCGATCTCTCTTCTTTATTTTGCCCGCTCTTCTCAGTTCTTGACTCACCATATGTGTCCTCCAAACGCTTGGCATGTCTTGCTCCTCTGCTTTCAGCAGCTACTGAAGCTCTGCTATATTCTGTTTCATTCTCCTAGGGTCTGTGCTTTTTCAGACTTTTCAAGGAGATAACTACATAGAAACATCAATTAGTGATGATGGGCATCATTGTTTCCTAGGGCCGTCCTAACGAAGAACCACAGACCTGATGGCTTGAACAGCAGAAACGTGCTCTCTCATTGTTGAGGAGAGTAGAAGCCCAAAGTCAAGGGGATGGCAGCACTGTGCTCCCTCTGAAGGCTCTAGGGGAAGAAAACTTCCTTGTCCCTTCTTAGCTTCCGGTGGCCCCTGGCCATCCTCTAACTTCTTTAGCTGTGGCTGCTCCCTCCAGTCTCCATGCCCTTGTTCCCTGTGTCGGCTCCATGGCTCTGTGCCTGAAACTCCGTCTGCCTTCTCTTACCAGGACAGATGTCCTTGGGTGTAGGGACCACTCTAATGTAACCTCATTTAATTAATTATTTCTGCTAAGATCCTGTTTTCAAATAAGAGCATATTCTGAGATTCCAGATGGACATAAATTTGGAGGGACTCAACCCAGTATAATGGGTAAATGTGAGAAGACAGGAGGAAAAGTCTTCTCATCCATGTATTGGTTTAATTTGAGGAGAATTATAAGGCTTCTGTGGCCCTGAATTACTTCTTCTACAACTTTGTCAGAGTTTCAGTCTCCCTTTAGGGCTGACCAGATGTGTCCAATGACCTCCTTGGGTCTGACATCATCTCAGAAAGCCATGGTGACAAATGCCTGTACTACTGAGGAGACGAAGGAGGGTCACCTTTGGTCAGATAAACTCGTCAGCCTCCTCACTAATGACCTTCCTGAAGAGCAAACAGAATCAGGTATATCTTGAAAGTAAATGATTGTTAAAAAGGAGAGAAGGCAACTTGATTACAGTGAGATATTTGCGTCTTTCGTGTCAGAGCAAGCAGTGCAGCTCCCAGCGCTGCCTTGTATCAGTTCCCAGTCATGCGCAGCTCTCTCAGCAGCAGGCTCTGGGGCAATTACATTTATCGCAGGGTTAGTTATTTTTAGGCTTATAAGGAGACACAGTAGGTATTCAAAAATAATAGCTAGTGTGTTTCTAATAATAATAATAACAACAACAACAACAACGTCAAAAGGGAATAAGGTTGCTATATAAACAGCTGGCATTTAAATGCCTTTTATTTTTTTATATTTTTGAGGACATTAACCCTATATTCTACACCCAAGAAAGGAACAGTAGGCTACCGTAGAATGCTGAAACAAAAGATTCAGTATTTACTGGGGTGGCCAAACCTCCTTTGTAAGCTGTGGCTCAGGTCACCTGCATCTCACCTTTGGCACAGGACCAAGGCTGGACCTGCTAACTCCGGGGTCCGGACCTAACCTTCCCCAGGGTGGCACAAGTTGCCCTCTGCGGGCCTCCCTTTCCCACAGTGATTTTGTCGTGCAGGGAGGGCAGCTCTGAAGACTCAGAGGAGGCGAGAAGATGCCCCTTAGGTAATGTGTGGAATCTGGAGAATTTCTAAGTAGCCCACCAGCTCTTTCAGATGAAAATCTGACAATATATGAACTTCAGGTTTGTTTGTGTTTTTCCCGCCAGCTGGTAGGGCAACTTCTTGCTCATGTCTCTGGGTTACTCCCACGAGTCCCTAGTTTCTAAAATGCAGTGCCTAGGTAATCGCTGGGAATTGCCAAGATTCAGGCCTGGGCCTGGCTCGGGCAATCTATGCCCCATTTTGGTGTCCATATTTCAGGTCTCTGGCCTTCTGTCTCAGGCTGTTTGGGGGGTGTCTTGCCTCTCCTGATCCGCTCTACACATTGCACCCACCCTCCCCACCAACCTGTGGCTCTCCCACTGGCTCGGGGTACAAAGTGTTCATTTCAGGCAGAGCTCTGCTTTTAGCAAATACTCACTAGGGAGCCACGCATTGAAAGGTTGAAAGCCATTGTACACCCTTCCAGTGAGTGGATTCATCTAATCTTCTGAACAGTAATTTATCATAAAGGTAAAATGTATACTTTCACCTGAAGTTCTTATTTAAGTATTTTGATTAGATTTTTAACAGAAACAATCAGACAATAATACTTACCTGGTACTCACTGGTTATAGAAATTTAACCAGGCTCTCTAGGAAGGTAAAATAGATACAGTGTTTGCTTCATGGAGAATCAAAATACACCTTATTTTTCATCCTAAATGATCCTTCCACTTGGAGAAAAAGTATTCTGTCACATAGTTCTCTCCACTTCCTTCATTGTATCCTTCTTTGAAATATCCACTACTTCTATCAGCAAAGGATTTCCAAGCAAAAAAAAAAAAAAATTTGTCCTTGTCAAAGGATAAAAACATTGGAGGAGATCCCAATCATGAATCAGAATGAAAATAGCCCTAAATCCCTCTCTTCTTAGCAATGTCCTTAAGCTTTGACTTTGAATAGAAAAGCAAGAGGAAACTATGTGTGTTCTAGGTACTACAGTAGCCAATGTCCAATGTCACAGATAAAACCTTATTTAAAAAAAAGAACTTTTGTCCCCTTTAAATACCTGAATATAATTCCCTATTTTCTCTCTTTTTCTGATTATCACATTAAACACACTCACACATACATACACAATGGGGAGTTTGGCTCAGAGGTGATGCTGGAAAAGAAAGATGTTAGGAGAGCTCACTGCCATTTAACTCAGTAAATGAATTAGACTCTGACTGGTGGGTTATAGCTAATTGGGGTGAAAACTCAAAGTAAATGCAGTTTTACATGTGTAATGGCAACTAGAATTTAGACCTTCATATAATTCCAACCCTATGGTACGGAAGGAAGGGGAAGAAGTGATGTACAGGTGATGTTGTTGTAATCTAGAGAAACAATAAAAGAGGAAAGTTAAAAATTAAATTGTGGTGCAGAGAAAACTGGAGAGTGATCAAGTGGGGAGTATAGAAAAGGGTTAAAAGCAAAGCAGGGGTCCAGAAGGTAGTTAACTAAGAGTGGCCTCTGATTTAACTAAGTGGGAGGAGAGAAATCTCTTTGGATTGAAAGCATTAGAATTGGAAAGTGGGAAGTTTAAAAATATATATTTTTTCAAAGAAATATGTTAAAATTAAGTAGTGGTAGCTTATTCAAAATACAGTTAATATATATCATGAATGTGAACGTGGAGAAACAATGGGTTAAAAGGATGCCTTTGTCCTTTGAGCTAGTCCCACATGAGGATGGCAAGGAAGAACCAAGAACAGAATTGATGATGTCAGAGAAAGAAGAAAGGAAGCTTGTAGCTGAGAGCAAATTGTTCTCTGTCCTTGAGATCAAATGGAACTTGGGACTGTTGGTTAGAAATGTATAAGTCATAGGTCCCAGAATGAATTTTGTAAAAACATTTTATTCTATAGGTGAAATGGAATTAGACGACCAACTACTCTGATAGATCCAGCAAGAGCAGACGATTGACCTTATGTTCAAGTTCTCATGTCTGCAATCAGCTCCTCACCATGGAACACCACATTGAAAATATGTTTTGTCTTTTAATCCTCAAGGTTGTCTGCCACATAATCATCTCATGTAGTTGCCCGGGACTCATTTGCATGGAGCTCACCTCCAGAAGCAGGAGACCTACTGTGGAACATACTCATAACAAACATGTATGCATCTCTCAGATGGAGAACTCCATGGTCACAATCACTTTTCCGCTTTGCTCTCACAGCAAGTCTCTGCTATGGTACCACAAAGCACACCCACAAGGTTAATGTGGTTTTATGGTGCCAAGAATCATCACTTAACACAGTCCAAGTAGGCTATTGCTTCCATGACCTGACTGAAAACAACACTCGCAATCCACCCCCCAATTCCATTGAAGCCTATTATCTTCTCTGACCACCAAGGTGGCAAAAAGGCCTGACATTGTCCACTCCTTTGGGTAAATTCTTTTAATAAATGTTGTGGGATGGATTACTGTTCTAAACCAAGGTTTTTTCAACCTTAACATTGAGGCACTATTGACATTTGAGGCTAGGTAATTTTTCTCTTAGGGGGCTGTCCTGTGCATTGTAGTATGTTTAGCAGTATCCCTGGTGCGTTCCCATTAGATGCCAGTATCACAAAAGTTCTCCAGCTACTTCCGGAGGGCCCTGGTTGAGAACAACTGCACAAAACTGTTATCTTCCATTCATTCCTTGTGAATTGGCTTCAGTAGTCTAGTAGAACATTGGGAGAATGAGAGGTTTCTGGAGCTCAGGAAAATCAGCAGCTCAGGAAGCTGGGGAAGTGGCTACAAAGGGTAGCTATGAACTCATCATTATGGGGCAGAGGTAACTTCAGAGAGTCTCAGAGGCTGGGTGAGGGGAACACAGGAAAGAGGAACATAGTGGACAACTAAGGGAAAGATGAGATATTGAGAACAATGTGGCCTTCACTCCAGGGCTTACACAGATAAGCAGAAGGAGAAAACCAGGATGGACAGTCAGAAAATCAAGGATCAGTCTCCACTCCATTCACCTCTCGGTATTCAGATAACGGGTTATTCTTAGTTTCCTTATCAGTGAAGGGTGGTTCTGTTTTCATACCCGATGATCCCCGATTGCTGTGCTACTAAGACAATGCATGAGAACATACTTTGTCATTGTGTTCTCTACAACAATGTCAAGAACTACTGTTTTTGTACAGCTGTGCTTCACACATAAGTTAGAAGGCTAAGAAGAGGATGTACATAATTCAAACTGCAGAGGGCCTGGGGATACAGAGGGCCACTTCGTCTGGATCAAATTGTGCAGTTTGATGAAAACCCAGGTCATGCTTCATAGTCTAACCCTGGATTCCGTAACATCAGGAACAGTTATGAAGGGTATCTGAGAGTGGAAGATTTTTCTCTGAGCAAATAGGGGAGTAAAATTCAATGGTTAGCCTCTTCCACATATAGGAATTTCTGTTAATATCAATTTATACTTACGGGTCATTCCAGAAAGGAAAGATTAACAAATCTTCATCATAATGTCAGGGGAATGTCTGAACAGTTTGTGTCTGATGGTAGAAAGAAGAGTGCTTCCCTGACAAAAACTTAGAAAGATCTTTTAGGTAGCTCTCTACCCAGAATAATCATGTTCCCTCCCCACACCCTCCCCTCTCCCCAATATCCTGCATGGAGAGCTGATAAAATCTTTCTCAAAGCATTTGTGTTTTATGACTAAGGTTGGCTTAGTAGACAAGAGGGGAACAAGGGAAAACACCAGGTTGAAGACCTGAGGCAACAAAACCTTTTGGAACTTGCTAAAAGGTTATGCTGAAGATCAGTTCAGGTTTTCAGGGAAGATTTAGTGCTTATTTGCTCAACCCTAGTAAAAATAACTAAACATGTTTGCCCTCGGGAGTCTAGACTTTTGTACCTGGAGGAGGAAGAACCACATCAGCTAAGGCGAACTCCTTTTTTACTGGAAAATCCATGTGGGAGAGCTGAGGGGTGCAGGTGTGAGCACAAAGACTGGATTGTCCCCACTGTCTGTTTACATATGAAGTGAGACATTATGTTTTCTCAGTTTTAATCTTGTGTCGTTGTTGTTGTTGACCAAAGTACAAATAAAAATCTATGGAAATGGGCTTTCTGTTTCTGAGATGCTGTTGGAAATTGAGAGCCTAATTACAGTAAACTTGATAGCCTAGGAGATAGCCATCAGCGGTTGAGATGCTAGGCTGCTTTTCTTTGTTTCTGGCCCCTGGGGGTTGATTCTACCCTTCTCTTTCGTACTGCTCCCTGCATTATCCCCTAACCCAGAGAGCGAGTATTTGCAAAGCAGTGTTACTGCAATCATCTCCTGGGGGATGATTAATAAGTAACCACAGTTTAATGATACAAGGCATTGGACAACTAGCTGCCAGAAAAACAAAGGTGACTTGAAGAATGTTACAAGGTTTTAAGGAAATAAATGCTTTAAACTGGTGTAAAGTGAATAAATTCACTTTATTTCTGTCAAATGCTAGGATTTCAATAAATGTATCTCAGAACAGTACATAGAGCAGAATGGTGTTAGCTTTTAATGGTGAGGTTAGTGGAAACACGGGGTAGGCACCCTCAAAGTTTCCTATCACTTCGTGATTTATAGTAAGAGTGAGTTCTTCCATATTAAGGAAACCCACAAAACAGATACACAAATCCTCATGATTCCCACTTAAACTGAAATTGTGATTTATATATATTGTTGGATTCTTTGAAATTTTATGAGAAAAAAAACACCAAAAACATTTAAAAAGAGGTCCATTTTATATGGTACAACATGGATGAATTTTGAAGACAGTAAGTCGATCACAGAAAGACAAATGCTGTGTGATCCCACTTTCCTGAGCTATCTAAAGTCGTCAAACTCAGGAACCGGGGCCCGAGGGGTGGGAGGGACGGGAAGTTGCTGTGCGGTGGGTACGGAGTTGCGGTTCTGCAAGATGAAAAGTTCCAGAGATCTGTTGCACAACAGTGTGAAATATACTTAACACGAGGGGATTGTACACTTAAAACGGTTAAGGTGGTCAATTTTATGTTATTTTTTTACCACAATTAGAAATTTAAAAACTTATTAAAATTTATTCTAAACTAGTCTACAAAGAAAAGGACTTTTTAAAAGATCCTGGCAAGAATAATTGAGTAGGAGCACAGAATGCAGAGGGCAGAGCTGAATGAATGTGATTGTGTTGTCTATCAGATAAGCTGTCAGATCAGAGCATGAAAATCACTAAATTTTGAATGCATCGAGAGGGAAGAACAACAAGTCTGCTGCTCACTGTCTGTCATGTGCCCTGGAAAATGATATGTAACGCTACCATTCAATACAAAATCACTCCACAGCCGGGGGGAGGGAGCAATCATCGTGCGAGGCGGTGGGGATCCATCAAATGAACAAGCCTGACTTCCACTTCTACCCCCGTCTGTTGCCAATTCCTCCTTGCTCAGATTGTCAATGACCTTCTAGTATCTAAATAATTAGGAGCATGTTTTACAGAGCCTCATTGATTATTTCCTCCCTCTTAAAATTTCTTTTCTATTGGCTTCCATGACATCACTGTTACCTGGTTCTTTTGTCACTAGTGCTACTGGTTCTGCCTGCTCCATAAACATTGGAATTCTTCAGGTTCTGATCCTTTGCCTACACGCCCCTCCCCCACCCACCCTGCTCAACACGTGCTCCCTCTGAAATCTTATCAATTAGCTAATGACTCCAAATCTTATCTCTAGCTCAAAATCCTTTTTCTAGGCTCCAGAATGTTAATCTTATATACATCTGGATAGCTCTATCTGAATGATCCAAACTCAGCATTTTAAAAAACTTATCTTCTTATCTGATGTCCTTTTTTTACTTGCTCTGTTTCAGAAAGAGACATCATTAATTTAATCACCTAAGTCAGAAACTGGGACTCATTCTCTATATCTTTTTCTATCTTCTCCTCACCTAGAATGACTCAATATGGTTTGTTAATTTCACCTTTTTAAAAAATTTTAAACATGAGCTGTCACCTTCATCATTCTACTGTCACTGCTTGAGATCTCATTTGAATGAGCACATTTGGGTTGTTTTAATAGATGCATTAGTTTCCACCTACCTAGCCTTGAAGCTCCTTAATCCACCTGATTCATTGCTTTCAGAATGACCTTAACACGCAAATCTGATCATGCTGTTTGCTCTGTGCAAAATTCTTTAGAGCCTCCCCAGTACCTATAAGATAAAAATTTTTGCATTTTTTGGTGTCTTTTGTGTTCCCTCGTAGCCCTTTTCTCAAGTACCTTCTCTTACTTTTATTATCTTTGCCTCTTATTCTCAAGAACTCTCTCATTTGAAACCGCCCAGGCGTACTTTCACTTCTGCGCCATTGCCCATTACTTCTTTTGACTGGACTGCTGCCCCGCAAACTTGTCTGACGAGCCTTTTCATAAGAGAGAAGGCACTGTTCTGCGCCACCTGAAGTAGGTGGTTCATGACTATTGTTTTGTTATTTTAGTGATTTTAAAAGTACACAACTATATGGAGACTTTGTACTTTTTGCTCATTTCCCCCAACCCTAAAAATATTCAAAAAATAGTCTATTAATTACATATTTTTAAAAGTATACTCCAGTTTCTGAGAACAGCCAAGTCCTTAGTTTACTTACCATCGAAGTCTGCTTTAGTAAGTACCTTCTCTGATGAACACAATAACATTAAGAAACTAAAGACAGTAATAGTGAAACATAAGCAGATGCTTTTTTTCTTCTCATTGGTTGTTGGCACCATGTTACAACAGAGGAGCTGGTGATTCTCAGGATACTCAGGAAAATTTTGTCTTTCTGCAGAGTGGGGTAGATTCTCAAATGAACCAGCACTACTGTGCCTTTGGAAGCAAATGAATAAATGGCCATTTAAAAGAATAAAAAAATGTGTAAATAGCTGTACATCTTCTAAGAAGAATATCCTAATGACCATAACATTACTTTGGAAAAAATAGTATAAGAAAGTGTAGAATAAAACAAGATGGAACCAGAAAAAAAAGAGAGAAGGAATTGTACTCACGCCACTGATGATGCTGATAATGAGAGTAACAGTGAACATTTGTTGAAAGTGTACTATGTGCAGGAACTTGGCATTTTGATCTGTGAGGTAGGTATCATTATTATTACCCCCATTTTTCTGGGGGACCATTCACAAAAGTTGAGTCTCTTATTGAAGGCCATACAGCCATTTAATAAGACTATAATATAAAAGACTCTTTGGCATTATAGTTACTACCGCCTCTAAGAGAATGTAGAAACAGAGAATTTGGAAGTGGGAGAAGGTTTGGGGAGGTCTATCTTCTTAGAACTTGATGCAACAAACATCCCTCATTTCTTTACTCCTGAAGCCTTTCCTCCTTTCAAGAGCTCTACATCATTTCAACCAAGCAGTGTGAGAGACCTGTTATAGTTATTTAAAATGCAGATTACAAGAGAGCTTTAGCTTGTCATCTCTACATTAAGCCACAACAGGGGAAATGTTATATGAAAAATAAATATCTGATAATAAGTGTTCTCTGCCTTGGACAACATCTTCCCTTTGAGTTTAAAAGAGAGGGGAAATAGCATATCTCTGTTATGAATGTTGGGAGGGGAAAATTCATGAAACTCAGATCCTTTTGTTAGGATCACACAAAGCAACAAAGTGAACACAAGGCTGCTTTTTACAGACTGAAGCTCCTTTGCTGACTGAGGTTGAACACGAAATGAAATGATTTGGGGACACACTTTGTGAAAAGAGAATTAGATATCTTGATGTTCCTAATAAGATAGAACAGACCCGGACTTCCACTGGTTACAAAAGCCTTTGGTGCTGTGGAGTGCGGAGAGGCAGAGGGTGCCTGGAAGGGGACGGTTTCGTGGATGGCTCAGAGCCTCTTCCCCTCTGCCGCCAGTCACACCAGGGCAGTGGGATTTCAGAGAGTATTCTCCCTGGGAGAACAAAGGCATGGATGTTCTGACATTTCATCATATTTTATTCTTTCCCAGCCACAGTCAAAATTCATCCTCATGACAAACTTGTGATAACAGGAATGCAGGTATGTTATCCCTATTTATCCAAGAAAAAAACAGCCCTGGTGAGGTCTTGCCTCTTGACTGAATGTGGGGAGTTAATGAGGAGTGGCAATTGTTCCAGAACCAGGAAGGCTTAGACTAGCGTTGCACTGGTCACTCATTAGGTTGAAGAGAATGCAGTACACAAAAAGAAGAAGACCTCAGGTATCATACTTCCAAGGTCTGGAGGAGGGTATATAAAGTACAGAAATGAGCAGGGGAAGAAGAGACCACCCCAAACCCACCAAAATGAACTCTTAGATTTGCAGAGTAAGTGTCTTATTTTGGGTTCTTCAGAACAAACTTTAATACAAGGATTTCATTGCAAGGAGTTTGATGGGGGATGGTGATTCCAGGAAAACCACTTGGAAAGTGGGAAATTAAAAAAGGGGAGCGAAGTCCATCAATAAAATGTATGTGATGAAGTCCATTATCGCTGTTTGGTACTGGAGCTTAATCTGCTGGGGAATGCCCGGGATTCTACGTAGGAAATGCACTTCATAGTTTGCTGCAGGGGTTTTCTGGGGCTTCTTTTGTGCCTAGTACTGATTCTTTTACAAGGCAAGGTGAGGCCTTTAGGGCCTGGATGACTCAGAAAGTGCTGTTGAAGTTTTTGTTGTTTGTTTAATAAACAAAGTTAGAACCATGCACTTGGCCAATGCAAGTCCAAAATTTGGTTTAGTTCACATGGGGAAGGTTTGGGATGCTGGTTAGCAGTTGGGAGGCATGAGAGCTGGTGACCCCAAGCAACTGTGCCCTGTGGCACAGGCTTCAGGTGTGACTCATCCACAGAGGTTGACCAGCTATGCTATAAACATAGAGGTCTTCCTGGAGGGCTCTCATGATGACATAATGTGCCAGCTCTTCCTGTAGGCTTTTTTGATTTCTCTCCAGGTTATGGTCCCGATCATTGCATTTTAATACTTCACTGGATCCAAAAATGGATTACATATGTGAAGCTCCTAGCATTGGGCTTGGCATATGGTAACCAACAAACAACCCAATTTAAAAAATGGGCAAAGGACTTGAACAGATACTTCTTTGAGGAGGACATACAGAGGGCCCAGAGACATATGAAAGAATGCTCAGCATTACTAACCATCAGAGAGATGCGAATTAAAACCACAATGAGATACCACTTCATACCAGTGAGAATGGCCATCATAAACAAATCAACAAACGAATGTTGGAGAGGTTGTGGAGGAAAGGGAACCCTAGTGCACTGTTGGTGGGATTTCAGACTGGTACAACCACTGTGGAAAACAGTATGGAACTTCCTCAGAATACTAAAAATGGAACTGCCTTTTGACCTAGCAATTCCACTGCTGGGATTATACCCTAAGAACACTGAAACACCAATCCATAAGAACCCATGCATCCCAGTGTTCATAGCAGCACAATTTACAACAGCCAAGTGCTGAAAGCAACTTAGGTGCCCATCAGTAAATGAATGGATCAAAAAACCATGTTAAATTTGCAAGATGGAATACTATACAGAAGAATGAAACAAGGAGCTCCCACACTTTGCTACAGCATGGACGGAACTGGAAAGCATTATGCTAAGTGAAATAAGCCAGGCAGTGAAAGACAAATACCATATGATCTCCCCTGTAAGTGGAAACTAATCAACAAAACAAACAAGCAAGCAAAATATAACCAGAGATATTGAAATAAAGAACAAACTGACAGTAACCAGAGGGGAGGTTGGAGGGGATAATGGGGGTGAGGGGGAAATGGTTTTCAGGAACATATATAAAGGACACATAGACAAAACCAAAGGGGAGTAGGATCAAGTGTGGGAAGTGGGGATGGCTGGGGTGCTGGGGGGGAATGGTAGGGGGGGAAATGGAGACAATTGTTCTTGAACAACAATAAAAGATGTAGAAAAAAGTTAAATATATTTTATTAAGTACTTAAAAATATAGAAGTTATGATAGGTTGGTGAGATTGTGGCATTCTCTTTCCCTATGAATTTTGAAAATAATATTTAAATTTAGAGTTTAGAGCTTGAAAAATTGCATACCTGATAACTTTGACAAGAAAAAAAAAGATATAACTGCAATTTCAGTTAGTGCAATTTACTCCCTCTTCCAGAGAGAAAGGATCACATAACTTATTGTGGAAGTGGGGTCTTCTGCCCACCTCCTCAGAGCAATAAGGACAATTTCAGTCTAGGCTCAGTAATTGTAGAAGACAAGAAGGAAAGGACAGTTCTGGCATGGTGGGAAGAATCCTGTATTTTTGGCAGAATGTTTATGTTCAGTCCCTGGTCCTGGAATTACATACTAACAATGTAGTTTTGAACAAATCACCGTGTATTTCTAGCTGCAATTTTCTCCTCTATAGATGAGAGAATATTTCCCTCAAATGGGACATTGGTAGGTATTTCAGACTTGCATCTGCATCTCTCACATTGGAGGAGAGCAATTTCCTGGATGAAACTGAACAGCTATTTGGTTTGATGGAATTAATCTCTGGGTAGTGCTGATGAAAACATTTTGTGCATCAGTTCCTGAATTTGACCCAGCATAGAAATTTTAAAAGCAGAGATTTAGACCCATTTCAAACTAAGTGAATCATAATTTCCACTGGGAAGATTCAGGATTCAATGTTTTAGAAAAGCTCTCCAAGGTGATTTTGATGATTGGCCAGATTTGAGGAGACCAGTGCCTTTTAAACTTTAAAGTGCATGTGATTCACCTAGAGCTTTTGTTACAATAGAGATTCTAATCCAGTAGACCTAGGGGGAGGGCGGTGCTGAGACTCTGCATTTTAAAGTAGCATCCAGGGGTTCATGGTGCCATAGTTCGGAGCAGAAGCATCACTCTGCAGGTAGCAAGGACGTGGGCCCCCTTGAAGTCTTCTTCTCTTTGAGAGGACAGGGTACACTCTGTCAAGGACGGTCTGTCTAGGAATAGGAAGAGATGATTGTGGTCCAGGGACCCCTTATGTGGATTTTGAATGGCAAAAGAATCATAAATTATTTCTGGCAGGACTCAAATATAAATGGCTGAGTGCATACTTAAAATGTCAATTCCAAGAAAGCATTGAAAGAAAGAAGGCAGTTGATCAAATATCATTTCTTGTTTCTATGAGATATTCTGGGAGCAAGGGGCAGGAGTCATGGTTTGTTTTGCATGTCCACACATAGAGCAACTTGGTTATTTTCTTATAACAATTTAGAATCATTTCAGACAATGGCCTGGGCAATAAAATTCATTTTTTATTGAAAGATAAATAAAAACAATGAGTTCTTCCACAATGAAACCTTACTGGGCCCTTTGCGGCAGGGTGGATGGAGCTGGAAAGCATTATGCTAAGTGAAATAGTCCAGGCAGTGAAAGACAAATACCATATGATCTCACCTATAAGTGGAACCTAATCAACAAAACAAACAAGCAAGCAAAATATAACCAGAGACATTGAAATAGAGAACAAATTGCCAGTAACCAGAAGGACAGGGGGAGAGGGATAATAGGGAGAAAAAAGGGAAGGGTCATCAAGGAACATATGTAAAGGACGCATGGACAAAGCCAAAGGGGTAGGATTGAAGGTGGGAGGTGGGGATGGGTGGGATGGGAGGGAGTGGTGGGGTAAAATGGAGACAACTCTACTCGAACAATAATAATAAATAAATAAATAAATAAATACTTTAAGTTTGTTGATGAACTAAAAAAAAGCAATGAAATCTTACTGGGAAATTCCATGTTTATGCATTCAAATGAAGACCTCTCATAAATATTAAAGTGACATTAGAAAACTTTTTAAAACATTCAAACTTCTAATTTTTAAATTAAGTAAACATAAATAGCAATCACATTTTGATAACTTTATCAGGATCCAGGATCTCATCTTCAATTTTATATGTTCAAGATGTTATATTATAAAAAGTTAACCATAATATTAATATTTTTAGTTTACACTAAATTATCAAGCTGTCAGGTACAATACTTGTTTTTTTTTCCTTCTATAAGCAAACTAACTATGGTGTTGCCTGAACGCATGGCCTTAGGGCAGAGGAATTACTTATATGACCTAAATGCTTAATAGCATCAAATTCCTGTAACGTGACGCTTCGGTTTTCACAACGGAGTTAATTCTACAATGAGTAAGCACATACCCGACCCATACAAAGAGATACACTCACCGTTCGGCCATACTCCCCCCAAACAGAGCATACTCGCTGAATTCCAGCCCATTCTCTGTGGTGGGCGGGACATTGGACTCAGTCGGTCAAGATGCTCTAATCTCTAGACAGTGAATGAAAAGTCAGTGTTTCTTATTTTATGCTTTTATTTCTGACTGCCCCAGCTTTCTTCCTAAAAAAACACACTGGACACTACCTTTCTCTTTGGGGAGAATTGATCACACTCCTTAGTTTATGGTTAATTATGATTTGCATCCTGTCCAAGACTTTATGTTGATTTTGTGACTCTTTTTACCTTTTCCTTTACCAGCCACCATGGCTAATTCCATTTCCTTGTCTCCTCATGAGTGCCACTGTAGTATTTGCAGTAGATGTCCTTCCCATCCACTTGCCATGCATGTTTTAATCTTTGAAAAATGTAAGGTGCGATTTTGTCAGTTTAATACATATAAATTAATGTTGTAAAATAAATTCAGGAATAGACCATGAGTATGGTAATCCTGTATATGACAATTTCAGAAACTCAAATTCGTAGATAATAAGAAAAACTTTTAAATATAAAGTATTGGGACAACTGCTTAGCCGTTTGGAAAAAGGCGAAATTGTATTTAGATTATACACTATACACTAAAAATTACAAAAAGATTAGTACCATAAAAATGGAATTGTACAAGGTCTGAAAAAAATCTTGTGTGAATTCCTTTTTTCACTGTTATAAGGTATATTTAGTCACTAATAATGACTAAAATTCAGAAGCAATAGATTTTAAATCTGATCATATTAAAAACAAAAAGAAACTGTGTGTGGCAAAAACCACAAGACAAATGACACACTGGAGAAAAATTGTCACAACTTTAACACAGAAGAGGGCTAATAACTAATATGCATCCACCTCCTAACTATCAATAAAAGGACAACTTCATTTTTTAAATTGGCAAAAAGTACAGACACTTCTCAACATAGAATGACAATGATCCTTGATGAATGATGAATATGAAAAAGCACCGCTCAACCTTATGGCTAATAGGACAATGCAAATTAAAACCATACTAAGATATATATGTATAAACATAATAAAACATAATACGAGGGGATATTTGGGAGAGAGGAAAACATATGGCAACATGTTGATAAATGTTGATGCTTGACTCTCTATTTTTGTTGTACTCTGGATCCTTATGTTTGAAATTTTCTTTAAAAGAAATACCATCCTGTGAGACCAGGCAAAAACTGAGGAGGAATACGGGAGGCAGGCAGACAGGAGGCCGGGGAGCAGGCAGAGCCTGAGGACAGGTCCAGGGTGCGGCCTGGCCAGGGGAATGCTCACCACGCAGCCGCCACACACACAGCAGGCCGAGTCTGGCCACCGTCCCAGGGGGAATGTGAAGGGGTCCACAACACGGAGAAGTGCTAACATTCCAGGGAGGAGTTTTTGTTGGAAACAATATTATGCTCGCTCGTCTCAACAGAGCAGATTATCGAAGGCAGGAAGACAATGTGGCTGAGTTTAATATAAGGTTTTGTCCTTGTTCAATTATTTCAGGATAACATACGAGGGGAGACCCCCCAGATGGAATTATCTTCTGAAGGGCAGGCCCCTTGTAGTGCAGACTTCACTCATGCGGTGACTGTTCCAGGGACCCATCTATACCAGTGTACCAGCTGGTGATGTTGTGAGAGGCTGTGTTCAGCTTCAGTGAATTTTTTTCTTTTTTTTTTTTAAGATTTTTATTTATTTATCTTCAGAGGGGAAGGGAAGGAGAAAGGGAGAGAAATATCAATGTATGGTTGCTTCCTGT
>CM052539.1:23770959-23803620 GCA_028533065.1 Trachops cirrhosus
TGTAGTGCAGACTTCACTCATGCGGTGACTGTTCCAGGGACCCATCTATACCAGTGTACCAGCTGGTGATGTTGTGAGAGGCTGTGTTCAGCTTCAGTGAATTTTTTTCTTTTTTTTTTTTAAGATTTTTATTTATTTATCTTCAGAGGGGAAGGGAAGGAGAAAGGGAGAGAAATATCAATGTATGGTTGCTTCCTGTGCATTCCCTGCTGGGAACTGGCCTGCAACCCAGGCATGTGCCCTGACTGGGAATCGAACCGTGATCTCTTGGTTCACAGGCCCGCGCTTAATCCACTAAGCTACACCAGCCAGGGCCAGCTTCAGTGAATTTTTAAAAAAACTTTCAGCGCATTTGCCCATTTCATGATGGTGATTTACAAGCTCATCTGCCCACACCACACTGAGTGTTCAGTAGTTTTTGACCACAAATGGCGTGATCCCCATGCCCCACCCTCCCTATTCACCCAATCATTCCCAGGGTGACTTTTTTGTTTGTTTGTTCCCCGGATGAAAAAAACCTCAAAGGGAAACATTTTGCCGATGTGGAAGAGGTGAAACAAAAATGACAGAAGCACTAAAAGGCATCAAAACCAACGAGTTCAAAAACTGTTTTGAGCAGTGGGAAAAATGTCTCAATAGGTGTATTGCATCAGTGGAGAGTTCTTTGAAGCTAACTAAAGTTTAAACATGTAAGGATAAATATACAATTTTTTATACATAAAATTTTGTTTTTTGGGTTCCCCCTTGTAAAATAAAAAAATAGTTATGCATTCAATTCACATTTGAAGAAAGCTACACTTGTTTCTGACATATATTCAATGAGACAAAAAATTTATAATTGTCATTTTCTTATAATAATTTCATATACATTAAAATACATGGTGAATATATTTCTCAACTTTCTACTTAGATTCAAAAATTAGAATTCCATTAGCATTTTTCTCCCCAATCCTTTCATTATTTTTCTTCTTTTCACATCTCAAGTTCTAAATTTTAATTATAGAGCACATTGAAATACCATATAAATGTCAGTAAATCTTAACAGAAAGGTACAGGAACTCAATGAAGAGCAAGAAGTCTGCGCATTAACTAGGAGTCATGTGGAGAGGTGGGCCAGGGAATTGGCCTGTAACTAAAGATAGCATCTCAGATTATACTGGCCTTTTCAACGGAGCAACACCTTCCTTGAAGACAGTATGATGCTATGTGCTGCATCCAGAGGTAGCACAGATCTCTTTTTTTTCTTTTTATAAGTAGAACTTAGCAGTGCACAGAAAAATTTTGGGCTTGTGTGAAGTCTGCATCAGGCTCAGCATGGTTTGTCAACAGGATTTGCATATGGGAACTACTTCTTTCAGATGCGGAACTTCTGTCTCTATCTCCAAGACATGATTTTTTTTTTATCCTCCTGGTGTCTTGAATCCAGACACTTGTTTCTTCTGGAGTGTTCACTAACCCAGCTTGGTCCCTTTTCTTTGCACTATGAAGCCCAAGCAGGTACATCTCCCTCAAAGTATTTAGACTAAAATGGAAAATTGTGTATAGTTTGCCTCTGCTTAAGAATGAGGAATTGCATACAGAAAAGAAGAAAAATGGGGGAGGACAACCCGAGTAACCAGTCTCTTCTTATTTTGTTTAGAATTGAAGAATATGGTATGCTAACTATTTCTGGGTTTGTTCTTACACATTAATCCCTCAATGCTACATTTGTGGTGCATTTATGCAACCCATAGGGTTTGTCTTGACAAAAACAAAAATTAGAAAAACGGACTCCCTCATTTTGGTATGTGTAATCATATACATTAACTTTTATTGTTTATTTTAGTGCCTGTACGTGTTTCAGATATTTGGAAAGCCACACAGGCGTACAGTTAACACAGACACAGGCACAGAGCTGTCCCACGTCCCTGTTCCCGTCCAGGAGTCCTCCTCTCCAGGGAAAATTGTTTGTCACCAGTCTTAGCTACTGCTTCCATATTTCTGGGCGGTATGCTTATTGGCTATTTCTTGATTTTTTTAAATTAAGGTGTCCTGCTCTGGAAGATGAAGATTTAGTCCTTTTATACTATACCCTGCTCCCGTGTAATTCCACATCCCCATCATTCCAACATCTAATGAACAAATTTTAGTTAAGTCAAGTATTAAGTTTAGATTCTTAGGACTATGTACATGTCGTTCACTGAGGCACTTGGTATACTATGGTTACCTTTTTAATGTAACAGTTAATTTCTCCTGGAGTTAATAATTGGCTATTTTTTTCATTTGCTTTAGTTTTCTATGTAGGTAGAAACTTAAGAAAATGAGAGAAAGCACAAACCTCCCCATGCTTCTGAGGTCATGAGCTTTAGCAGCTTGGACAGCAGCTTTGTTTCCAGAACGGGCTGAGAGCGATCTCAACCTGGCGTGAGTGTGGGGTCAGTGGGGAGACTGCTCCCAGCACGCTGCAGGATCGCAGGCAGTGTGTGGCATGGGGCTAGGGTGCGCGGGGATCTCACTGGGACGCAGAAATAAGCAGAGAGGCTGCAGAGAAAGAGGTCAGTAAATGTTGCTTGAAGAAGTTGCATGTTAAAAACGAAAGGACGTTTACTCATAAGGAGCACCAGTGGTTACATGAAAAATAATTTTCACTAAATGTATGCATAGTGTGCTAAGTATATAAAGCTCTAAGGGAAGATGAATATCAGACTTTAAAGACGTGAGATCAGTGGGGGGAAAGGAAGGCTGGCGGTGCTCTGTCTGTGGGATAAGGCGGAGCGCACCGATAGGTTATTTTACCCCAGGGTAGGGAAATCGTGCTATGACGATCTACCTCTCGGTGGGAAATGTCTCAGAAATGAGTGTCAGCTCATAGATTGTGAGCTTCAGACTACTACTGTTCACAGACTGAATGGCATCCTGACCCGCTGGAGGCAAGGCAGTTTTTCACTTTATCTGTTATATTTTCTGTTTAAATTTTGTCCAAGAGAATATGGAGCTTTGGCTTTGGCACACTTTCATAGATATGTGTAGTCTTAAGTTCTGGAACATAGTTTTTTTCCCCTAGAAATTTAGCCATGGGGGCCAAGCATTTGTTTTATGTTTTAAGGATATGAAGCCAGTGATGTGATAGCCTAAATCCTATTCAGTCTTTAGAAGTTCACATGAGTTTTAAAATTAAAAAAACATTAGAATGTGCCAGTGGAAGAGAGTGCAAGACGCAGCAGCCACTGCAAAATGCCCAGATGAAGTGAGTATCTTCTGAGTTGAGTTAAAGACAAAATTGATTTTGAACATAAATTTTTTAATACATAAAAAGATATTTTATCTAGGAATTGAATTCTTTCTGTTAACTTCATATTAGGAGGCTGTGTGTATTATTAATTTTGAGGGCACTGTATCATTTGGAAATATTAATGTTATCATTTGGGTATCACATATAACCTTGGATTAGTTACAGTGGATAAAGTCTCTGAGCACAATTTGAGATGAGAAATAGAATTAAGTTGACATTTTATACAGGCAGCATAACTTTGAGTAAGTTAATGTTCTGTTCTGATCCATGTCAGAGCATTTGGGGGGCAACCACTCAAGTGGCCACTTCATGAATTTCAGGAGAATGTATCAGGACATTGGAGGAAATGTGACATGGCATCATGAAGGACAGCCACGAGAGCCAGTCCTATTCCTGGTTGATGAGAGGGTTGGCTATAAAGTCTCCTGGCTATGCTAGAGCAAGCATTTGTGAGATCTTGGTGACATTGTTTCAACCTATACTGCTGTGTCAGTGTACAGACAAGGTATTTCAATGTTCTGTCATCCTGGCAAAATAGGAGAGTGTTAACCTCCTACTTCATATTCTTGGCTGCTCCTCCCTGCAGATGAAGGGTGAATCTGTGGGCCTGTGGGTCATGGCTTTTTACTCATTGGTGGGGCACTTTGCTTTAACACTAGGAGAATGGCACCACGCAGCCAAAATGGCAGTTGACCTACTTTGTTCTCCGCTTTAGAAAAGAGAAAGATAAGGCTTTTCCTGGAAGTCCCCTGACCCACAGGTCTCTCCTTTCTCTATTCTAGCTTTTTGGCCTGTAATTGGGTGAATATGTCAGATCAGACCTTCATATTTTTGATGTCTTTGGTTTGTGGTTGGGGAAAAAATGACCCGCCATGTTGTTAATGTTAGTCTTGCCGAAGAACAGTGAAGTTTCGGAGAGAACTGAGCACCTGCCTGACCATAAATAAAGCTAACATTTTGAATCTCACCAGCTATAATCTTGTACCCATTCCCTATGATTTGTGAGAAGGTGAGTTTTATCATTCCTTCCCTTGCAAAACTTTCCAGTCTGTTGAGTGACTGAAGTAATCTGAGCCACCACACTTGTAGCTGCCAACCATGTGACTACATCCACAGGCACCTTGGTTGGCCAGGTTGACCATTATATGGCAAAGGGGAGCTCAGTCCTGGATTAGAATCATCTGGGGCATTAAAAATTTATGATTCCTGGTTCTACTCACAGAGATTTGATTTAATTGGACAGAATTGGGGTCCCAGCATTGTTGTTTTTATAAAGCTCCAAGAGTTTCTTATGTGCCGCAAGTGTTGAAAACTAAGTAAAAGTAGAAGCTGAATAGCAAATACTCTACTTCACCTGAAATAGGCAAAGAACAAGGGCTTTCAGTAATAAGAATGATACTTTAATTACGGTATTTTTTTTACTCTCCCGTTTCTTTACTTTAGTGTCTTCAGGGAAGAAGGGAAGAACTATCATTAATATAGATTTTATATATTCCCAAAACTGTAAAGGCTACATAGTCTTGGGTGTTTAATCATTACCACAGTGGTTATATTTTCATCTAATTGAAGAATTAAATGATAATAGAAGAATGATTTTCCCAAGGACACACGAGAAAAATAGAAATAGAATATTGGTCAATTTTAATTACTTCAGTATTTTCTTTCAAATTTATTTGGTAAATAGTTTGTAAAGTTTATACTTTAAGGTTGTGTCTTTATTTAAATCGTTCTTATCTGCAGCTGTTTTAAGAAAAGGAATGGAGTAAAAATGCCCTTAATCTAGTATCTTTAGTTATAAATCATGGGTGTACTTTCACCTTATTACCTTTAGTTTGCCAAATGCTAGAGGTGGTGTAGCTTATTGGTTAGGAGGGCATAGGTTTTAGAGCCAGACTGTGTCAGTTCCAATCCCAGCCCTGCTGTCTGCACTATCTGTTTGACCTTGAGGAGTTTACTTTCTGCCTCTATAGCTCAATCCCCCCATCTGAAGAGTGAGGATGATATTTTTTGCTTTCTTCTGTGGATTGAATATGTTCATATAAATTAAGTGTTGAGAATAGCATCATTATTAATTAAATGTCAGTTATCTTGGTGTGATGAGTGCAGTCTGGACTAGTGAAAACACTATGTTGCTATAGTGGTGCTTTAATAACACACTCTTTGCTAGAGTAGAAGACACTATAAAAGGGGTTCTCAGGAACGTGTATGAAGGACACATGGATGAAACCAAAGGAGGGTAGGATCGAGGGTGGGAAGTGGGGGTGGCTGGGGTGGGGGGAGTGGTGGGGGAAAAATGGAGACAATTGTACTTGAATAGCAATAAAAAAAGACACTAAAAATGGGTCAGTT
Organism: Trachops cirrhosus; assembly: GCA_028533065.1. NCBI lineage: Eukaryota > Metazoa > Chordata > Mammalia > Chiroptera > Phyllostomidae > Trachops > Trachops cirrhosus. The sequence continues at coordinate 23,776,580 of CM052539.1, forward strand.
CTAGATCTTTAAATGTTTTAAGGATTAAGGATTAAGACCATTGAAAGATTTAAAGGCTTTGGTCATTGGAAAACTTATAAGGAATTTTATCCTTCTTGAGCATTTGCTGTATGTCTGGCACTGTATTAAGTGCTAATATCAATTTTGTTATTCCCCACAACTCTAAGATGTATTATTCCCCAACTGTATAGTTGAGGAAATGTTCTTGCACACCATAATATTGAAAAAATTTAGAGAAGAACCACTTATACAGTTTCTTTTTAACATTTGTTCAATGGTTAATGTTATTAAGTATAGTGGATTATTGATATTAATGTTTATTAATTATACTGGATTATAGGTATTGCCTACTAAAATTTTCCCACTACTCCACCTATGCCCCCATTCTCATTTTTATCCATCAGGCAATAGCTTTTATAGCCTGCTGACCCAAATAAAGTTCCCTAGGCTAAATGTATTGCAAGCTACTCAAACATTTTTACTTTATGGTGGAAACAAACCAAACCTAGTTTGAGTGCAGGTGTTTAAACTCCTGGGTCTTGGCAGAATTCACAAATTCTTGCTGTGTGTGGAATAGGCTGAATGTTTGGGCCTCTGCCCCTTGGGTAGGATTGTGGTTTAGGAAACTTGAAACCTGTAAAGATGGCCTAACGCCAATCCTTTGAGGTACAGTCTTTGAAAGTCTCTACAGTACCTCTGTTGGCCAGCTTCAGGACTCCAATGGCTGCCTGCAAAATAAGTGAGTAAGTGGTTAATGTGCTTGCCAGTTACAAGCACTGCAGCTTGCTTATGCTGGTTTAACAAGTAAATGTATGGAACCTTGCCACATAGAATGTTGGGAACTCCTTCTCAGTTTGGACCATTGTGAGAGAGAACATTTTAAATATATCTTGGCAAGAGTACCAATGTATAACCTGTGATTTGTGAAATTCTTATCTGCCTTGATGTAAGGATGTCATTACTTGGATTCCTAGCTATTAATTTACAATCAATTTTATATCTTCTGCCATCCCTTTAAAGATTACATGGTAATTATGGAAATATAAAATCATTCAAGCATGTTAAGTATCTCTTATTTATGAATTTATAATATCAGCATTTGAGTAGATAAAAATATCTGGCCAACATGAGTTTAGAGTTTAGATAACAAGATAACATAAAATATGGACAATATACAGGGCAGTATAGGTATTCAAAGCCAAAATTTCAAAGACAAAACATATGATGAGATAAAGCTTTAAGGAAAAGGAGTGGCTTGAAAGATAAGTTTTGAAGAGAAGAATTTATGGGTTTGGAGAGATTATTGTCCCGTGGGAATGGCGTAGACACTGGTATTGCCATAGGAATAAGTTAGGTGTGATCACAAATGGTAAGTAGATACGTCAGCTGGGGAAAAGCTTGTGGTCAATGTCAGATTTCTTTTAAGAAAAACATATATATATTTACTTGCCTTTCTGATGAAATATTATTCACTAATACAAAGTCATCGTGAAGTTCCTTTCCTAATAATGTACTTGATGTCAAGAGCATTGCTTTTATTCTAACTTTTGTCACTGAATGTTTATAGTACTAGCTGGCACTGATGTCTGGGATTGAACTTCTCTGGGAGCGGTGGAGGGCGGGGGACTACATTTTCACTAGCCACCGTTTGTTTAGCACCAACCTGCTTTTGTGTTTTCGGCACATTAATGATGCTGAAGAGCTCATCCTTTACCCCACACAGGGCTGCTTACTTCTCTTTGCTGATAAACTACAGGCCTCTTGAATGAAGTCATATGTAGTATTTCTTTAACTATTTCTACTTTTAATAACTGGGTGGAGGTGGGTAGATGGGTGTAAGAATTTAAAATGACCCTTAGATTTCTAAAGTTGTGCTCAACTTCCTGTCCTTTCAAAGTAAGAATAACAGAGACTTGATCAGTTCAGCCCTTCTTCCAGCCCAAAGCATCAATATGACATTATGGTTAAGGGTACAGGTTCTGGGGTCAGGTTGCCTTAGTTTGAATCCTGGCTTCACAATTTTCTGGCACTGTTGACGTGACCAAAATACTTAGTGTTCCAGTGCATCTGAACTTTCGTCTGTAACATGGAGATGATAATAAATACCTACTTTGTTGGATTGTTCTGTGATAATCACATAATTGAGCTATGTCTTTTAAAAAGTGCTAGATATTTATTGAGAACACAAGTTCTTAAGAACACAAACTGTTATATAATTATAAAATTGCATAGTTTTATTTTCTAATATATTTCGTACCACTGAAAATTTACTATTATGTGGGATACATATAACTGCCAAAACTTTAAATGAACCTTGAAAGGCTTTTATATGTTTGTTTGTTTTTAAACACTTTGCCCTATTATATCACCTATTATATGGAATCATGGGAGTTTTACATTGCTCTTGATAAACTGTGCCCTTGTCTTCAGCTGTCATCTAAAATTGACAGCTAGTGTGGGGGGTAGTGAAGGCGAAGGAGAGGAGGGATTGAGCAAAAAGGAAAAAGGAAAAAGGGAAAAGGACTCATGGACAAGGACCACAGTGTTGTGATTGCTGGGAGAGGGGAGTATAAGAGGACTAAATGGTAATGGGAAAAATACCATAAAGATTAAATCAAAAAAACAAAAGTAAAATGTGTTTATTCTACTGGTCACAAAGACTTGCTTTTCTGAAATACTTTCAGTGGTCTCCCTCGCTCCCCCATTTGCTGAGGGGAAGGAAAAGCAAAGATGGATTTTCTCCCTTTTCTCTAATGTCCTTCATCTCCCCCTCTCCCCCACCCCACCACACAGACACATGTTGGCACTGATTTATCTTCAGGAAAAAATAGTAAGAAAACGTGAATAAGGACTTTTAGTCCTCTGCATTTGAACCTTTGGACTCAAGTTTAAACAAATTTGGCATATGTTAACCATGTGTTTAAATGTCAGCCAAGTAGTTAGATGTCTAATACTCAAACATAAACTACGAAGTTTAGAATTGCAGTAGAAAATTCCCTTTTTGTTCAGAACTGGGCTCACACAGAGGAGTTTCATGTTGTATGATTTGAGGGGCACCAGACAGCCTTTTTCCTCTGTCCAAAGAATATCCCCTTTTGCCCTCTTGTTCTCTATGCCTCTTCCTTTACAAATTATTTTTTGGGAAAATGACAAAGACTTGCATGCTAAAACAAGTTAGATTACTTTCAGTCTGGGAGGACTGAGGAAGCATGAAAGCATCCAGTATATAAGAACATTTCAGCTGAGTGAGAGGAAAAATGGAGAAAGAGAGAAAGAGAGAGAGAGAAAAAGCGAGAGAGAGAGAGAGAGAGAAAGAGAGAGAGAGAGAGAGAGACCGGCCTGAACTAATGTCTGCCCACATGATTTTTGTTTGTTTGTTTAGAATTTCTGTTTTCACTTATTTCTAAAATTTGCTGAAAGCAGATTGATTCTGCATAGGCCTCCCTATGTTATGTTATCTGGCAAGTAAGTTACCTTTTAAAAAATGAAACCGTCAAGACTAAGAACCAAACAACATTAGCTAGACCTAAAGAATATTCTCCCATCCAAGTACTAACAAGGCCCGACCCTGCTTAGCTTCTGAGATCAGATGAGATCAGGCGCGTTCAGGGTGGTATGGCCATAGACTAAAGACTATTCTAATATGAGCAAAGACAAGGATATTTCCCTTTGAGAAATGATCTAACACTTAATGACCATGATATTGAAATGAAAAATATTCACAATGGAAAATAATTGTACAGTAACTGCTATTTATGTTTAAATTGTCCCCTGTTTTCTTCAAAAGCAATGCCCTTTGTTTCAATCTCTTGTTTTTGCCAAATAAGTGCAAGTATGGAAGAAGATTAACAAAGTATCTGCAAACACCTTGAGGCCCCAACTCACGTCCAGCTATGAGAGACAGGCCTGACCAAACATCATCATTCCAAATGTTTTATTTCTGTTTTTTCTCACCTGTGTCAATGATTAAGAATGGCAACAGACTGAAATCTTTTCTTGTTTCATTTTAGCCATTGGAAACCATTAGTACTTTGGTATAACTGTTAATTTACAATGTACCCATTAGTCTTGTCTCTAACAAGACTTTTGGAGTCTTGAGACTTTTTTCTTTTTCAGCTGTAAGCTGTCCTGATTAGGAATGTAGGACAATATGCTTTTTGAACCATTATGTTCACATGCCAGCCGAGGAGCTTTTTAGGCTTTTCTGGCTTCATGTGATGCGTCAGCCACATGGGAAATACTTCCAGGCATCGGTGACTGACCCCGCTAGGGCTGGTTTACCTAAGGTGTCATGGGAGGTTGGCTTTGCTTTGGGGCTATGAATTCTCCATGGAAGGAGAAAGGGTAGACTGGAAACACTGTAGGTTAACAACTTCATGCAGTCATGGATGTGGTAAAACAAAAACAAACAAACAAACAAACAACATACAAATGGCAAACCATGGGTCTTGAAGTTTGCCTGATTTCGGTTCAAATCTTACCTCTGCCATTAATAGATATGTAACTTTGGGCAAGTTATCTGAACTTTGAATGCCAGTTTCTCTTCTTTAAATGGAGACGTAAAAACGTTCCTCAAGGGCTAGTGCAAAGAGGTGAATAAAATAAAGCATATAAAATGTTCAGTGTGTTGTAGACCATCAGTAAATACTAGGTGCTAATATTAAGGTTGTAGATTTCTAAATTTTTCTAATCCACTTACTATCATCATTATCATGATTCTACAACTTTCTAATTTCTTTTTATCTGGGCACTTGATTAATTAGATCTCATTTTTTGAAAATATGGAAAAAAAGAGACTCAAACTATTCTTGTCAGCCTTTTTTTTTGTAAGTTGTGCTATATTGCCAACATAAAGATACTTAATATTCAAGTAAAATTGTCCAAAACATCTTGCTCAGTGAAACTTTCCCTGGGGGTATTGTCCCATTGACTCCAGGCATCTTCTAATAATTCATCATATTTTAACTAAATAAGTTGGCTGACATTTCTCTTAGAATCTTTATTTGATGGCTGTTGGTTTCCCAAATTCCTGAGACATTCCATAACAGTGCCATCCTATTGGAAAACAAGATTGAAGCATCAGTTAGATGCATATAAATATAAATAATGTACCTTTTGTAGAGTTCCTCACTTGCATTTGCTTCAGAAATATTTACTATGAGAGAAAAGCAAGGAAAGGCCAGCGAGGGAGCAGTACGTCAGCAATTCCTCTCTCCATTTCAAATAAATTCTGTCTTCATCCCTGCCTCAGGTCCTGTCAAAATTATTCAATGTGTTTGTCAGAATGGGCATTTAAAAAGATGAGTCTTCATTAAAATAAAAGACTAAATTAATTTGTGATAAAACTATTTTACAAATTCAGTTTTGGTCCCAAATTGCCAAGTTTGGGGGCATTTATTAAAACATCTTTAAGATGGTGTGGGGATTGTCTCTTGCATTTTAGGAAGATAAATTGATATTCTAATTAAGGTTCAGAGCTAAATGAAAGTAGCTACCGTAGTGTACTATCTTCGATGAACTATAGATTTAAACCATGTATTTTCTTACTTTAAATAAGTATAACATACATTGTTATTCCTGGTTAGATAATTTTATATTTTAATTTATTATACATATGGAACAAATTTAAAATAAGTGAGAAAAAGACTAATCTATTCCAATCCTAGTTTTACCAACATTTTCTTGTCTTTTTCTCTTTTTTTCTGATTCATTTTGGGTCAATTATTCTGCTTCAGGAATTTCACTTCTTGATCTTCAGGCTTTTGATATTAAAGACTTTTAGGTTTGCTGCTTCCCTTGGCAAGCAGTTTTAATTGCACCACTAAGAGATCTTTCTGTGATCATAAACTAACAGGGCTGTTTGTAGTTTGTTTTTAAAAATATTCTCTCTCATCTAAGATCTCTTACGTTTCCATGTTAAAAAAGCAGAAATTAGTCACTGCTTCACAGGCTGTCCCTCTAATTTGAAGTCCTAAGTCTATTGTTTTTCCCCCCAGTGAGGTAGTTTCTGTTACTTGATTCAATAGCAAATTATAAAATTTGTATACTGTCTCATTGTTTGAATTTTATAATAAGCCTATGAAATAGTATATACACTTATTGAACCTCTGAACTTAAATATTGACTGAATGAAATGTAGGTATTAATGTCTCATTTCTTTAAAAGGGTATTCCAAGCACTGAGAAATTAAAATTATTTTTTAAGGTCATTATGTAGTGTTTGGACTCTTTTTCAGCTTTTCTATATCAAGGGCAAGGTTTTTTCTACAATATGATATCACACTGATCATATTTGAGGCTTTAGTTTTTGTTTTTGTTGTCAAAGTAAAATTTACATAGAGTGAAATATTCAGATATTAAATATACAATTGAGTTTTGAGAAACGCATTCACATATACAAAAACCAACACATCAGCCAAGATATTGAATACTTCTAGTTCTCCCAAATTCCCTGGGGACATTTCCCCTAACTCCCATCCCGGGCAATCAATGATCTGACTTCGTGTCCCACGATAGTTCAGCTTTGCCTAGTCTAAACATTCTTATAAACACAATAATATAATAAAGATGTTTCTGTGTCCCACTTCTTTCACCAGCATAATGTCTAAATAGTTTATGGTATAACTGTTTATTACATTTTATTGCTGACTAATATTCCATAATATTCCACGAATATACCACAATTTGTTCATCTGTTCTCCTGTTAATGAGTATTTGGGTTATTTCTTATATTTAGCTATTATAAATCAAATTGCTATCAACATTTCTGTATAAGTTTATTTGTGGATACAAATTTCTGTTTTTGTTAGAGAATCCCTGGGTTACAAGGTAAATGAAAAGCCAAGGCTTTCCCCAAAATTGTTCCATTTTATGTGTCCATCAGTAACGTACATTGTTTGTTCCACGTCCTTGTTGATATTTAGTGTTATCAATCTTTTACATTTTAGCCATTGTAGTGGGTATATAGTGGAGCTCATTATGGCGTAATTTGCATTCCCTTGGTTAATATGCTGAGATTTTTTCTTGTGATTATATGCAATTCACGTATGTTTCTTAGTGAGGTGTTGAAAATTTCCCTCCATTTTAAAATAGGATTGTCTTTTTGTCATTGAGTTGTAGGCATTCCTTATATATTCTGGGTACACTTTTTTTGGCAATTAGTATATTGTGCATATGTTCTCTGAGGTGGTGGCCTGCCTTTTTATTTTCTGTTGCTGTCCTGATGGACAAAAATCTAACATTTTTTCTTTTATTGTTATTGCTTTCTGCATTTGAAAACATATTTGCCTTACCCCAGGTTTCAAAGATATTATTTTCTTCTAAATGTTTTATAGGTGTAGATTTTACATTTGGGTCTGTAAGTTTAGTATTTATGTTATGTCCATCAGTGTGAATTAATCGCTATGGTGTAGCACAAATGTCAAGGTTACTGTCTTCCAAGTGTATAGCCAGGTTCAGTCCCATACATTGAAAAGATGTTTATTTCCTTACTGACTAGTTTTATCCTTTTTTCCAGTCAGTTGGCTGTATAAGCATCTTTGTTCCTGGACCATTTTTTAATTTAATCCTATGTCAACATCATAATGTCTTAATTACTGTAGCCTAATAGTAAGTCTAGGAATGATAGCATCATCCAATGATTTGGTCAAAATTATTTTGACTAGTGGAGGTTCTTTGTACCTCCATTTAAATTTTAGAAATAGTTTTTTAACTTTAGTGAAATCCTGCTGATTATAATTAGATTGTATTCCAATTTGTAGGTCAATTTGAGATGAATTAACAGTTTAACCATATTGTTTCAATCCATGAACTTAACACATCCCTTCATTTACCTACGTCCTTAATTTCTCTGTGCAGTGCTTTGTAGTTTGCAGTATATAGAGCATTAGATATTTTGTTAAATTTATTCCTAAGCATTTTATTTTGATGTTATTGTAAATGTAATGTCAAAGTTGATTTTGATTGTATAGTGCAAGTATATGGAACTAAATTAATTTTGCATTTTGACTTTGTATGGGCTCTTGATAACTTCACCTAGTTGTCTCATAGATTACTTCAGATATTTTTACATAAAAATCATGGTATCTGCAAATATATAATTTTTCTCATTTTTATGAAGTTACATTTCTCTTGGCTTGTTGCACTGTATGGTATGGAATAAAAATGATGAAAGCAGATATCTTTGCTCTATTTCTGAAGTAAGGTGAAAGTGTTAAGTGTTCAGTGTTTTCTACCACTATGTAAGTGGTAGGTTGTCAATAGATGGATAGTAACAGGTACAAGGAGTTCCATGCTGTTCCTAATTTGCTGTGAACATTTATCATGACTGATGCAGTGTTTTCTGTATCTGCTGAGATGACCGTATGACTTTAACCTGTTTATCGTGCTGATTTACAATCATTTCCAAATGTTAAGCCAACTTAGCTTTCCTAGAATAAAACCATTTGGCCATTGTTTTATTCTTGTTATAAATTGCACACTTTAATATGCTAAATTTTTTAAGGAGATTTACATTTATATTCACAATGCACATTGGCTTAGTTTTCTCTTCTTATGATTTCTTTGTCAGGTTTTGGTATCAGAATTATGCTGGCGTCAAAGCAATCTGGGGAGTATTCCATCCTTCCCCCGCTTTACTAAAGGATTTCCTTGAATTCTTGATGTAATTCACTGGGGAAATCATCTAGGTCTGATTCGTTCTTTGTAGACTTTTTTTTATAATTACCTTAACAGGAATAAATCTATGCAGATTCTCTATTTTATATTGTCTCAATTTTGGTAAGTTTGTCTCTCAAGGAATTTAAACATTTTATCTAAGTTGTTGAATTTATTGGCACAAAGTTTATCTATAATATGCCCTTATTATCCTTTTAATGTCAGCAGCATCTGCGGTTACTTTGACTCTCATTTATGGTTTTGGTAAATGGTGTTATTTCCCTCCTTCACTTCATTCTGCTCCTGCTGCTGTTGTTGTTTTTCCTCCTCCTCCTCCTCCTCCTCCATCTCTTTCCTTCTCCCTTTTCCTGACCCCTCCCTCTCCCCCTCCCTCACATTCCCCCTTTCCCTCTTATTCTCTCTTCTTTGTTCTCTTCTTCTCCCTCTCTCCTTCCGTTCCTCCCACCTCTACCTTGATAAATCTGGTAGGGATTTTCTAATTTTATTGACCATTCCAAAGAAACAATTTGGCTTTAAGTTTTATATAGTCTGTCTGGTTTATTTTATTGATTTTAGCTTTTTATTTTCTTCTACTTTCTAGATGAGTAAATTAAACCCAACAGGTTTTGAGAGGTGTTATTTTTATTGAATTCTAATTTAATTCTGTTGTTTACAGAATGCACTCCATAAAATTGCAGCCTTTAAAATGTATTTATTCTGTGGTACAACATATGATCACCTTGGTCAGTATTTCATATGCACTTAAAGAATTCAGATATAATTCAGTAAATAGGAAGTTGTTTATGGTGTTTAAATCTTTTCTCTCTTTCACTACTTGGCTTTGTATAATTGTTTTAACAATTACTGACAGTGTGTTACTATCAAACTACTTTTGTGGATTTCTTTTTCTTTAACACTGTCAATATATTGCTTCATGTATTTGGAAGCACTGTTATTAGGCACACATACATTGATAATTTATAATTTATCATGATTTTATTGAATTGGCCCTTTTATCATTATGACGTAACTTTCTTTGTCTTGGGTAATATTCTTTGCCTTGAAGACAGTCTATTTCGTGTGCTATTGATACAGCTACTCTAGACTTCTTATGCTCTTTTCATAGTGCATTTATTCCATCTATTTACTTTCAATCTGTCAGTGTTCTTATTATTTAAACTGTGCTTTTTATAGACAGCATGTAGTTCAGTCTTACATTTTTATTCAGTCTGACAACCTCTTCTTTTTTAGTGGGAGAGTAGAGTATAGGCCATTGCATATAACATGATTTTGGATATAGTCGAATTTAATACCATTTTGTATTTTTAAAATTTTGTTATCTGTTTTTTTTAATCCTCCTTTTCTGTTTTGCTGTGGGTCAATCATTTTTTAAAATTCCATCTTAATAGTCAATAGTCCCCCATTGACTATTTAGTTTTACTTCTTTGTGTAATCTTTAATATTTTTTATAATTATATCATTACACTTTAGTGGTTGATTCAAGATCTTCAACATGAATCCTTTAGAGATAATTTTTAAACCCTTTACCTAAAATGCAAGAAATATTTAATGGTGAAGTCCTAGTTATCACTCCCGTTTTCTACTGCTGTCATGTTTTAGATATACGTGTGAACTCCACCATGGAAACTGATTTTTGTTTTAACGGTATTTGTCTGTATAAAAAAATTAAAAGAAAATACAGTCTTTATAGATTTACGCACATTTTCACCACTCTTGCTACTTGTATTTTACTGTAGTTCAGGTTTGTGTTCAATGTTAATACCATACATCGAGAAGAGTTTCCTTTAGAAATCAGTGTTCTGCTGCCAATTAATTCTCTCCGCTTTCTCTGTATTAATACTACATTGTTTGGAGAGTGAAATACTTTCACTGGATTTACTGTACAGGGTTGTCTCACGCCATCTTTTTCCCGTCTCTCAGAGCAGTAAAAAAATACCTTTCCCTATCTTCTGGTGTTCTTTGTTTTTGATGAGAAAACATCTGTGATTTATATCATTGTTTTCTTATATGTAATATTTTTATCTGGTTGTTTTCAATATTTCCTCTTTATTCTTTATTCTCAGTAGTTTGTCAATAATGTGTCTAGCTGGGATGGTCTTTGTCTTTATGCTATTTGGAGTGTGTTGAGAATCTTGAATCTCTATGCTATTGTTCTTCATCAAATTTAAAGAATTTGCAGCCTTTCTGTCTTCAAACATGTGTTCCTCCCCAGCGCTCTCCTAGCCTTCTGGGATTTGCATCGCATGTATATTGGACGATGTGCTGCTGTCTCCCTGGTCACTGAGGCTCTATTTCTTCATTTTTTTATTCCTTTTTTTCCAGATTGCTATTGTTTTTTCCTGAAATTTACTAACATTTTCTTTGACTTTCTCTAGTTTACTTTGATGCACATTGAATGACTACTTTTTCAAATGTTTTAATTTTAGTTCTAGAATTTCTTCTGATTCTTTTGTTTCTCTTCACCTTTTAAACACTGGCTTCCATTTTTATTTCTGCTGAAAGCTTATTTTTGGCCTGAATGGATTAACAATTTTTTCTTTAAGCCATTTTTTAAATAGATGTGTTAATGTGACAGTCTGCTATTTGCAATACTTTGTTTCATTTGTTGTCTGTGACTTTATTCTCTCGGTGATTGTTTGCCCTTTTGCTCATTTGCCTGTCAACTAGTGTTTGACTGAATGTTGCACATTTGAGATGCTGGGTAGTTGTATCTGGATTTGGTCTCCCTTCATATTGTTTTTTATGAACCTTCATATTATTTTTAAATTCTTTAAGGGTGCTGCTGCTTAAATTCGGGCTGGTCAGAATTTCTGTGTTTCGCTGTATAGCTCTAGAATCTCCAGTTTATATTCTGAAGTTCTCCTAAGATTTTTCTGAACAAAATAGTGTTTTTTAATGAATCTACTTGGTTTCATTTTATGGGGTTATCACACTTTTCCCCTAAGGGAGAAAAAAAAATTGACTAAGAAATCTTATTTAGAGAATCATTGTCTTTGTAGTTTTAAATTCAATTATTCCCCTTAGGTTGAAGTAGACAGGTGGAAAACATCCTTTTCAAAGGAATTCTGCCTTCAAGAGTCTTAACAGCTGTAGTTAGGCCAGACCCCAGTGGAGAAAGAGTACTTCAGGACACAGTGGTTTCGCTGTCCCAGAAGTAGAGTCACCACATGGTAGTGTTTCAGGGACGAAGAAAGGAAGACATTTTTGCTCAGTATAATTAAAAGCACATTCAAATACAGATTGTGTGGTAAGGGTTCTATGTCCATTTTGGGCAGTAAACTAAAATGCTATGGGAAGTTGCAGAACCATTTCGGCCTCGGTTACCTTATGTGTAAAGTAATCAACATGTGTTGGGTAAAATGTGAAATCTGTTTATTGTCAGTTTTCCTGCAGCTTCATCTCTCTTCTGGATCCTCAGTTTCTTCTTCTTAATTTGGATATTCCTGAGACCCTGCAGAGCTTTCAATATTTTGATTTTTTCATCTCTTTTTTCAATCTCATCTCTCCCCACCATTCCAAGAAGTATCTCATCTTTCAGTTAAAAAAAATCTTCATCTACTAAACATTTGATTAAAACTTACTTAAAAGACCCATGGAGAAAAACAGCGGGGTGGGGGAGGATTGAATGCGGGAGGTGGGTGTGTGTAGGGCCGGGGGAGAGTAAAGGGAAGGAATGGGGACAACTGTAACTGAACAACAATAAAAAAACTTACTTAAAAGAGGAGAGGATGGGAACCTTCGAATCTACAGCATTAATCTCATCATGCATCCTAATAAGCCCTAATTTGTTCTAAGTTCTATATTTAGTGTCCTTCCACTAACCTCATAGCCTAAGAATTCCATGCACTGATTTGACATTTATCAGTTTTCACCTTTATTACCAGTAAGGTTTATAATTTTTATAAATTATATATATATAACTTAAAGTATGTTTAAATATATATTTTATATAATTTAATTTAAGGAAATATGTACATTTAAAAGAGTATGTGTTTAAATGCCTTCAGAATGTGGGAAGTTTACTGCTTTTTCTATGTAACCAGTGTGCATGTCCAAATTAGCATCTTTTATCTCTAATCAGAGGGCTTTCTTTTCTAGGTAGACACATTGTCATACAAATTTGCTACTAATATTGGCAGATTAAGAAACATAGTTTGGGATCCTTTTTGAAAATTTTATGCTTTATAGTTTAATATGTGCCTATTCACTGTTTTGGTAAAGATAACAGTGCTATACAATATTTCATCAAATGTTCACCATTGCTATGGACATCCTAACTACCATTATCTCTTTTTTTCAAAATTATTTATTTTTTTAGAGAGAAGGGAAGAGAGGGAGAATGAGAGGGAGAGAAACATCAGTGAGTGAGAGAAACATGGATCAGCTACCTCTTGCACACCCCCCAACTGGGGACCTGGCCCACAACCCAGACATGTGCCCTGACTTGGAACCAAAATGGTGACTTCTTGGTTTGCAGGCTTGTGCTCAACCCACTGAGCCACCCCAGCTGGGGCTAAGTACCTTCATCTTAACAGCAAACATTGAAAATGTTAACAGCAAATTCTTGTTTATGTCTCAACTTTTTTTTAAAATAAGAAATGCAGGCTGTATGAATAAAATGAGAGCTTTAACCTTCTCAGGCAAATCTGTTTTCACTATGGTCGCAGAGAAATCAGTTACCATAATGGGCAAGATTAGTTGCCCATTCATTCATTTATTAAATTACTGTCCTACAATGTCATTCCTACTTCTTGGTCCTGGAACACAATTTGACCTTTCATTATGAATTGCTAAATAAAATTATAAATTCATGTATTTATTGTCCTATTTGAAAAGGCTGGTTTTTATGTTCCATTGGTTGTCAAAGTTAATCTGGGAGACATTGACTGTAGTAAATCTTGTTACTTAAGCTCTCAAGGGTGGAGTCATAGGTTTATTGGTATCACAAGACTCATAAAGATAATTGCTTGCCCACAATGGAAACTGAAGTTTCTTTCCTATGAAAATTATAGCATGTTGACACATGCTATAAAGTGTGATTCTGTGAGTGTCTGATGCTGACAGTACTACCACTGACATGTGGGATTTTGCATATTGAAATGAATTCAGTCAAATCATCTAGAAATAATCAGACACAGCCTACTTATTGCTAAAAAGAAACCCTCCCAAATTAAGTCTGAGTTTGGATTGTAGTAACTATTTATTTTTGCTCTGATGGTAAAAAGAATCTTTATATTAAAAACAATGCTTTTAGAAATCAGAGACATATGCAACATTTCCCACATTGTTTTGATTAATACTTATACTCTCCTTAGGACTCTATGGAGTCTTGTGAAATTCCTAAAAAAAGGTATTGGAAAATTTTAAGCTTCAGGCAAGGATGTAACATTAACTCACTAAATTGAGATATACTCAAATGCATTGTAACTCTTATAAACACTGAAAGAACAAATGATTGAAATGATTAAGAAAGTTGACTGAGGTGGTATTAGTACAAAAAGAAGTGAGAAACACTTGGTCCGATGGCCTTCATATATGTAAGACATGTTTGCATATGTTAATCTCCCCTTTGTGAAATGGCTGTGTATGTCACTGGAACTCTTCTGAAGAACTGAAAAGAGTGATGAATGGTTAAATGCAGCATTAAGTATTACTGCTAACCGCCACTATTTGTAGACTGGTGTTAGTCTAGTGTGTATGCCAGAGCACTGTAGCTCCACGATTAGGTTATGGAATCATCCTGCATTCTGACTCAACCGCTGTGACCTGTGGGAACGTCACCGAGCCTTTCTGGTCTCAGTTTCCTTCCTTATAAACTAAGATCGTGGAAGTAGATGATCGATCTATGTTTTTTCTGGTATTTAATCTTACATTTTGAATTTTCCAGATGAAACTGTCTTTTATTTTTCTGGTCACAACTGTGATCATTGGAATTTACAGAATTCTCCGTGATGATTGGTGTCAGAAGTTTCAAGGACATATGTTAGACTTCAACCTATTCTATCCCTTTTCCAATTTAGTTTTAAATAAAGACCAACAGTTTTCAACCAAAATGGCAACATTTACCAATGCTTAAAGTGAGATTGTCATTTTTTGGTCAGATATAGTTAAATTATAGCTATAAAATGTAACTAACAGCCCACTTCTGCTTTGAGTTGATAACTATTGTAGTGGACCTTATAGAAAAAGAAAGCAAAATATCCTAAACCCCAGCAGTGATGTCCAACTCTTAAATAGAAGTACTTCATCATTTTAAAGCATAGAATGCCTCTCACTCCTACCCTTATCCAGTGCCCTTTTGTTATTTTTTCATTCTGTCACATTAACTTTTCTATTTGACTAATGAGTAAATTGAGATTGAAATAGCAATGAAAAGGGGCTTGTGTTTAGGTTGTTGTGAATAAAAAATGGCTGGTAGGTTGCTCTACTTTTTACTATTTCAAGAAAGCAGTGTTTATCTTCTCCACACTGTTTAGGAATAAAACAGCTTTCCATCAAGTACAAACATACATGTGTGATTCTAAAGTTAGGTAGCTTGGGACATGAGAGAGTTTGTGGTTGTTGTGTAGTCTTCTCTTATTGGCTAGGTCCAAATTCAGCTCTATCTAGATCACTCAGGAAAACTACTCCTAAGAGGTACAATCCTAATGACCTTATAGAAATAAAAGTACTATTCCTTTCTTCCATACACTTATAATTTTCAATCTTCAATATTTGCATCACAATTTACTATAATGAATAAGATCCTTGCAGTCTTCTTACTTTATGAAGAATGAGGTTTTACAATGTATGACTAGATGAAAGGAGTATTTAGTATAACTTGAGGACAAAATCTCTATCATAAGCTTTTAAAAGAAGGTAGAGTACAGCCAATTTCTAAAGCATCGTAAAGCTATATGCTATAATCACATTATGGTAGATTTATGGTTTTGTTAACTGGTGTAGACATATGTATCTGTATCATTTCATGAGTAACCATAGTAAGTCCTTACTGGGTGTCATCGATAGGTTTGTGACTTCAAATGAAGTGATGTATAACAAAACCAACTTTACCATAGCTAATCGATATAAGTAAGAGTCAAGTTATGCTGGCATCTCATCGATGTTATAGGAACAAACAATGTTGAACAAAACAATGATATTCTAGTACCTGTTGTATTTACATTTAACAATGACAAAATTCTATGCCAAACCAGCCTTGCTTATATGTGCCTATTATTTGCTCCCAACCCGTACAATATGGTAGATGGCCTGCCAGTCTCATTCTGCTTTTTTTGTGTGGTCCTTCCTGAAACATTTGCCCTTATTTCATCCCCCAAACACCCACATGGAGCGGGCTTTTCACTCAGCCTTCGGGATGCAGTTCCAGTGTTCATTCTCTTCCACAAAACTTGGCACCTCTCTCACACCCATCCTCCTGTGTGGGTCAGATCGTCTATCAACAATGACCTCTATCAGAACACATTACATCAATGTCAAAACACGTTAAAATTTGTCTTTCTCTTCCAGTGGACTCTAAACTCCGAAGGCAGACATTTGTCTCATTTATCTCTGTATTGTGTACGACATTGTGGCCAACAGGACACACAGAAAGAGGTCTAGAATTGTGACCCTAAACTTTCCATTAGCGTCATGCCTCAAATATTCTTGGGAGCTATGGAATTATTGAAATAGTACTGAGCTGAGCATTTCTGTTATTATTTTGGAGAAAATTAGGACCAATTTACCCAACCTGTGTGGAAATTCCCAAATTCTTCCCCCATAACTATTTACTGTTGTGTAAGGTCTGTAAAAGGCAGAGGCAGAGTCTTACTCATCTGTGTGGACTGTGCAGTGCTCTGGATACAGCTGAGAAATATTTTATTGAGTAAATGCCTATCAATCATGTCCAATTGAAAGTCCTATTACTGTCTCAAGTTCAATGTTTGGCTAGCCACCAACTCGATTTTGATGATGCCCTTTTTGTGGTTATAAGAGGTGAATATTTTATTACAAATATCGAGGACAGATATATCCTTTAGAGAAGATTTATTTATTCACAGAAAAAAAGAAAATCTTGTTCAGGTTTAGCAACTGGAACTCCTGGATATGGTGACAAGCAGGAAGATAAGCCACCAGTGAGATTGTCTGCTCTTCAGAAGAAGGGATAAGAATGAGATGAACAGTGTTAGGAGACTGGAGGGCTGAGTGCTGTGAGGTGTAAAGGCAGAGGGAAGCCATAGAGACTTCTCAGGTACAGGAAAATCCTTTCTATAACTGGAATCTGTTTGCCTTGCTTCAGTATAGAGCCCTTTTTAATCACCCTCAAATCTCCAGTTGAGACTGACTGCATTCACAAATAATTTGGGTTAGTGTATTGTATTTTGTTTTATTTTGATCTTCAGAAGAATCTGGAAAAGATCGTTTCCCATTGATCAAGACCAACAGATCAAGGAGGTCTGATGAGAGAGATCATGTTTCAGGAGACAGATATGGCCTCAAGAACGATTTGCAGGAACCTTGGGAAGAGATGTAGGTTTCCACAGGCGGTGGGCATTCTGAAATAGCTTCCGGGGCTCTGGCGGCAGGGAGGGTCGCAGTGAATAAATAAATTGTAAGAGTATTTACTGAGTACTACTTTAAAAGTACTGTTAAGTGTGTAGTTTCTTATTTTCTTAGCATATTTGAGCTTCTCAGGGATGGAATTATACCTTATACCTATTTTGTTTCTTCTTCTCCTATCTTAAAAACACAGACAAGCGACTCATAAAGGGCACAGTGGGTCAGTTTGAATAAAAGAAATGAATAAATTAAGAAATTTAGGCTGTATTCTCACCATTAGAGCCAATAAATGGTCATATATACACTGATTTCAAAGTAATTTTATTAAAATTGCGGGCTGAGAGGAAATCCTCCGAATGTGTTGTCAGTAATGTAGATTCCAAGAAGCAATTAGCCCAGTAGCACTCAGATTTTACTGTGTTTCGGAATTAACTGGAGTTTTAGTAAAACAGACTTTGGGGGTTGCATGTGGAGTTTAGATCTGGGGTGGGGCCTGACACCTTTGCATTTCCAACAAGTTCCCAGGAGACATGGATGCTGCTGATCTGGAAAGAACACTTTGTGAACCACTGATCAAGGTGACACATTAAAACATAGAGTGTTCTTCACAGAAAACACAGCAGGAACACTTTGTTATTGAAATGCCTAAAATATTCTCCACTGCCTTGTAGCATAACAAAGCAGAAGGTACTTATATTGTACATCCTGAACTCTGCCACCCACTCGCTTTGACCTTAGGTAAACCTCGAAATCTATTTGTACTTAAGCCTCTTAGGAAGGGGGTACATGGTAACCTTCATATTTTGCAAGCTCTTTCCAGTTTTCTAGAATGAGAACTCTCTTTCTACAGCATAGAAAGTACTTAGTCTTTTGTGAAGAACATGATATAAACTCTAGTGATGCAGCAACATTTGGCCCCAGAAGCTTTTGTTACAAGACTATCATCAGTCAAACCCTGAAAGTTTAACGCATTAATGGTAACAATTAAGAAAAACGAAAACAGAATTGACCTTGATCAATCTTTTACGCCTTGTTTAGTACAAAGATATTGAATGTGCCTGATTTAGACTGGGGTCTAGTCTCTCTCCTTCATCATCACAGGAGAACAGGCTGCACAGGAAAACAAAGTGATTGCTCTCTCTGTCTGTACCCGAGGAACATCTTAGCTCTTGGGCTGTGTGCACATTAGTTTGGTTAGAACAGTCTTCCAAAATGAATGAAATAATTTCCCACTTCCCCAAGGTCTCAAAGCAAAAGCACTTCAAACTCATATCTTTTTTTCTGTTATAAAACAAGATTGGTGTTTTAAATTCAGCCACGTGAGATAAAGATATATTTTCATTGTATTTTTCCCCAAAATGATTCAATTATTTAGAATCAGAGTGCCTTTTGGGGACTCTGTATATGCAGGGGTTGGTTGTGAATTTACATAATTTGAAGGCATGAGCAAGGCCTAAACATTAATTTTGAGTTCCTCTATGTAGTGATATGCATACAATTTAGTTAATTGTGAGCATTTCAAGTTTATTCTCTCACCATTAGTCTTGATGCTTGTTCATTTTTTGACACTGATTGGTACTGTCTAGACAAAATTGATTCTTTCTCTCCCTCTACTGTTTGCTGTGGGCTAGAGCTTCGAAAGGGCTGGAGCTCCAAGTCTGGCACCCTTTGTCTGTGAACTGACACGTCCCTTGCGGAAGGAAGTGGGGCAGCATTAGGGAGTCACATCTGATGTTGGGCAGCTCTAATTTTGAGTTATCTGCTCAGCATCCCTGTAAATTCTATACACTGGACTGACATTTGGATTCTGGGAGGCAGGAGAAAATGATGCAGACCGCAACGGACTTCAAAATTTTAATAAAAATAATGGTATTCTTGGAACAATCATATAATTTTAAGCACAAATTACTTTTTCTTCATATTATGAAAAAAGTGTATTTATGAGTCGGATGACCACAGATGCTATTTCGTCTGGGACAGTGTTAATTTCTGCCAAGTTTCTTGGCAAACATTCATAACGCCGTCATTTGCCCCGAAGTGCTTTAGTTTGGACGGTGAACATGGTCACCTTGTTTATTAGTAGTGTCAACCATATTTTTTTAAATTACTTTTTTGTATGTATATTAAAGAAGTGAGTTGTAAACACTTTCTGATTTCTTGTATCCTTGTAGTTTCTAAAACGTTTGGGACAGCAACAGCCATTTACTTTGGTGAATAATTAGCCTCCAATTCAAAGAGGGTCTCCAGTAGACTCACTGAAGGTATAAAAGTCAGGAAAACACCAGATGTGGCAACTCGGTGACACCAGTCCAATCAGTGATAACTGGAAATTTACGACTGATCATTTGTATATGTGGAAAAATGATTTGACATTTTGAATTATTAATAGTGCTGGCTGTGGTGCTGAATTATTCAGGGAAAAGGGAGGGATTGTTATGGGTGATGTTTGCGGACAAAAAGGTCCATTATGTAAGAATGATCAGCGAGTTTCCCAGGGAAAGGGGTCTTCCCTCTGCTGTCATTACTTATGAATGTTTGTTACTATCGAATTCTGTTCATTTTCTATTTAAGTCATCAGTACTACTTTACAGTGTCAATAAACATCGTAAGTTTTTCATAAAAATTATATTCTGACCAGCATTTTTGTGGTTTCAGGTAGGTGAAATATTTAGCAGCAGCTTTATTCTTAGCGTTGTCATAGCCCTGGAGTATATAAAGAAATAATTTCAAGTTCTGTAAAGAAACACAAGGCAATTCTAACAATGTAGATTCACCGCAAACAGGATGTATAGTTACGGTGCAGAATGGATGACATAAAAATTTAAAGACACTTGGAAGGTGGCAACTGGAACGTGCCTGCGGCCTGGGCCTTCAAGCAACGCATGCTGTGCACGGCGCTGACGTGCCAAAGGTCAGCCCTTTGGAAGCACTCAATGCCAAGTGCTGAACAAGCCGCAGCCAAACTGGCAGAGCAATTAAACAAATGGCATGATGAAAATACCTCCTCTTTGTTTATGAGTCTGTTGTTCAGACTCAGGGGCCATCTTGCTCTGCATGGAATGAAGTCGCTTTCTGGAAATCCTGGGCACGGCGTCGTGAGGGGGAGGGGAGAAAGACAGTGAACTAACGAAGGCCGGGAGAACATTAGAAGAAATTGTGATTGATACGTCTGGCACTAAACACCACCATTATGAAAAACTCCAAATAGCTATGAATTTTATAATTTTCTTTAAGCTAAATGTTTAATTAGAGGATAAGTAAGTACATTTTGGGAATTTTAGAACCCCTTTTTCCCCTTGGGAAGATATTAAGACATTGAGAGCATGGAACTATTGGAATCTCTGCCCCTCATGTTCCTGGCAGGATAAAACTGACCAGGCAAAGAACTTGGCATCATCAGAGTGGCAGGCTTTGGTTTCCTCACGCTCTTTTCCTAGAAGCAGTAATTTTTGTCTTTCCACTTAGCCAGGCCAGAACAGTAAGTACCACTTTTTTCCTACATGCAATTGTCCTACAAAGGTACTAAAATAATGTGTTCTTGAAGCAGTCAGGAGTTAACACACTGAGAAGAAGGATTCTTATTTATGGAATTTTAAGCAAGAAGGGAAACTAGAAAATATTTGTTTTCTCACTGAAGGAAGCAAGTTTTTCTTCTGAAATTCAACATAGGAAATTTTGAAGGTATTGAATGATTTTTGGAATAGCTATAGAAGTCTATTATTAAAGGCTTTTTTTTTTTGGTCTGAACTCTCAATAAAAGGTGAGGACATAACACTGAAGGAGATGGAGTGCCCGAAAAATTGGGTAGCCTAAAGCTCATGCGGATGGGAGCTAAGTCAGAACTCATATTGGGCTCTCAACTTTTAATTTAGAATACTTTCCTTTATGTAAGTGCCTTCCATAACTTAGATATAGAAAATTTCCTGTTTGAAATATTTGCATGGAAATTAGATAAAGCTAGTTTCCAAGTGATAAGCTAATGTCAAACAAACATTTTGTGAACACACCAGAATTATTGGAGATGATTCTTCTCCATCTGTTAAAATCTTATTATTCTATAAAGTACCAGTTCTGTTTGTCTGCAAACAGAATTAACCTAAATTAAGACAAACAAACACAAACCGGGTACACAAACCCTGACCAGACCCATTGAATCGGTCTCTGAAGGATGAGGATAAGAATTTGTTATAGGGCATGCGTATTTGTTCGTTAGGGCGTGGGCTTAAATAATACAAATTTATTTTTACACAGTTCTAGAGTCTAGACGTCTGAGATCAAGGTGTCTCCAGGCTTGATTTCTTTGAGGTTTCTCTCCTTGACTTGCAGATGGTGGCCTTCTTGCTGTATTCTCACATGGCTGTCCTTCTGTCTGTGTTGTCTGCTCCTAATTCTCTCTTCTTCTAAGGATACCAGTCATATCGCATTAGGGGCCCCTAATGAACTCAGTTTACCTTGATTCTTCCTTTCCCAAAAGTCCTATATCCTCAGAGTCACATTCTGAGGTATTGCGGTTAAGACTTCAACAATGAATTTTGGGGGGACACAATTCAGCTCATAGCAGCATGCATGGGTTAGAAGTCCTACTTCAGAGGATCTCTGGGTTGCTTGAAGGCACTGCCTACCTGGGAATGTTTGGAACAAACGTCATGTAGTTCGTAATTACGCTAATAACAGGCTGAGTCTTTTTTTATGATGAGAGATTACTTTTTTCAATTACAGTTGGCATTCAATATTATATTAGCTTCAGGAGTACAACATAGTGATTAGACATCTATAAAACTTATGAAGTGATTCCCTTAATAAGTCTAGTACCCACCTGGCACCATACATAGTTATTACAACATTATTGACTATATTCCCTAGGCTGTGCTTTACAGCCCCATGACTGTTTTGTAACTACAGTCTGTACTTCTCAGTCCCTTCGCCTTTTTCACCCAGTCTCCCAGCTACCCTCTTATCTGGCAACCATCAGTTTGTTCTCTATGAGTCTGTTTCTGTTTTGTTTGTTCGTTAATTTTGTTCTTTAGATTTCACATATTAGTGAAATGATACAGTATTTGTCTTTCTCTGTCTGACTTAATTCACTTAGCATAATGCCCTCTAGGTCCACCCATGCTGTCACAGGCTGAGTCTTAGTGGCAGTCTGTATTAACAGTCTGTATTAGAAGAAGTACTGCTTCCCGAGTCGGGAAGCATACAGAATTTGTCACCAGCAAAGGCAGCTCTTTTGACTAGTAGTTACATGAACTTAGGCAGAAAATTTAATCATTCCAAGTCTTACTTTTCATATCTGGAAAATAGAGATAACATCTATCTCATAGGTTATTTTCATAGGCTAACTCTGATAATATTTAAAGTGACTAATACAGTGGCAGACAGACAGCAGTACTCAAATATTAGTAAAAACAGGATTCTAGTCCTCCCTCTGCCACTTATAAACTGCATACCTGTATTCACTGTCCATGACTGCTGTAACAAGTTGCCAGAAACTCAGTGGCTTCAAACAACACTAATTTATTGGTTCTGGAGGCCAGAAGTCTGACATGGTTCTCGTTTGGCTAAGATCGGGGGTCAGTGGGCTGTGTTCCTTTCTGCAGGCTCTCAAGGAAGTGTATTTCCTGTCCTTTTCAGCTGTGGGAGGCCGCTTGTATTTCTTGGCTCATGGTTCCCGTCTTCTGCCTCAAAGCCGGCAATGGTGGGTTTAGTCAACATCTCTCTGACTCTGTTTCTGTTGTTGTCACATTTCTTTCTCTGACTCCAGCTAGGGACAAGTCTCTGCTTTTAGGGACCCACACGATTAGATTGGACCCACCTGGAGAATCCAGTGTCATTTCCCCATCTCACGGTCCTCTCCTTAATTGTATCTGCTGGTCCCTTTTGCCAAGTAAGGTGGTATATTCACAGGTTCACAGTAATGACGGCCATTATTCTGCCTACCACTCTATCCTTGAACGCATTTGTCTGAGCCAGTTCTTTGACAATAAAATGGAGATATTGCTGTCACTGCTTTTACCTTGAGTGGTTTGTTGTGAAAATTTAATACATGATACTAAACTTAATACTGAGATTGATGCCATAGTCTAAGATTCTGCAAAGGCACACTTGTTGAGCTACTTCTAAGGTAAACTGATGATGTAATTTGGGAGTACACACAAATTCTTTTCTTGGGATATAGAGGTCAGTCCTGCTTAGTGCATGGGAAATAGGAAGATATCCAATACATCTTACACTTATATATTCACCCCATATAAAGCAGCACTTCAGAATTCAGACCTCACAGTCAGAGATGTCAGGGTTTAACCCTTTGTTTGCTGTTATTTACTAACTGAATGGCCTTAAGAAAAATTTACCTGATATAAACCTCCATTTTCTCACCTGTTAAAATGGTAGTAATATCTAACTTATAGGTTTAATTTGGGGATTAAATAAGTAATGAATGTAATACATTTATGAAAATATCTAGCACATATAAAGGACTCAATATTTATTAAATTTTGTTTTATTTTGTCTTTGTCTTTCCAAATGGCAGATATGAAAGAAATGGGAATAATTTACATTGTTAATAATTGGCAAAAGTGAGTTTTCCCTTTCCCATGTTAAGACCCAGCAACAATTTACAAGAAGCAAACATGAGGAGTAAATTAAAAATATAGTTTACAGGTGTCTTCCCTTTTCCTCCCTACCAAAGATGGTTTCAGCTCTCCTCTCTATGATCAGTTTCTTTCCTTTTACTGCTTATCTGAAGGAAGGCCTGTCACCTTTAGATTTGCCCTTTGAGCTTTTATAATGCAGAATCTGGAGAAATGGATAAATGGTGGGAAAGAGGGTGAGGTACTTTGGGACGAGAGGATTTGAGCAGAAATGTGCCATAGGAACTACAGTTAGAGTAAAAAGAGAAAGAGGATTTCTAAAAGTATTGTTATAAATCATGTATTCACTTTAAAATATTAAGCAATACAATTAATAAGGGATTGCTTGAAATTAGGTTCTAGCTATGAACCTATTCATTTGCTCTACAGCAAATTGTGATAGGCGAGGTTGCAATGCTGCAGATATTGAGAGAGACTGAGAGGGAGAGAGAGAGGAAGGAAAGAGAGAGAGTGAATAAGACACTGAAAGAGTAGTTTAGAACAGGGAACAGAGGGAGATGTAAGCCAAACTGTTTATTTTAGACTTCTGACAGGTTGAACTGTGCAGTATGAGTTGCTTGTGTCCATACTCAACCACTCGGAGTTCACATTTAAGGTCATATTTTAGGCAAGGCAAGACCACAGATCGATTTGCTAACCTCAGATTTTAAAATTCTTAATGACTGGGTTATGTTGGGTCCCATGGAAACAAATAACTGGCTTTAGTAACTGGACATTTTTAAGCTGGTGGTTTTGGCTCTACAGTCAACTAGAATCGAGGATCAAAACCAGGTTTGGCTGTGACTGAGTGGATGCAGACGTGTTAAATAAAAACTGACATTTTCATCTTGGGCAAAGATCACAGATTATATTAAAATTTTAAGTTTTGGCCTTGTCACTGGGCTATAATCCTAGTTCTGACACATTGTTCCCTCCCCCACCCCACTCTTTTCTGAAAATAGTGGCAATTTTCTTCCAGAGATTGAGCTTGTCCAGGTAGCTGATGTCAGATTTCTCTTATTTATGGATTAGATGCTGGTTTGATTTTTTTCAAGTCCCTAGCCACAACCTCAGAAACTCATTAATATAGAAAGTAGAAGCTGTAGTAGCTAAAAAAGCAAGAGAATTGCAATTCTTATGTTTTCCATTTAATATAACTACTACAAATGTTATCAGGGTTTTAGAAGACCCTCTCCTCGGGGATGCAGAAACCAAAGCCCAAATACAGCATGGCTCCTACAGTTTAAATGAATGATGATCTGGTCCAGGGGACCGGCATAAACATAAATCACACAAGGCAAGTTAAAAAGTCATTATTATAAGCCAAGTAGTCTGTGAAAACAAAGAAGAAAAGGGAGAAAGGTCATTAAAAGCTTCATTGAAAAAGTGATATTTAAACTGAATCTTTGACTAGCTAGTATTTATTTTTAATATTGGCTATAGTTTATTTTCTTATCATAAAAGTTATGCACGTGTAGGTTATTTTGTAGATCTAAACTATTGCTCCATAATTTAATAAAAGACGACAACACTAGCATTTTTTCTTTTTTACTTTTTATGCATAGTTCTTGCATATTTTACATACCTTATGGTTGAAGTTTTTCTGTGTAATTTATATTCCATTTATCTCTTTTTTAAAAGGTCACAAGCACTTTTCCATGTTTTGTAAAACTTTGTTAATGATATTGCAATGTATTTGCCTATACTATAATTTTAAACAAAGTCTTATAAGTGGATATGTAAGTGGCCTCCTTATTTTTTTTGTTTTTTGTTTGCTTGTTTTTTAGTGTTGTGATGAGACTTACAGGTGCAATTAATATTTTTACTATTGCCTTTGCTTCATTTTTTACTTCCTTAAAGTAGTTTTCTAGAATTGGACTTTTGAGTGTAACACTTGAAGGTATAAAAGGGCAGATACAGAAATAGTGTTCCAGGTACAGGGAGCAGCATAATCACAGGCAGGCTCTTTCCCCAGTTGGAGAAATATAAACATCTAGGGAGAGGACTGTGAGTGTAGGGGTGATTTTCTACATAGATCCCATGTTAGTATGTGTTTTAATTCCCTGGATCCATCTACGCCTGAAGCCCTTTTCCCTAACCTTCCCAATCATGCTTAAACCAGATTGCAGTTTCAGTCAGTTACGCCTGAGAATATCCTGGCTAATACAGGTCATGTATTGCTCATGTGCCACAGAAGTGAATTGTTTGGGAAGAGGCAATATTTACATGGAAGACTCTGTAGTGAAGGATGAAAGTAAAATATAACCTACTCCTGTTACTGTACAGCCACTTGAGGTTCTGCTGCCTGCTGCCCATAAACTCTGGAGGCAGAGGTTTGGTGAAAAAAGAGAGTCTTTTATTTAAAGGCCACATAATTTTGGAAGAATAATTGTGGAGCATGTAGCCTAGTCATGCAGTCTCCAGAGCTCACTGGCTGTGGAATTCTCTGGCCCCCTACTCCTGACCAGGCTAGTGAGGGGGGAAAGAAAGAGAGTGTGTTTCTGTGAACCTTCCATTTTAAATATTTTGTCCCCAGATCCTATGTACCGTGGGAGTATCCAACTTGTCGGCCAATTCAGGCTAATGCCCACCACGCACATCAGCCTGCACCATGTCCCTGCCCTTCCTTTGGCTGCCATGATCCCAAAGCAGGTAAGAGGGTGGTTTTCTAGCCACACAAGATCACAGCATCTCTGCGTGGGCACTGGGCACCATGCATGTGCACAGTTTGTGTACCCTCACCCAGAGGAAAGGCATGCCCTGGCTGTGGCTTCAGTCCCCCACCTGGGGGTTCCCCGAGGCCTTTCCCCCTACTGTGGTGAAGGCAGGCTCTCTCACCATCTCAGGGATCCCTCCTCTACTCCCTGGAGTGCAGCCTTTTGGGCTGGATCAGGGTTCCCGACTCCCCAGTGATCTGGCCAGAACCCCCTGTTACACTCTGTCTTGAGCCATTAGGCTGGAGCTTCTGAGAATCCCCATGATAAAAGAGCTTGCCCTGGACAAGTTCAGGGACCTTGAGTAACAAAAACAAGACTAGATGGACAAATACATTTGGGAGTACTTTTAAGTTCATAAAAATCGAACAAATTAAACATTGAGTAAACAAAATGTTATTGATTTTTAAAGCAAGTCTTAGTGAGGGGAAGAAAGGGGCCTGAGGGAAGGGGTAGCAGCAGGGAGGCCGGGAGACCTTAAA
>CM052539.1:23803720-23828445 GCA_028533065.1 Trachops cirrhosus
CAGACTGGTACGACCACTGTGGAAAACAGTATGGAACTGCCTCAGAAAACTAAAAATGGACCTGCCCTTTGATCCAGCAATTCCACTGCTGGGACTATATCCTAAGAACCCTGAAATACCAATCCAAAAGAACCTACGCACCCCAATGTTCATAGCAGCACAATTTACAATAGCTAAGTGCTGGAAGCAACCTAGATGCCCATCAGTAAATTAATGGATCAAAAAACTGTGGTACATTTACACAATGGAATTCTATGCAGCTGAAAGAAAGAAGGAGCTCATACCCTTGGCAACAGCATGGATGGAACTGGAAAGCATTATGCTAAGCAAAATAAGCCTTGCAGTGAAAGACAAATACCGTATGATCTCGCCTTTAACAGGAACCTGAACAAGAAAACAAAGAAACACGTAAAATATAACAAAAGACACTGAAATAGAGGTTGACAACCTGAAAGACAGGTTGTCAGGGCCCAGAGGGGAGAGGGGAGGGGAGGGAATTTCAGGGGAGAAGGGAAGGGTTTACAGGAACAAATACAGAGGACACATGGACAAAACTAGGGGGGTTGGAAATGGGAGGGGTGAGTGGGTGGGCTAGAATGGGAATAAAGGGTAGAAACTGTACTGAATAATCTAAAATAAAAAATTTAAAAAAAATAAAATAAAAAGTGTGAGCAGCCGGCTGAGCTGGATCAGCTCCTTTGGCACAGGAAAAAGCCAGCCGAATTTCCAGACTTCTGGGAC
The DNA here is from genome assembly GCA_028533065.1 of Trachops cirrhosus. Taxonomy (NCBI): domain Eukaryota; kingdom Metazoa; phylum Chordata; class Mammalia; order Chiroptera; family Phyllostomidae; genus Trachops; species Trachops cirrhosus. The sequence continues at coordinate 23,804,462 of CM052539.1, forward strand.
TCTGAGGAGCAGCTGAGCCCATGCCATGCAGGAGAAAATGAGAAGAACAGGGCTGGTCCTGGAGTTCTGGCAAAATAGAGGAAAAGGACGTGAAAACTTGGCTGCGATGGATTTGGAACTGCAGAAAATAGCTGAGAAGTTCTGTGGCAACCGCAGGGCTGATGGTTTTGGAGCGAAGGGCAGTGTGAAGAAGCATCTCTCACATTAACTATTTCTCACCACTTCGTTGACCTTAAATTGACACAATTTATTTACCTAAAGGCAGAAAGTAAAATGAATTTAGTATTCATTACATGTTTGACACAACTGGAAATGTCTTTAATTTTTTGGCAGCAGGCTATTGAAAGTAAGAACAGCATGACTTGTGACTATTCTTTCTAACAAAAGAAGCATATTAACACACTTGTGACAATGACTGCGATGCCATCTTTGAAAAGATACTTGTTTCAGTTTAAAATAAGATTCAACTAAGAAAAAAAGCAAGTAAGCTTCAGCATGATGAATATCTTCTAATTAATTTCTGTATACAACCGTTGTTTGCTTGCTGGAAATGTTTCGATTTCTCCCTCCTCTGAACTTCTGATACAGTGGCTGTAAATTTGTTTTTGCTTTACTGCATGCTAAGGAGTATTAAGTCTAAGCCTCTTTCCAAATGGTCAACACTTTCCAGAGTTTATGATGTGGAGCCATTGATGTCTAGATCCATGATTCCTGCAAAAATGTCAGATAATCAGATGCTTCAGGTGGAGAAAGCTTCAGATAATGTTGTGGTTATTTCCCAATGGCTTTTCCAACACTCAGGTTAAACCGTTTTCACTCTTCCCCTTGAGAACTTGAGGCTACAAAACAAATCCCCATCCTCTCCAGGCAGGGTTCAGTCTCAGCATCTCCTCACAAGTTCCTTTTTTTCTCTCCACAGGGCAAATTGCAGAAGTCCTCATCCTTGTTCTGACATCACTGAAGTTGTTTAGCACCTTATGCACAGGTTTCTGGGAGGAGGGACCTCTTGGGATGCTTCCGTAGGCATCAGAAATTACTGTATCTCTCTCCTTCCCCCATGCCTTAGATGCATTTCTGCTCAAATTAAGTGAGGATGGCCCATTTAAGGAGCCTGATAAAGGCAATGTCTTTTCTGGATATAAAACACAATGATTATAGAGACGTTGGTGCTCAGGTACACAATGTGGACCTGAGTTCTTTATACCATTTTAGTTAAGCATTATTATAAGATTGAAGGTGAAATGCTTCATTAGAAACTCAGTCTCATCCCTTCCCCAGGAGCTCTACAAATGAGCCAAAGACTTCAAAGTTCTTGTAACTCTAAGAGCATGGGAAAACCCAGGCTCCAGCACAGTAACGCGGCGATCTGGAGTATCTATTCAGAGGGTAGCAGAAAACTAACAATGTGGAGATAGTTTCCCTCCTGCAAGTTTCAGAAATTGCTCAGAAAATAGGTACTTCTGATATGGGTTTCTTGTTTTGCCTTTTTGGTCCTACAGGAGATGTTACAATGCTTTGATGTATTTAATCATCACTTAGAGAGCTTGTTAAAATGCAATTTTCTGGGCTGTAATCCTGTATATTCTGGCTTGGTAGTGGGTCCAGGATTTAGCTTTTAAACAAGTGTCCCAGATGACTGCACTAAGTGTTTCAAGGGCCACATTTTGAGCAACATTTCCACAGGGAATAGCGTGCTCAGCTGTGTCAGCATCGACGGGGAGCACTGCAGTTCCCCGAGCTGGCAGAGGTGGGATGTGCTGCTTCCCTATTTACTGTGCTCCTGACAGATTTTGACCAAGATGATCGCAGGAGAAAGGGCTATTTACTTGTGGGTTCAGATTTTCCCTCCATGATTTAGCCTTGACTCTTGAGAAAGAACATGATTTGCAAAATGGAAATAACATCTGGGGGTTGGATGTCCAGAGGATGCTAGTTGTAGGCTAAGCAGAATTCAGATACAGCAGTATGGTTTGTGGTTGGTGCCCAGTAATTACCTGCTGTTGGTGAGCGGAGTTCCAATCTACTTTAATTGCTCATAATGTTTTATGGTAATGATCAGATAATTCATCAGCATCTTACATTTGTCCGGCGTAATTTCTGTTCACCACTCTGAGTTGTGATTTTAATGAATCGTTTCTAGCCAAGGTGCAGGATGTTGATTCACTGTTAATTTCAGGTGGGAAGACAACCACAGCAGGTGTCTGTTGTTTTTTTTTTTTTTGTCAGTGTCCCTGAAAGCTTGGATGGATAAGCTTTGCTTGCTTTGTTCTCACATATCTTTGATTATACTCCTTTTCTCCTACAAAAGCCTTCATTTGGCACTCTACTTGACTTGGTTTGTAATATTTACCATCAACAATAAAGCTGATCTAGCAAACAGGAGACTCACTTTTTGCAAAAAGCCAATATGGATGTGAAATGTACTAATTTTTCATAAAAATATAGTTTGGAAAAAGTTGTGTAGACCATTAAATCTGTTTGCCTATTTCTGTTTTTCCCAAGGTCCAGTAGAATATGTTGGCTAGAAAAACTAACAAAGTGAATTTTAAAATTCAAGTTGTAATTTACTTGGCTTAGGGACAAAAGCTGAGGAGATAAATGGAAGCTGGATGTGTTTCTCCTGAGAGAAATGGAGAAGGACTAGCACATGACTAATGTGGCTGTGGTAGCTGTTTATTACATGTTTACACTGCTGACTTAAGTACTTCATACGGAGGAAATGCAGCGACAGACAAGCATTGCTCTTTAATATACCAAGTAGCCCTGTTTTTAGCTTGGCACTAAAAAGTAGCAGGTGGCACCACTTTGTGCAGTAGCTGCAGTCTGGAAATGTGTTTGCAAATTGAAGTTTTATTTAAAAAATAACATTAAATTTTCTGGAGGTGGAGTTTTTAAAATTTTTTCAATTGCTGTTCATTTTCAATATTATTTTTTATTGGTTTCAGGTATACAGCTTAGTGGTTAGACAATCATATACTTTATATAGTGTTCCTCCCAACATTTCCAGTACCTAACTGGCACCATACATAGTTATCACAGTATTATTGACTATATTCCCTATACTGTACTTACATCCCTGTGATTATTATGTAACTACCAATTTGTACTTCTTAATCCCTTCACGTTTTTCATCCAGTCCTCTAACCCCAACTCTTCTGGAAACCACCAGAGTCCACCCTCTGTGTCTATGAGTCTGTTTTAATTTTGTTTGCTAGTTTATTTTGTTCTTTAGATTCTGAATATAAGTGAAATCATGTGGTATATGTCCTTCTCTGACATTTCATTTAGTGTAATACTCTCTAGGTCCACCCATGCTGCCACAAATAAGATTTCATTATTTTTTATGGCTGAGTAATATCCCATTACATATATGTACAACTACTTTTTTATCCACTTGTCTATTGATGGGCATTAGGGATGCTCCCATATCTTGCCTTTGTAAATAATGCTGCAGTGAACATAGGAATGCATACATTATTTTGAATTTTGGTTTCTTTAGATAAATATGAGATAGGAAAATTTTAAGGGAAATTCTGTAATGATTGTTTTTAAAAGTAAAGCTAGTGATTCTTTCTATAAGTTGACCCCTAATGTTTTCATTTTAAAACAGTATAGTGTACCAGGGGCTAGGAGAATGTACCTTAGCCATGAAGAAACTTGCATTCCAATCCCATTGCCATTTCATTTCTTGGTTACATAGTTGAGAAGAATGTATTAAGAGATTTCTAAGAACACATTAACATCTAAAATTCAGGATCCTAATTTCAATCTTTCAGTGGCTGGGTTTCTTCAAAATAAAGGAGAATGAAGACTCAAAAGATGTTAAAATATTCTAAAGCTGCCATTTAGTGGAGTAGCTGCTAGCCTTATGAGTTTAGGCAACACTGTGCTTGCTACTAACCCCTTACTGATGCACAGCACTCATTAACATAGCGAAACTCAAAGAAGTCCATAATGAAGCCCATTTTTCTTGCGTTAATCCACTGTTTCCCACATTCATTTGAAACAGAGTCCCTTTTTTCCCCTCTAAGTGATAACTAGTTGCACTCGATAGACTCAGAACTGGTGGGGGAGATAATCACTAAGTCCCTTTTGTCTGTTGTGTATTTACAGGCAGTTTACAGAGACTCATCTATAAACTGCACTTACTTCTGTGTATGCACTCTTCTGAAAAAAATCCTTTCTCCAGTCTACATAAAATATATATTTTTTCACTTTTCCAGGCTATTTGAAATATATCACCAGTTACATGTGTTTGTGTTATCAATCATCGTCTTAAAAGTGTCTAATTTGCCTCCCTCCCCAAAGGAGAGATAGTCAAGGGTGGAAGGGCCGAGGGGAGGGGTGCCGACATGTACGGGAGAGATACCGAAGGGGAGGTGACAAGACGCTGAAAATAAATTTGTCCTTTTTGAAATGTTATGTTTACTGTAGTCCTCACCAAGAAAAGTGCTATGTTATGGGTTGGACAGGTTTCTATAAACTAGCTGGAAAAAACTAAATCTGATTTATAACTTTGTTTTCCAGCAAAATTGCATTTGGCAATCCCAAAAGCCAATTTACAAGCAAATGTTAGGAACATAAATTATAGTTGGACATTACCAATATATATAGATGGACTCAGAAGCTCAGGAGATAGAAGTAATCAATATCCTGTATGTGTATCAATGTCCTACCTTGTTTTTCACAATAAGCCCTGTGCTTCCCCAAGCAATGAGGAGATGAAGAGGATGACAAAGTAGAAGTTTTTACAACAATGTTTACAGGATCTCATAAATCATAAAGGAATGACAAGAAGGCATTATCAAGCACTTCCCTTAGTTACTGAACAGTGAGGTTTTTATTCTCAAAAATACTTTCGTAGAACAAACCAAATGATCTTCTTCTCTCATGAAACATGTAAGAAGCAGACTGACATGTGCACATACACACACTCCCGAACTGAAAGAGCCCAAAGACCTGTTCATGGTTGCTAGGGAGAAACAGACGGGCTCGGATGCACAAGAGAACAGAATGGCACATTCACTTGCACTGAGTCCCCACTGGCTGGAGGTCCTTCATCCAGGGAGCCTGAAATGGTATAGATGCATGGAGCATTTAAGTGACACTATTATTTTAAAATAAAATATTGTTACTTAGTTAAAAGAAGAAAAGATGCAAATTAAAAAGCTATTCTAAGCTGCTGAACATTTGTTTTTAAATACATTTCAGGGTGGCTTTCTTTGATTTGCCCTCCTTGCTGAATTCCCAAAAGACAGACGTTTCTTTTTCTGATCAGCATTTTTCAGGTATAATTTACACCACGCTAGAAGGTTCCCTGAGCCACTCCTGTTAACTTCAGACTCTGGTGACCACTGATCTGCTTTTACTATTGTTCTCCTTTTATGGAATTTTGTATAGAAGGCATATTATCATGTGTAGCATCTTGTGTCTGGCTTCTTTTACTTAGCCTAATGCCTTGAGAATCATCCAATAGTATGCCTTTTCATTGTTCAGTAGTATTTTATGGTGAAGATACACCATAATTTGCTTATTTACTCACCCATTAATGGAAACTTGAGTTGTTGCCAGTTTGGTTTTTTTTTTTTTTGCAATTATGAAGAAAGCTACTGTAAATGTTAGCAGATAGGTCTTTTTGTGAACATAGATTTTCATTTGTCTTGGCATACTTAGGAACACGATGGCTGAGTTGTGTGTTAAACATATATTTAACTTTACAATTGACTGCCCGACTGTTTCACAAAATGACTGTACCCTCTTGTATCCCCACTGGCAATGCCTGAGGGTTCCAGGATGCAGACATCCTCACCGACATATGCATCGTCAGTGGTTGATTCTTAGCTACTATACTCGGTGTGTACATTGTGGTTTCAGTTTGCATTTCTCTAATCTAGGGATGGTGAGCATCTTTTCATGTGATCATTTGCTATTTACATATCTTTTTTGTCAATTTATCTACTCAAAACTTTTGTCCAACATTTTAACCATATTATGTATCTTGTTGTTGAATTCTAAGAGTTCTTTATATATTCTGAATGTACATTCTTGGTGACATATGTATTTTCCACATATTTTTCTCCTAGTTTGGCTTGCTGTTGCATTTTCTTAAATGCAAATATTTAAAAAAATGATAAACTTATTTGTTTTAATGTTAATTTAAATTACCATTTAAATTTAATAAATTTAAATGCATCATTTAAATTTATTTAAATTAAATGATGAACATTTATTTAAATGATACATTTTTAACTTTGCTTTTATTTGTGCTTATTATGTCCTAAAAGATCCTTGCCTAACTCAAGGTTACAAAGATTTTCTCTTGCTATGGAAATTTTTTAAATTTTAGCTCTTATATTTAGGTCAATGATCCCTGTAGAATTTAATTTTTGTATATGATGGGAAGTATGGTTTGATATTTATTTATCTTGCAGATGGATATGAAATCATTCCAGCATTAACTTTTGAAAAGAATGTTCTATTCCCACTGAGTTTTTTTGGTGCTTTTGTCAAAAATCAATCAACCATATAAGTGTGGTTCTGCTTTTGGTCTTTATATTCTATTCCACAGATCTACATGTCTTTTCCTACACTAACAACATGCTTTCTTAATTAGTGTAGCTTTATAATAATCATTTAAAAACAGGTAGTTTAACATTGAAATAAAACCATATATGTGTGGATACAGAATTTGCTAAATGTAGCATTTCAAACCTATGGAGAAAAAAATATTTATGTCATTTTTTCCCCTCTCACAATCTTCCAATAGGTTATTAACTCAGGACAATTGAATTCAACTTGACTGATTAATTTTGACCCAATGAACTGCCTACTTTTTTATTATCCTCAAAGTGGGCATAGGCTGTTTTAATAAGAAAACTTGGCTGGTATTATACTTAGAATCAAAGATGCTGTGTTTATTTACATATGTGTAAGCATTACATGTTACTTAAAAGGAAGGTCCTGAATGATAGGCTTCTTCCCTCACTGCTGTGAGGCATATGAGTACAAACACAATAATTAGAAATAAAGTCTTTAGTATCTTAAAAGAAAAGGAAAGCAATACAAACAGCAAACACTGGTAGTGGTAGTGCGGTGATAACAAACTATATTCAAGAACACACAGGTTTCCATCATTAAAATACTACTTTGAAAACCACAATTGTTTATAGCCTTCGTTTGTGGAAAAGCCTGGGGCATGAGAGGAGTAAGTAATTTATATTTGTGCAATCTTATGTTCTTGTGTAATTGCTGGCTGGGACTTCAGCCAGTGGTTCTATGCTTTTTTCACAGGCCTGGGTTCGCACTCATGTGTCTAGAGAAGTTGCCGGTGTTAGCGACTCAGAATTTTACTTCCTTAGTGTTTGGCTCAAGATGGCACCCAGATATTTCATTATGTCTCCTTAGGAGCTTGCTTTTAATAAGAACTGGCTGAGCTTCATCCCTGAGTGTAGTTATGAGAGTATGAAATAGACTATAATTCTAGAAGACAGCAACATTAAAAAAACAATTTTACCCTGCTTTCATTTGCTCTACCCTGTCTAAATGGACGTTGCTGAAAGTTACTCACAGCTCCCTCAGCTGTTAGGGCCTTTAACATATAGTTACTTAAACTTGCAGTTTTATGATATTTTGCCTTTTTTCTTACTTCCAAATGACTTATTTTTTTTCTCTTCATTCCTTTCCTCTGTTACTCCTTCCTGTTTATCCTGAAAACGGATATATGTGGCTCTCTAAACTGCTTTGAATTTCTATACTTACCATCACCTTTTGTATCTCCATATTTTAGTTTCATGCTGTTCCTTTTGCCTAGAAAATTTTCACTAATATTCTTGAATAACTGGTATATATTCTTCAAGGTCCAGCTCTGACACAATCAAATGAACTAATTTGTGTCAAGTTGTATGTCCCACTTATATACAAATATATGTTAATGATTGAATACAAGCATAAATGAAGCAAGTCTTTCCTAATTTTTTTCCTCCCTGTGTCTTCATCTTTACAGCTCAAGAACAAGAGCCCTATCTTATGTTATTAATACTTCACGAGTATCAGTAGGGGCTCCAGGGTCTGCCTTTGCCTCTCTGGATTAGATTCTGGCTCTACCTTCTAAATAGTTATGCAAATTTACTTTTTCTTGTGGCTCAGTATCTTCATCCCTGCAACTGCAATCATAGTATTATCTCTTCCATAAGGTCACTGTAAGGATCGATGAAATAATACATAAAATGCCTAAAACAGACCTAAGCACTCTAAAACAGTAGCTATTATTATGAAGCTTATTTTTTTTACATCACACTCACTGATTTTTCAACTCTACAATTTAATTGTCCCCTCATGTCTCTTAAAATTATAAACATCTTATGTTATCACAAGAAAGACTGCCCTAACATGAGAGAATGTGAAAATTATGTTTTTTATTATATTCACATAAAATAGTTACACCAAGTTGTCCAAATGCATTGGTGAATTAAAGCCTCCAACTCTTACAAATTTGTATACATATATCTATGCATTTATAAATATGCACATATGTAAAAGATATATATTTTCTTCTAAAATAAAGTGCCCAAATCTTGATATATAGGGGCATAATAAGGAAAAAAGAATCACAAAGTTTTATCAGTTACAGACTGTATTTTCACAATATAAGAATCTGTTTTACATACATTTATTCGGGTATAGTGAACTTTAATCACCCATTTTTTCCTGAATTTTCCTAAATAAATGAATTTATTCAAAGTACATGGTCGGGCAAAAGTAGGTCAACAGTTATGAGTATGTGAAACAGAGTTTATTCTTGTATTATTATTTTATTATTTACTAATTATTGTATTATTTTCCATATGAACAGCTGTAAACCTACTTTTGCCTGGCTCTGTATTGGATGTCATGTAACCAACGTAATGAATCAGAGGCCATTTTTTCTTCCTGTGTCTAGCACAGAGCCTTGGCTCCCCAACAGGACGGTCGTTTGGCTTCATTCTCAATTTTCCTGCTTCTTGGATTGTTGTCTTTCTGTTAGGGTGGTACACAGAGAGAGAAATGAAGCAGACATCTCTAATTCTAAGTCCTCTGTTAGCTTCAATAAAGTCAGAGTTTGGTGCAAAGATTTCTAGTGTCTTTACATCACCCTGGGCTTGTTGAGAAAGGGACCCTAAGGGTCTGAATTGAGTGGTCCTGCGGCCTCTTTATAAGGAAATATTGTTGGAGCTGCAGAAGGAGAATCAGGGTGTGACGGTCCATAGATCATTGAGAGAACCAACTCCAATTGAAATGGAACTCTTATTGCCTATTGGGAAACTTTGTGAGAACGTGGTTTGAATTTAAGAACAAAATGAGGGTTAAAGGAAAACTAGATAATTTACAATAATTCAGAAAAATCTATTCCCTGCTCCAATGTTTCAGCTACTGTTCCTGCATTTTTACTGTATTTTCTATTATGTTAGACTTTTAAGGTGACCATTTGTAGATTTTGACAAGAAATGAAATTTGAAAATGCCTTTGAAAAGAATTCAACCTACTGAAGCAAAGTGAAAATGCCTAAAAATAGCTTAATATGAACCCAGCCATTTCAGAATCTCTGATGATTACATGTTCACACTGCAATAAAGCACATTTTATTCAAGCAGGAAAGGGAGTAATTGCCAGCACTGTATTGCGCAAAACACTCTAACTTCTCAACATATAACAGGCTGGGAACAAGGGGAAACCCAGACACTTCCCAGAGTCAGAACAAAGAATGGTATATTTTCTTTTATTTGGGAGGAGAAAAAAAAGAGAAGGGCATGAAAATGTTTCCAATCACCTGACCCACCTCAGCAGGGCCTTCGCAAGAACGGAGCTGCCTAACTACTGATTTTGGTGAGCATCTTGTTAATGGCTTGCTTGACGTGCGTGGTGGAGCTGCGTCGCCTTGTCTTGCCCTGGACCATCCTCCGGCGACGCACCTCTCGACACAGCTCGTAGAATATCTCTGTGATGTTCCCTTCTCCAGTGCAGGCAGAACACTCGTAAAAAGCACAGGCCAATTCTGTGGCCAACTTCTCCCCTTCTTCTGTACTAACCTGTCTGGAGTGGTCCAAGTCAGCTTTGTTTCCAACCAAGATGAGAGTCACATTCTTGGGTTTTTTGATCTCATCCAGAATGTTTTTAAGTGGCAGCATTTCCTCGAAACTTCCTCGGTCAGTAATGTCATAGACCAGCACAAAGCCTTCCCCCCATCGCATGTGTCCTTCCCTCTGGATGGTGTCTTCCTGAGGGCAAGGAAAAAACAGCAGTCAGGAGACCTGGATAATCCCAGCGTGTAGATGCTGCTGCTGTTAATGGTGATCCCTTAATTACTGTTCCTGCTAGTCAGTGTCATTAAAATTTCTTGATATTCTGTCTGGACAAGCTTACCCTCTCAGTCACTGTGGAAGAGCAGCATTACTTACTTATAGCAAGGTATTTCAGGGAACTAAAAGTTTTCTATCTGCATAGATCTTAACTTTCTGTTTTTAATTTTGCATGCCTCATCATTAAATCTTTAATCGCAAGAGCCATAAAGAAAGCATCATCTTAGTTGAGTACATTGCCTCTGAGATTTTCATCACAATTAAAGGATTAACAAACAGGTAACAGAGTAGACCTTACCACACCCCTTAGAGTTCAGAATTAGAGGCATGGTGTAGTGACATGGTTTTGATTTTGTTTGTTTGTTTTTTGTTTTATCTCTTCATTCTTCAGATTATAGACAACTAGCCACCAGGGGCAGAAATGCTGAATAATTGTATACAGAGTCAAATTTGCAGCCAGGGGAATTTGCCCTCTGTGATCTTAATGCCCCCAAAATATTATGCAGTCCCAATAATGACAGAAACTCATTTGAAGTGATTTTCAAAGGATGCCATCACTCCTTCTTAGGAAGGCGCATGTGTGGCTTGGAACTGCGTGGCCTTCACAGGCTCCAGCGCCTCCTGCAGGCATGTGTTTCCCTGCTGCCCGTCTCTAGAATCGATCTGGGCAGAAGGTGGGAGCACGTATAGGAAAGTGGTGGTGATGAGAAAAAAAGTCTATAATTAGTTACAAGAATATTTCTTGGATTAAATACTTTAATTCAAGTCTTCTTGGGGCCATCGGTCATTGACAAGCACCATGGAATCTGTCAGCCTCCTAATTCTCATTCCTAGTGGCCATTTCTATCTTTGGGAGCTAAACCTATCTATGAACCTGTTTGTCATCTCAGAACTGACTGACCTCAAAGCAAATTTATATCGCTTTCCTTTAAAATGAATTGTTATTGTTCAATGATATGGCCCAAATTTTCAATAGGATGTGGTGGGGTCTAGAATGAATACTACAGGAAAGATTCCTAAAATGAAATATTCTAAAAAACACTCTGAGGTCATATAAATTTGGAATACAATATATAGTAAGTCCCTTAAGGATTCACCTTACCCATAAGTATAATAAAGGCTCTGAGAACTTCCCTAGTAAAGATATCCGCTTACCTTTACCAGAGCATTTCAAAAACACTTTTAACCATTAAAATATACTATCTTACAATCTCCCCAAAATGTAGGTGGGCAGTGTGAATGTTATACTATTTTCAAAACCTCCTTGAAGTACTGGGTGATTTACATAGGGTGCATACACAGGCTTTTGAAAAGATACTGACATCTAAATACTTAGACAATGAACAAAACAAAGTCTTTACACAAAATGAGTTAATTGTAAGACAGTGTCTTTTGTTCATATTATGCACATCTCATTTTTATTTGATCAAGAAAATATTTTAGCCAAACTCCTTAATCACCTGACCGGCAGTATCTAGTATCTCCATGGTGACAACTTCATCATCGATGGTGGCTTGGTGGCGGTAAGTTGATTCTGAGGGAATGAGCAAAAAAAGAAGATAAAAGGGTAGATAAGACCGTAGTTTGAGTTGATCCTTAAAATTACAAATTGGTCACAAGACTATGTCTATTGTGTAGCATAAGCAAATATGCACACTAGGAAGGAAAGGGTGGATGTGCAAGAATGTGCCATCTTTGTATTCTTAGAGCTCCCGGAAGTAATAGGTAACAGACTTCCAGGGTATAGCGTCTGAGAATCTCTTTGCCTCTTTGCTCATTTTATTCTCCTATGAGGCCAGCTCCCTGATGCTCTCTTCCTTCTAAACTGAGGCCTCCAGCCCTGGCTGGTGTGGTTCAGTGGACTGAGTGCCAGCCTGTGAACCAAACGTCTTTGGTTCAATTCCCAGGTTGTTGGCACATGCCTGGGTTGTGGACCAGGTCCCCAGTAAGGGGTGTGCAAGAGGCAACCACACAATGATGTTTCTTTCCCTTTCTTTCTACCTTCCCCTCTCTAAAAATAAATAAAATCTTAAAAAGATAAAAAAAATGAGGACTCCACATCCCAAAATGAGAAAGTTGTTCCTACAAAATGCATCCTACTTTGATACCAAAAATCCAGTTTTTGGAAATCACTGCTAATTACTGTTACTGACAAGAGGACACATAAGCAGGAGCTGTTAATTTCTTTCCAGACCCCAACCCTAGAAATGTAACAGGCATCAAAAGAAGGTGATTGTTATCCACATAAAGCTATGAGAAACCCTTGTGACAGCAGAAGGTGGTTGGACCCTGGCGTTTGGGAATTGGTGAGAAAAGCAGAGGAGGGTGGGCAGCCTGGAGGGAGATGGAATGCAGCAGAGTTCTCCTGCTCGTGTTGCCTCTTCAAGGTGGAACAATGATGGCAGCTCAGCACCAGCTGGAGAGTGGCCCCAAGCTCTACTGGGGGAGCAGTTAGCAGGTGCAAGAGTTTGGGGTGGCTCTGAATGTGCCCCTCACCACACAAAATGGAAACCAGAGGTAAAAATAAATACCAGCTGGTACTCCTCTATATGAAAACTAGAGCCGTTGAAATGAAGAACTCAACGAATGACTGACTGAGTTGATGAAGTTCATGTTGAGGAACTCTCCCAAAAGATATCAGTAAATGATAAGAAGAAAAATGTAAAAGTAAAATGTAAGAGCTATCGATAAAAGAAATAGACATGTTATTTTTCCTTTATAATATAAGCCCCAAAGAGAGAATTAAGTACATAGAGGTATGAAAACAGCTGAAGTTGTAATAATGGAGAGTTTCCCAGAATAAGAGGTATTGAAAAACTTCAGAACAAAGGACTAATAGGGTACACAAGGAAAGAAATCCCATATCTCCACCTGTTACAACATAATGTAAGGATATTAATGACAAAAGAGGAAAATTTACATGGAGGTAGAGAAAAAAATACATCATCTACAAAAGGACATGATTCAGACTGACACTGGATTTCTTACCAGCAAAACTGAGTTCAAGTTCCCAATGGAGTTAAACAAAGCAGTAAAACTACATCAAAACCAGCCCAGAAGTACAATTCTAGGTAATTCTAGGAGGTGGGGGAAGTGAACAGAGGCAGGTTTCAATGTACTCGTCTTATTCTGGAAGATTGAGATGATAAAAAGAAAGAATAGGAAAAGAGAGAACTAAGTATTCAACTTAACTAATTAGAAGAAGAAAGTAGAATAAATTCAAGAAGTAAAAGAGAAAACAGAGGGGGGAAAAGATCAATTTAGCAAAACCAAAGCATGGAGCTTGAAAAAATTTAAAAAATAAAAGAGGAAAGGAGGTAAAAATCTGGCAGTCCTATCTAGTAAATTAAGAGAGAAGGTGTCATCACACAAAATTTAGCACAGAAAGAGGAAATACCTAAATATTCTGATGAAATAAAATAAAATAAATATTATTAACTGTATACCAATAAATGTCAAAACCTGATAAATTCAGAGAGAAAAAAATGCATAGATTATAGCAATAAGAAAGAGAACACTTAACTAAATCATATTCAGTAAATACATTTAAATACTAATTGTAGAATCTCTCCTAATCATAAAAAGTGACTGCATCCAATTGGCTTTAGAGGAAGTTTCTATTAAGCATTAAAAGCATTCTAGAAAATAGACAAAGGATAGCTACCCAACTCCTTTCATGGGATATTATGCTGACTCTCGTAAGAAATATTATAAGAGTAATAAGACAAACAAGAAAATTGTAGGCTCATTTCATTTTTAAACATAGATTTAAAAATTCTAAATAAAATATTATTCAATTGAATCCAACAGTTATAATAAAAAAGTACATCATGATTGAGTAGAGTTTATCTCAGAAATGCAGTGTTTAACATCTATCAATACAATTTAACACATTAAAGGCTAAAGAGAAAAACTTACATAAGGTGAACTTATAGCAAGATAAAATTTATATAAACTTAAAATGTATTTATACACAAAAAATCCTTCCTTCAAAAATAAAGTTAGCACATACTGCTTACCGTTTGAACAACAATTGTTCTAAATGCTTTATTCATATTAACTTATTTAATTCTTACAAATGCCTCATAAAATATGTATTACCATTAAATCCATTTTAAATGAGGAAACTGAGGCACAACAGCATTCAATAACTTGCTGAAGGTCATGCAGTGACAAGTGGTAGAGATGAGATTGGTGCCCAGGAAGACTGGTTTTAGAAATTTAGGCTTCTAACCACTATGCTAAGTTTCGAACACACTAGACCATATACCTATGGGAAAGAGGTGAGCAATGGTGTCGGAATAGGGGATGTGAGAAAAATAGAGTGAAATAAAGGCTTCACAGACACATGACACCGTGCCAGGACCAGAGCAGCATGATTAACTTAAGTGTTAATTTAATTGGCTCAACTGTTTGCATCTAAACTACCCAAATCACTAACCAGTCAACAAACCAACTAAACCTACAGGTTTCTGTCTCACTGGGGTAGCTGTCAAAGCCAGTGCTTTCAGATTTTTCTTTGTTTATCTCATGTTTCCGACTTTCATTTCTTCATGTCATCAACTACCTTACAGTTCTTTTTTGAATACAGTGTTGTGTTACTTCGCTGGAAATATAATCTACTCAAAATACACACTGCAGCCAGGAGGCCTAACTAAGCCGCATAACCTGCCATCAGCCCCGCACACTGACTATCGTCCCAGGCTTGGCGCATTGCTGACATATTTCCTGAAAATTAAAATTTAAAGATGAGAGTATGTTCAATATATTTTGAGAAGTGTCTTTTACATTATTGTCATTCTCCTAGAATATGTGATCCATACGTGGCATGTCCAATTTTCAATCCTAGCACATTCCATGCCCTTACCCTAAGTCAAATGGGTGATTATTCTTTTGTATAATTTAACGCTCTAAAATAACCATTCACAGCAATGATTCATCTATTCATTTCCTTTTTCATCTTCAGAGTTTCAGCTTGCAGAGGAGAGGCCTCAAGGGCAGCGCACATGCTAGAATCCATGCCCTTCTGGTCTCTTCCTCCACTGTCTATAGTGACCTTTGTGCTGCTTTCCCTTTTAAAAGGACTGGCATCAGCCCTGGAGCCTGGAAAACAGAGTTCTGGGCTGTATTCCATCTCTGCACCAAAAGTCTGACAGACAGGGACATTTTTCTCTGCTGCTTCCATGATAAATAGGATATGTATTTCAACCACAGAAGACCACAGTAGGGGGAAATAGAATATAATAAAAATTGTGTGAAGTTGTGTGATTCTTTGGCCGTTTGCTAACTGAAATGAAAACGATGACATGCAGGAAATGAGGGAATGTCTGCCACCGACATAGCCGCGGGTGGCAGCGGTCTTTCATCTGAGCCGCGGACTGGTTTCGTGCCATTTTGAGCACTGTTTGAGCCTCTTCCCTCCTGCATTGGGAACCCACCCACCCCCTGACTACATGCAAAACAGTTCAAGTGTTGTCCAGAGAGGCCAAAGGTTGCACATCTCTGTGCTAGCTTTCCTAAAGATAATTCTAAAAAAAGTATTTGGTACTTTGTAGAACTAACCTCTACTACTCATTTTAGAACATTAAAGAAAATATGTGTGTGCTTGGAGGGTAGAAACTTTTCATTTTGCTCATTCTAACAGAAAATGGTCATGTTGAGTCTTTTTTTTATGAAGGGTAGGAGGATAATTAGTTAAAGAGGTATTTCTAAATAAAACCAAAATGTTGTATACTGTAAGAACAATATTAGTTTTAATATGGAATTAAGCATATTAAAATTATGTCTGGATCACACTGTGTATGAGAGATACATGGTTTAAGACCTACATTCAGTAACATTTTTATAAATAGAAGTACATTTTGTATGCTCTAAGAGAAATGGATGCTCAAAAGGATGTTGTATATAGTCGATCTTTTCAATAATTTAGCTTTTCTGGTAAGTTTTAGCATATTAATATGGACAATTGGCCAATACAGTAACAGCAGTAGTTAGTAATGTTGATTTGTGCTAGAGTGGAAATTGTACTGACTTGAGTTCTATTGCTGTTCTAACCACAAACTAGCCACATAATTATGGATAAATTTACTTGGTTAGACTTGTTTCCTTATGCCAAATGCCGAGCTCAAAGTTCCTTTCTGTGCCAACATTAAAAGTACCAATATTAAAGAACTATCCAATAGTTCTTTGAATTGGTTAAGTACTTCTGCTTTAGTGTTCAGTTCAGAGATTTGTTCTGGGTGTGTGCCTGTCTGTATGAAACTTTCCAAGTAAAGGGAACTGTATGGAATACAGGCAGGAAGAACCAATCACAAAATAAAATCCTTGTTGGGTCCTAAACGTCTCCCAGTTCCTACCCTCATTCTTGTCTGAGTATTTACTAAGCAGATTTGAATAGATGCCATGATCCATTCAAATACAGAATAGGGCGCCTCCGTGGGGCAGAAGTAGCTGTCATCGATGAAATGCAATCTCTCTCTCTAAATGCCCCCAACACACACACACAATTGCACATGATCCAAGCTTTCGTCTGTATTCTCTGCCATGTTCAGCATTTTCCGCGGGTAATATGACTCTTGGAGAGATTCAGTTCTCTTCTGAGACCTAAGTAGAACACAGATCCTATTGTTTTACAACCAGAACATTGTTGCTACCACCATCAAGGGGTTTTCCTGGTTGGATGATCTAAGTCCAAAACCTTGTAGGCTGCAGTGGTGATTTTCAGATGCTATGCACACGGACCAGGGCTGGCCTCGGACAAAGCTTCCACTGACCCACAGTGAGAGAGAACAATTCAAGGCAAACTGCAATCATTCAAAGTAAATAAGTGAACAAATATTTTCCCCAGATTATTATACCCTTCAAAACTCTTGAGTGTTAAAAATACATCCTTCTTTTATGAAATGCAAATGCCTATAAGGGCGTAAGTTTAGTTCTTCTTTACCCTCTGCCCTTTGCTTACATCCCTAATTGTAATGCCTATGATATTCCCTCTCCATTAAAAAAATAAAAACAAACACCAAAATAAAAGCAAAAACAAAAACAAAATCGTTGGATCCTGAAAGTTAAAAATTTGAAAATCACTTGCTACTATAATAGCAAATATTTCCTTCACAGAATTATTTCAGAGCAGTTAATATTCAAGTTTTTGTTAATATGCTGAATGGTGTTCTTGGTCTTCAGCTTCTCATGGAGCATTAAATAATTGTGTTACAGGCTAAAAAACTGACCTGTATTTCTAAGGAAGGCACTGAATGCAGAATTCTAGACTATTTTTTTGCAAATATTCCACATTTCTCTTTTAACATTTTATTTTTCAGTTACAGTTGACATTCCATATTGTTTTATATCAGTTTCAGGCATAGAACACAGTGGTTAGACAATTATATAATTTAGAAAATGATCCCCCTGATAATTCAAGTACCCGCCTTTGCTTTTTAATGTACCCTTCCCTTTTGGTGGTGGGTTTGAAACTCTAACACAGTACGAAGTTGAGTCCAGGAAATGCTGACTGCTCTTGGATCGAGTGGACTGGGAACGCCTCTGGGTTGGAACATCGGTGACTCACACACGGGTGCACACAAATCCACTTTCCAGCAGGAGTTAATGAGACCTCACCTGGGAGTGAGTCATAGCTCTGATATTCCTGAAGTCTGATCAGTGCTCTTGTTGCTTAGCAGCTGCAATCCTTTCAGAGCAGTACAGTACAAGGTCACTCGATAAAAGTTTCATTACGCTTAGTGAAGGAAGCCTGCATTACAGATACTGACGCAGGCAGAATCCTATTAATAGCAGCTGTTTTTCAGAATGAATAGAACAAAAACAAAAGGAAAAATGGTTCACCTAAGACATTCAAAATAGTAACATTAGTTACTGGAATATATTCAGAAAAAGTTAAAAATTTTTATGAGATCATTTTTATAAGCTCCCTCTTTTGTTCAGGTGCACTTGTATAACTAAACAAAATTAGTATTTTTCTACTGAACTCCCGTAAATCATTAAGAGTCCCAGGAACTTTGTAAAGGGTATATAAGTAATAAAAATATAAGAGGAGAGTAAATATTTACTTAGGTGGAACAAGCAATAGATAATGATTGATTTTTTTAATCTAATACATTTTTAGATCCAAATACATCATCTTAAGATTAGATTCTGGCTATATCAAGAACATGTTAAAAATAATTGATGTTGAAAAACAGTTTACTTAAAAGCAAAAACAGAGAGGTGAAGAGCTCTTAAAAGATTGAGTATCATAAAGATGTGAATTTTCTTAAAGTAATTTATAGTTTTAATCTCAATCAAAATTCAATTTTCAATTTCAATCAATTTTAATCAAAATTATATCATGCTATGACATAGTTTTAAAAATTAACCTGCAAGAATAAACTGGAGAAGTAGCCAAGATCATCTGGTAAAAAAGTAAAGGAGGAAGACTTTCTCTACTAGGCATCAATGTGTTTCAAAGAGCACACAGTTATCAAGCATGTGCTACTGGTGTGGGGACATGAAAAGCCAATCTAGAACTGCATCCTGGACCAAATGATCCACTATACCTGTATCTGCAGGTTCTATACTCATGGATTCAACCAACTCAGGATCAAAAATACTTGGGAAAAAGGTTATGTGTTGCTAACGTGACTGTGTAGTTAGGCCTATGATGGTTGCGTCTGCAGTGAACATGCACAGTTTTTTTCCTTGTGATTATTCCCTATACAATACAGTGTAACATCAATTTACACTGTATTAGTATTGTAAGTAATCCAGAGATAAAGTATATGGGAGGATGTGTGTAGGTTATATGCAAATACTCCATGACTTTACAGAAGAGAACCAACCCCTCGTGGATACCAAGGAGGACTGATTGTATAGAAGGCAGCATTGGAAGTAGTGGAGAAGGTGGGGACTATGTAGTAAATAATAGAATAATTGGTCAACTATTTGGAAAAAATGTTAGGTCTTCACCTTGTACTTCTCACTAAAATATATTCCAGATAGACTAAAATGTTAAGATTAAATAAACAATAAAATCACTCTATCTCCATTAACTGTTGAATTTTCCTTCATAGTACTTATCACTATTGACATACATTTATTTGTTTACTGACTCTTTTTTCTTTACCAGTCAGTAGCTAAAAAAAAAACAAAACCCAAACCTAGAGGCTTTCTCTTTCTGTCTATTGATTTATCCTTAGCACCTAGAATAATTTGACACATAGAATCATTTAACAAACATCTTGTTGAATGAATGAGTAAAACAATGAAAGAAGGCAAAAGGGAAAAACTGTCCTTTTAAACTGACCATATATAACAACAACAACCAAAAAAAACCACCCCAAAACCCAGTCACCAAACAAAAACATCCAGGGATCATCTCTGCCCCCTTCAGCACTCTGAGTAAGGCCAGCTTGTCCCGGGACACTGTGCCTGGGAGTGAAATAATGCGCATCTTCCCCCCCTATTCTGGATTTCAAAGTTGTTGCCCTTTAGGATACCCACTGTGGTTCTGAAGCATAGCAAACAAAAGCTCAAAGGCTTCCTTTGGAGTAAAGTCTGAAGCCTAACTTAGACCCCATAGATTTTTAGCATTTACTTTGGAGACAACCAAAAATATTTCTAATAAATACTCTGTTTTGGGACTATGAAAAATACATGTGATAAACACTTCCTATATCAACATTATTGCTATTTTCAAGATACATATATCAATTTTTGCTGCTTCTTTTGTACTTTTTAAATAGGCTTAAGATAGCCCTATCTGGTGTGACTCCGTGGATTGAGTGCTGTCCTGCGAACTAAGGGATCATGGGTTCGATTTCTGGTCAGGGCACGTGCCTGGGTGGCAGGCCAGGTCCCCTGTGGGCATGCGACAGGCAGGTGATCAAAATGTCTCTAACACATTGATGTTTCTCTCCCCCTCTTTCTCCCATCCTACCCCTTTTTCTAAAAGTAAATAAATAAAATCTAAAACAAATTTAAATAAACTTAAGGCAGATTCATTGGAGATAAGAGGGGAAGGAACTTGATTTATTTATACATTTTCCCCAAATCAGTATTCACAAGTTTTATTTTACTGTTACACTCTCCTCAGCATACCGTTTTATCCCACATCAAACTGACCATGTCCGCTATGTATTGGACATGGCTCCATGTATTGAGCCATGCATTTTGAGCCAACTGGACATTGAGCCATGTATTTTCTGTCTACCATTGGAATGCTGCTACATTTTTCAGGGGAAAAGCATTTCCTTCTTGTCTCTGGTTTGGCCTGATTTCTTCATCTATGCATTAAAATCCATGCAACACACGTCTAGCTTCTTAGGGGACGTCTTTTCATGATTCAATAAGGCACTTCCAAGACATTTGAAAGGTGCTTAAAAATGCTGCAACAGAAAATGTCATTCTCTCTTTTGAGCCATATACTTTGATTGGATAGTAGAAGGAAAGAAAAATTGACCTACCGAGAGTGGGATCATATTCCCAGATGAACCGTTTGGTCAGAAATCGCACTACTAGAGCTGTGGGGAAAAAAGAGCAACATTTCAAACAAATTTGTTAATTTTCGTATAGTTATTTGTTAATTTTCTTCCTTGTAAGGAAGGAGAAATAGTCCATCAAACTACATGTGTTTTATATTTCCTTGGAATATGAACCCAGTACATTTATTTATGTTTATTCAGATACATTTTTCAATTTTATACTGTGCCTTAAAAAAAACTGGTGTAACATTTTATGGGCTTTATTGTGCATTAATCAACAGCTTAGATTTGTTCCTTCAGTCACAGAGGTAAAAACAAACAAATGAAAAACATCACAAAGTGAAAACTCTCAGATATAAAAATTTTAGTCAAACAATGAATTCAGTCATGAATCATCTAATACAAGTGTCTAAGATTTGAATATTGATAATGATTGATGAAGGCAAGTTTAAAATGTGATATAATTTTCCTTTAATGAAAAGACCAGTAACTGGTTATATATAGTATAAAAAATTTCCAAATTAAGGATTGTATTAGTGACTCATTAAAGCTCATCAAAAGTAATGCTGCTGAAGTACTTGAAGTGAAGCTCAAGATCTGGAACCATGCTAAGCACTTCACTTGCTTGATCTCCTCAAGCCTCACTTCCTCCCTAGGAGGCAGGTACTAGGATTGGTCCCATTTTCAGATAAGAAAACTGAGGCTTTGAGAGGTTAACTAATTTACTTGAGGTCACCTAGCTAGTTAGTGGCTGAGTCAGGATTTTTATCCAAGAGGTCTCTTTCTGAAGCCTGTAATTTATCCTTTGTGCTCAACTGAATTGAAGGCCTAGGCCGTTTGGATAATATTTAACTAGAAGATGGGTCAAAGAAAGAGAAGCGCTGAGTATGTGGATGCTATTGTCCTTGAAAGTGGATGGGAAACATGCTGGACATTTTAAGAAAATATTTGTATTGCAGCTGAAAACAGTGGTGTCTTTAAGAATTTTTTTTTGGAAGGGAATGTCATAAACACTTTAAAAATGCAATGAAAGCTTTAGGTCCTTTCTCAGGAGAAATGGGTACACATGCAGTTTGATACACAATCTCAGCAGGCTCATGAGCCCTCTGAAAACCCTGGATGGTCTTCCTGGGATCCCACTGACCCGGACTAAAGAATCAATGTCTGTCATATTTCATACTGTAAAATACACTTATCATTTGGGTATTTTTATTTTTATGGAAATGCCCTGGAGGTAGTAGTCTAAAGATACTCCTTAAAGAAATGAGACTAGTTAGTTGAAAGTTACTGTCATCCTTTACCCATTGTCTGTGTTAGAGTCACGGGAGGTCTACATACCGACTACCATAGGGCCTTAGATGAGTGGTCCCAGTGCAACTCGCAGTCAGAACCTCGTAGGACAGGCCACAAGCATATGGTGGCTTGGCTGGAGACTAAAAGCAGCAATGTTGTTTCTAATTACAGCGTGTAAGGCTGGATTTGAGCCAAAATTTTTGCAGTGCCTGAAGTAGCAGGCCACTGACCCTATGATGCTTCCCACAGTGAGCCCTGTGGTTTTATCTTCAGTTTTCAGAGTCTATCACTGCTTGCTCTCTTGAGACTGAGTCGTCGTCTTCTTCTTCTTCTTCTTTTTTTTTTTTTTGCCTTAAGAAATAGTAAGGGCTAGACAAATATTCTTCTGTTTTTATTTTTTAATTTTTCCCAACCGTTGAAGACGTGTTTATGTTTTTTAAAGGATGGTTTGAATGTCAAATACAGATCTCATTTAAAGTTTATTGGATACATTTAAGGGAGTAAAATAAACAGTCTTAATTTAAAATGTCAATATTTATGAGATATCAAAATTTTTACACTCCTTGTAGTTAAATTCACAAGGAAAAAATTAGATATAAAGTAAAGAATGTCCAAGAGGTCATGTAGTTTTCCAAAATGTTTTTAGGAAACATGCAAGCAAAAAATAAAATAAAGACTGAAAACTAGTCTTATTACTACTCTTTTTTTCAGTTGAATTTACTGGGGTGACATTGGTTTCCAAAACCATTCAGGTTTCAAATGTACAACTTAGTAAAACGTCATCTGCACCCTGCATCGTGCACCCATCTTCCTCTCCCTATTCCCGCCCTTTGTCCACCTCCTCTAGCTCTCACCCCCGTCCCTCTGGCTAACCCCATACTGTTGCCTGTGCCTATGTGTTATGAGTGTATGTTTTGTGTAGCTCAGTGGTAGAGCGCTTGCTTCGCACGCAGGAAGCCCCGGGTGCGTTCCCTGGCATCTCCACAAGGGTCCTTCTTCTGTTTTTAAATCAGCAGCATCAGGAAACATAACTGCCCGCAGTATTCAAAGAGTTTCATCTTTTGTTAGAAAAGGTAGTTATAACTCTACAGGTTACAACCTAGAAAAGTGCATTTATCTGGCATCTGCTAGAAATGCACTATTAAAACTAACAAAGTTTTCTACATAACTAATACTGGAAGTACTCCAGTTGCAAGACCATTAAAACTTTAATCATTTCTCAAAGGAATGTTTCTAAAATGTGTTAGACACTCCATTGCATTTCACGACTAAAAATACTAAACATAGCTGAACCCTTTTAAAATGTCTGGATCTTGGTTAGGAGCCTTGATTAGTGAGTGAGTGCCCTGTGCAGTTATGTGGGAGTACTTTCTGTAGAGCAGTTGAAGCAGAACAACTCTACAGTGCTAGGGCTTTGAGTATTTTTAGTTTTTGAACACACATATATTTAATACACACATAAATATAATTTTTGCCTCCCTCAAATATTATGGCTTTTTCTTTTTTTGCCACAGTCACTGAGACTATCTCTAATAACCTATCTATTTATTCATCTACTTTGTGACTTCAATTAGTCCAAAGACTGATAAGCCATATAGAGAAGCTTGTTAGAATTTTGTCTAATGCTGAGTAAATTAAATTAGTTCTGGGGTTTCATTCTAAGGAGGCTGTTCTGTTGACGTAAACCTGATTCTGCTACACCTTTGAGACAGGACATTTGTCATTGGCAAGTGCTTCCTGCTGACTCCTTGGGTTTGGCTCAGCTTAGATGGCCCTCTTCCGGCGGGGCAGTGTTGCTGGGCTTACCCAGCGAAAGCAATATAAACATTCTTTATGTTCTTTGTAAAGAGACCCACATCATTATTTGATGGTTGCTTTAGCA
>CM052539.1:23828945-24042061 GCA_028533065.1 Trachops cirrhosus
TCAAAAACCCAGTCTCTTTCAAGTGCATTAAAAACATAAAAACTGCTTTGAAAAATTGACATGTCATATGCACTTTCTTTGAAAATGTGTTTTCATCTCTCTCATAGATTATTCATGGAGAAGACAAACACATTTTCTATTTTTAGTTTTTCAATAATATTTTATTTTAAATTATTACTTTAAGAATTGCAAATAATTTTCCATCTGTGCATGTGATATCTGTTAAGGCTCTATTGTTACTTAAATGGTGACTGAGGTACGTGGGTGACATTTTACCATCTACTGATGTAATTATAAAATGTAACCAGTTTTATCTAGCCCTCAATTTTATTATGGCATACCATTTTCATACGTGATATATGCTACCACTCCTCACCCCCTCCCACCATTTCCACTCTCACCACGTTTTCACCTGTTAACAGTAATGCACTCGCTCCTGCAGTGGTGTCCCTACTTCAACTGCACCCCAGGACCCCCTTAAACTCCTCTCCACACAGCAACCAATGACTGCTAAACTGAAACCATCTCATGTCACATCTTTGTCCCAAATTCTTCCTGATCTTATCTCATTGGATAAGTATTTATTGAGTATCTGCTCTGTTCTGTACTGGGTGATTGGACTAACCCAGCAAACAATTCAGATTAAGATCCATGACTTTACAGAGTATATATTCTACTAGGAGGAGACATCCAAACAGAAATGGTAAGTTGTATAGTACAATAGATCAGAGGAAAAATGTGCTATGGGATTAAAATACAGAGCAGGGTAAGGGGGATTCAGCACTGGGGGATGAAGATGTGAGTTGTTATTTAAGACAGGGTGACCAGGGTAGTCCTCACTAAAAAGGTGATATAAAAAAGAGACGAAGGAAGCTCTCTGGGGAAACAGTCTTCCAGGAAGAGGGAACAGCCAGTGCAAAGGCCTAAGGCAGGGATATGTGATTGATATGCTCAAGGAACAGCAAGCATGCCGGTGTGGCGAAGGCAGAATGAGCGATAGCCAGTGCAGTAGGAGACGAAGTCCTTTCCTGCCCCTCTCCCAGTCAGGCATTCCGTAAAAACACTGCTACTCCTACCACCACCACCACCACCAACAACAACAACTGGAATGCTTTTTATTATTATTTTACTTGATTCCTTCTTTCGAGTGTATATTCCACGGGGAGCATGAAATTTGTTTTACTCATCACTGTGTTCTAGTGTCTAGAAGTGTGTCCGTCTGGCACACAGTAGACTAAAAAATTTCTTGCTAAAGAGATGAAAAAGATGTATAAATCCAAGTTACAGCTTACTTTCCTTAACCATTAAATGATAGCCAGGCATTAAGAGAATCAGCAGAAAAATTAACACAACAAAACTTAAAGCAGAACCATGTCATTATCCTACAACTTTTTCTAAAAGGTTATAAGAATATATAATGTGAAATGCTTGGACTGTTTCATTATTCATATACAAATTATGCTTCTACAGTTTATTAAAATAGGTACTGTAAACTTGATTTATTTTTCTTTTTAATACCCTGTCCTCTCCATTCCCACTATTCTGAGCAAAGTTTTCTTTAAAAATAAAATGATGGTATTGATAATCTTTACTTCCCCTAAGAGTCTAATACAAGGTCTTGTTTCTCCAGAAGTTTTAAGGCTTAACATGTTTAATTGGTTAGAGTGAAGTCTCTGCATTCTGAAATATCTGGTTTTCTTTCCATTGCCTTGCAAACCCACACCTTTCACCATGTAAGCCATACATGTCTAGTGGTTAACCTAGAGAAGAACATTTTCCTCATTTTGCCTAATTTATAACCTACTTGGATAATTCTTCCTCATTTGTGGTTTATTTTCGGTATTACTGGCACTGAATTTCATTACTATCAATAAAAGCCAGTTTCTTAAAAAAATGAAAAATTCACTAAGTAGAATTTAATCCATTGAAATAATATTTCAAGTGACATCAATGTAATAATTCAATAAGATAATTATTTATAAGCAAGATCTATAAAGCAAAATTTCTACCTTAAAATAGTCATGCTATTTCTAAAGGTTAACAAGTCTGGGCTAATTATTCAAAATAGCTCCTGACATCATTATCAAAGAGGCAGACACTAGAAGTACCAACTCTAATGGTCAAAGTAATATTTTAAAATAAAAATTGATTGATATGATCTGTACAATAAATCTTTTATAAAGACATGAACTTTTCAAGGTAAATAAAAACAAACACACATGCTATTCTTACACTCTAAAAAAATGTAAGAGATATACTCAAGAGAAATTCAAAATGACTTCCAAATGTTACTTTTTAAACTAATATTCTAAAAAACTTACTTCATTATTTTTCATTTAGACAATTAATGCATAACCTGATTAACAGTGTATGCATTTATTAGATTGTCCAAAAATTCCATGTGCTTTTTTCCATAAAATAAAAAAGACAAATACCTTTGTTTTGTTGTTTAACCTAAACAACAAAACAAAGAAACAAGCAAACTATAACCAAAGACGCTGAAATAGAGAATGGGCTGACAGTGTCTGGAGGGGAGAGGGGAGGGAATTTCAGGGGAAAAGGGAAGGGTTTACAGAAACAAGTATAGAGGACACATGGACAAAAACTAGGGGTAGGTGGAAATGGGAGGGACGGGGGGAGGGCTGGGTGGGTGGGCTGGGATGGGAGTAAAAGGTAGAAAATTGTACTTGAACAACAATTAAAAAGCAATAAAAAACCCACACTTTTCATTTGCACCAATAACTTTATTGATTTGGATATTTTGAGTATGTCTGCAATCTCCCATGTGGTATAATGTTGACTGATCTCAGTTAATGTCTCAATTTGATCACTATCAATTTCAACTGGTCTGCCAACCATAAAGCATCATCCAGTGAGAAATCTTCAGTATAAAACTTCACAAACCCTTTTGACATATTTGATCAGTCACAGCATTTTCTCCAGACACTGAACAAATATTTTTTGTATTTCAGTTGCATTTTTACCTTACTTGAAATAATAAAGCATAATATGCATATTTTCTTCCATCTTCAATATTAAAATGGCTACACAAAAATTCACCAATTTTGGTACGTTTTTAAAATGTGCACTTATATGACATGTGTCACATTACAATCTAACAAAATTGTTTTGAATAAAGTTAAAGACAACTAAGCACTACTAGAGCCATGTTATGGGAAAAAAATGAATTTTTTTGCCAACTCAATATATCCCTGTATGTCTTACAAATTAAGTCTTGTTCATTATATGTAATAGGTGCTCAAAAAATATTCAAGAAATGAATGCAGGAAAAAATCAACATTTGTAAAATCATTTGATCCCCACATTACTATGTTGTCATCAGGTCTATACAGTAGTGGGTTTTTATTATTTGAAAAAAACTCTTTAAAATAAAACTTCCACTGAATATATATCACCACTTCTCAGGTTCATTGCCTCGTTCAGATGTCCACTGACAACCTGAGTGGTCACCCACATTGCAAACTTGACTGAGAAGGGCAGGACCCACCATGCCTCTTTTCTTAGGCCAGAGGGGAACCACTCTCTTTGACCTCATACTACTATCAGCCCTAAGTTTCACTCTAACACTTCAGTGGTCAAAAAGCTTCTGAGAAGTACAAATAAGCATCTTACAAATACAGGGTGGGACAGAAGGAAGTTTACAGTCATTCATTTGGAAAATAATACAGTAATTAACAAATAATAATATAAGAATAAACTCTCTGTACTCACAACTGTAAACCTGCATTTGCCCCAACCTGTATAAGAGAATTCAAGTTTAGATATTTGGATATAGCTTATTTTTGATGAATTTTGTGGAACTAAATAAACATTTATTGATCATCTCAGCTGTTGTGTTAAAGTATATATATGCTTAAAATATTATTAGGTAGGTTTTAGTCATGTTTTAATAAAATGTTAATGGGACTTCTGGAATGTTAAATATCAAAAGGGGAGTTTGTATTGAATACTAACTACAAGCTTATTTATTTCTCTCAAACACTCTTAAAAGTATGAATTAATTTTTCCATTTTATACATTAAAAACTTGAACTTAAAAGTAAATAAACTTGTCTATTTTACAGAGAGCAGTTAAGCGACAAACTGAGGTTCAACCCAGGGTTTGTTTGTTTGTTTGTTTTTTAAAGATTTTATTTATTTATTTTTACAGGAGGAGAAGGGAGGGAGAAAGAGAGGGAAAGAAACATCAAGGTGTGGTTGCCTCTCATGCACCCCCAACTGGGGACCTGGCCCACAACCCAGGCATGTGCCCTGACTAGGAATTGAACTGGCTGCCCTTAGGTTCACAGGCCTATCACTCAATTCACTGAGCCACACCAGACAGGGCTTTTCTTTTACTTTAAAACTCATACTTTTTTTTCAATACTTACCACTATATTTTAACATTTCTATGAATATGATTTGATTCTGGCTGGTTGAAATTATTTTCCATATGAACATTAACCTTATGGAGAGGCATGTTTTGAAAAATGCATTTTTGTTCATGACTAGATTTCTTCATCCTTAGTGGAGGGAATTTTCAGGATCAGAAACCATGGCAACACAGAAAGAGAGTATGAATTTCAAG
Organism: Trachops cirrhosus; assembly: GCA_028533065.1. Lineage (NCBI taxonomy): Eukaryota > Metazoa > Chordata > Mammalia > Chiroptera > Phyllostomidae > Trachops > Trachops cirrhosus. The sequence goes on from CM052539.1 coordinate 23,833,533, forward strand.
GAGCAAGAAGGAAACTTACATAAATAAGATTTTTGTTTTTCTCTTGAAAAGGTCTTTAAATATGCAGCAAAGGAGGAAAATAAGAATATAATGATATAGACATAGAGTAGTATGGGAGGAGCAACTGTTTCCTTACTCGTTTCCTCAGTCATTAACAAGTTTATTCTGTCAACGACAAAAAATAGGCAATGAAGACAGCAAAGAAAATAAGACACAGTTCCTATTCTTGAGGAGTCAGGAGTTTTGTGTCCTGGGAAAAATATAAAAAGATACATGGGTAATTTAGAATATTATCCTATTTAAGTCTTGTAAACATGCCTAGCTAAAAAAAAAAAAAAAAAGGAAGGAAGGCAGGAAGACCAGACTGAGGTGAATCTAACTGATTTTAGTGCCTCAGACGGCAGTGGGAGGAGGACAAGAGTCAAACCAGTACGTGTTTTCTGGAAGAGAAAATGTAATAGACAAAATCAGAGTAATATGTATAAAGTGTCAATCCTATGACCACATGAGTTTCACACACATTCATTTCACCAATAATTATTTATTCAACGTTGTGTTAGGCACCAGAAAAAGTAAAACAGTGAATCCCCTATATAAGATGTTAGAAACGACTTCATATTAGAGTTTCACTGTGAGCTAAGTCTTGGGTGAGTAAAAACTTGCTAATTTGGGAAGAGCATTCCAAGCAAAGAGCATCGTGTTCCAAGGCCTAGTCATGGGAGATCCTGGATCAGTTAGGAATCACGTGTTGTGCAGGGCAGGTCGAGCGACTGGGTGCAGCCAGATGGGGAGTAGATTGTAAAGGAGTTTATATGTCACACTGATGAGCTGGGATTTTATTCTGAAGTATATGGGCACACAGGAGTTCTAGGTAGGTGGATGGCTCAATTTGATCTGATGACCTATAAAAATTGTTCAATGATTAGATATAGAGAGTAAGGAAGACAGATTAGTCCAAATGGAATAAAAGTCTGGGGTAGAATATAATAAGAAAATGAGTTCAAGTCAACTAAGGTTGGACTCAAACCTGTTGAAAATGAGACATTAATGAAAATACCCAGGTAGAGAAATACCATCACCCACCCATCCATCCATCCATCCATCTATCCTCTATCCTTCCATTCATACATTCAATGTATATTTACTGAATGTCTATCATGTCCCAGGCACTGCTTGACACTGTCCCACAGGCAGCTGACATCACAGCCTGAAGCTGCAGGAATTGACGATTGTCAGTGACACTTTCCAGTAAAATGTGGTAAATGCATTGGGCATGTGTAAGATGTCCTACGTGGATAGTTTAAAGTAAGAGGAGCAGATTTAGCACAAGATGTTATTTTCAGTCCCATCTCATGGTGATCTCCATTGCTTCCTGTGTCCTCCCCACCTTAACTCCTCCACATTTCTAGCTGAACTAAAACAAATTACCAATTCAGCTAAGAAACAATATTTCATTCATATAGCTGTGGTTTCTGAAGTAGCCCCATCCGTACCCCCGACCTTGCCAGCTCCCTTGCTCTATTCCTGTACCAGTCAACATAAATTGGTATAAAAAACCCTTAAGCCCCATAAAACACAGACATTAAGCAATTTAATGGAAATTTAAAATTAATATAATATAAAAGTGGATGCTTTACAATGCCAGAAGTTAAAATGAGAAGCAAATCAGTTCCAGATGGGGGTCTGGGGATTGCTTTTAACTTACTGGTTTGCTTAAGCCAGAAAATTTTGACTTATCCTGCATTTGACAGAAATATCACCCTGAGAAAGAGTTACAGAATAAATTGTCATTGTTCTGCACAAAGAATTTCATAAAGATAAATGGTATAATCTCTAATAATTATTAGGGAAGTGCTCTTGTCTCCCAAAACTTAGCCTGGTAGTCTAGCTTCAGGGCATTTCAAACCCTGAGACTGACTTTTTTGCTACGGAATGGGAAGTAAAGGTTAATGTGTGCATATATTTTTTTGTTTCCTTTTTATTTTTCATTCTTTTTAGGTAAGAAGTTTAATTTGGTAGAGACAACTGTTGAAATGACAAGTGAGAACGGGAAAAGTGGCAGGACGGTGACTGCAATCTGCAACATGTTTGAGAGGAAGCGGAGCGATGGGGATGCTTGTAAAGAATGCAAAATCAAGAATCACCTGTCTTTTAAAATTAAAAAAATTAACTTGTATGATTAAATAAAAATAAATTATTTGTGGGTTTAAACTGAAAGTAGAAACAACAGGAATTAAATTTGGAATATGGTAACCAACTGATTTGGTTTTGTCTTTTCATTTGTATCTTCAAGTTTAATAAATCCAGACCTATGGGTTCTGTGCCCAAGAATTCAAACCAGTTTTACATAAGTTGAAAATTGTTATTCATTTTATTATGAGTGATGATTATGAGGTAAATTACTAAATTTCTGAAATGAGAGTTTAAGTTTAGTGATTTATAATTTGTTATCATTTAAATTATAAATAATATTTTACACCAAGTCATCATATTTAAATAAAATTATTTGTATTGTATTAAGTATTTTCTAAATTTTTAAGAGATTTGGTTGCAAAATTTGGATTTTCAATTGTTACTTTTTCTGGAAGAGGTAACATGTTAATTTCTGCATTTTTTAATACTTATATTAACAGAGCACATAAAAATTTATAATGTAATATTTGGAGTTTGTTGAGGCATAAAAATGATGCAAGGGGCTAAGTAAACCAGAGAAGCAGAGAAATATCTCCCATAATCCCACTGGGTGCCTTCTTTGATAAAGAACCAAGGATCATACATGTTACACTGCTTACACATCCTGTCTGCTCCAGACTCACTTTGCTTCCTGCCTGCATGGGCCCAGGTAGATTTGCAGGCTGTGCCTATGACTGCAGCCTGCGGGTGTGTGGGGTTACTGCTAACCATAGGGGGTCTCCATTGGCAGCCCCATCACACTTTTCCTGCCACCTCCATAACCTCTTAGAAGAAAAACATGGAAACTTCAAAAGTTGTAGTGTGTATGGAGAGCTTGAGCCTGGCAAAATGAGTGTGAGAGGAATTGGGAGAGGTGGGGCTGGAAAAGTATCCACATTATGAAGAGCTTATAAACCAAGCTAAAAATGTATAATTATACTTAAAAATGATGAGAAACCATTCAAGTATTTTCATATCTATTAGAGTATGATAGACACAAAGATGACATGATCATCTTTTTCTTTTATAAAGGTCACTGCTGTTTCGGGGCCAAGATGAACTGGTGGGATGCAGTTAAGGCTGGAGACAGGAGCAGCTATTAAGGAGCTATTCCAAAACTGCATTAGGAAAGCAAACTAACAAAGTAATACAAAATGACTCCTCCTTCATGCCTACCCATTAATAAAGTGTCAAGTCATAATTAGAGTTTTGCTGTATGTGGTTGATTCAGTCTGACTTCTTTCACTTAGCAACATACATTCAAGGTTCTTCCACATCATGACCTGACTTGAGAGCTTATTTCCATTTACTTCTGAATATTCCAATGTATGGATAGACAACAGTTTATCCAGTTACCAGATGAAGAACATCTTGATTGCTCCCCATTTTTGGCAATTATGTTTTGGCTATAAACATTTGCATGAAGGTATTTACACAGACATAAGTTATCAGACCACTTGGGTAAATATTTAGAAGCATAATTGCTGGGTTATGGTACGATCATGTTTAGCTCTATAAGAAACTGCCAAACTGTTTCCCAAAGTGGCTGTAGCAGTTTGCATTCTCACGTGAGATGAGTGAGTCTCGCTTGTTTCCCATCCTTCTAGCATTCCACATTGGCAGTTTTGTTGTGATTTGTGGTGGGGGCCATTTTTACCATTCTAATAGGTGTGCATTATTATCTCATTTCCTTTCAATTCTCTAATGAAAAACGATGCTGGGAATATTTTCTTATGGTTGTGTGCCATCCATCTGTCTTCTTTGGTGAGGTGTCTGTTCAGATCTTTTGCCCATTACTTAGAAATAGACTATTTTTAGAGCACTTCTAAAATGAACTATGTCTATCTCTTCATTGCTTAGTTCTGTTTTTGGAGCTTTGATTTGTTCTTTCATTAAGGCCATAGTTTTTGCTCCAGCCCAGCTGTTATGATGTAAGGGTGGAGCCTTAGGTATTCACCAGGGCGGGGCAACCCACATCACTGATCAGTTGTGGTGCTATCTGTGGGGGAGGGGTCCAAGAGGGAACAATGCCCCTTGTTCAGCTCTCTGCCAGCTTTCAGTCACTTCCCCCACTACACAAGCAAATCAGGCCCTTCTGGTACTGATTCCTGGGTGGGTGGGTTTGTGTACGTTCTAGGACCCTGTGGGTCTCTCCAACGAACTCTCCTGTGAGGCTGGGAGTTTCTCCAGCTGCCACAACCCCCACAGGTTTTTACTGCCAGAGGTTTTGAGGCTTTATTTCCCCGCGCTGGAACCCTGGGTTGCAGGGCCTGTCTCGCTCCCCAGTTGTTCTTCCCTGTTATCTGCATGGGAATGTGGGACTGCCGGGTCAGCCAGCTGCCCCCTTGCTGTGCGTCCTCTCTGCTCTGGATGCCCATCTTCACCCCTCTTACCAGTCTGAATGGATGTTTCTTCTTCAACTCCTTGGCTGTTGGACTTCCACACAGTTCAATTTTCAGGCAGTTCTGGTTATTTTTTTGTTTTTAAATTTGTTGCTGTCAACAAATGGTTGTTTGAAGAGGCAAAGTGTATCTACTTATGCCTCCATCTTGGCTGGAAGTTCCTATCTACTTTTTCAGTGGAGATCAGTTCATAGTTCCATCAGCTTCTGTCCAGGTAAACTAATCTTGGCAATGATTTTCTGTATTTGCCTGTCTCTCTCAAGATTTGAGGACATGGTGGCTTGTCCAGCAACTTTAAACTTTTAATGGTCCAAGACAAGCAACGGTGTTGTTTGTTCAACGTTTTTCTTTTTGTAAGTAGGTTCTGGAGCCCCTTTACCATGTTGTTATCACTGTCTCTTCAATATTCTATCCCCTTTCTTTCATCTCTGCCATGCATTATATGTATTCTAGGATTTTTTAAATGTGTAATAACACCAAGATGAATTTCACTGGTCTTCATTGGGTTTCACCATAGGGCTTGAAACAGAATTCAATGACAAGTATTTAACATCTCCCAATTAGTTTTAATTTATTTCTAACTTTGTCAACTTACTCATATTCACCTAACTTGACAGATTTTGTAAGAATATGTAGTATATGTACATGCTTGTACATATATACTATGTATATATAATCACAAACTCTTGATTATGCTGTATTAATAAATAATGGCATGTTAATTTTTCATATACTCATCAATTTATGTTATCTTTTAGCCTCAATAATCCCAGAGACACTGCTTTGTTCAAAGTAGAAGGTTGCACTTCAGATTATCTTTGTTAATCTTCTTTTCTTTTCACCTCAAATGACACAAGCATATTCTCTTGCTAGCAATTTATTTAAGAGTAAATTGTCAGACAAAACCAAAATCTAACAGCTAGACATTTATGGACACAGGGCAATGAATGGAGTATTTTATAATAAGATTTCACTTTATACTTCATCTGCTTTATTCCTTTTGTTCTGAAATTGGTTTTAAAAGCTCACCAAATCATTGTCATGTTTATTTGTTTACTGTGTACCTGATTCTTATATGGACGTATGTTGATAAGGGTCATGTGGTGTGATTTGAATATCAATGATAGGTTATTGGTGATAATTTATCAATTAGTTTTTTTTTTCTGTTTTGCGTTTTTCTAGCATTTCTCTGGGGAAGAATAACAATTTGGGTCACAAGGGGAGAGATAAAAGAAAGAGTGGTGGAGGAGAAGTAAAAAGTGTAATACCAGTCTCTGTCATTTAACGACCTTAGAGAGTCACTGGCATATGTTTATACACACACTCTGAAACCATACTGTCATCTGTTATGATCTACTTTTGAAGTAATTGGCACAGATCTCGATGTATATGTTGACAAACTTACACAACTTAACCGGCTCTCTTCTAGCTCTTCCAGATTCATTCATTCTTCACAGTGTGGGATATAAAAGCAATCTGCACCATAGCAGGTAGTACATTTGAATACACAAATAGAGTGACCTCAAAGGGCCTTGATTTTAAATCCAAGGGATTTGGCTCTTTGTTGGTACATGCTCTTCTGGGGAGGCAGGAGGATAGATGGACTATTCAAGTGTTAGGTCATGTAGGTCATGTTGGTGGCTATTACCAAATGCCACATATATACATATATATGTATGTGTGTGTGTCTATATATACACACACAGTGTATTTGATGTACATATGTATACATCATATGTGTATATACTTGTGTTTATGTGTTTATCCATATATACATACACATACGCACAATTATATGATGCCAGGCTTGCACTGGGTTGGCCAAAATGTCCACTTAGTTTTTTTCTGTAAAATAAAAGACCCATTTTCTATTTTCAGCCATAACTTTATTGACTTATTGATTTGGATATTTTGAGTATGTCAGCTATCTCCTACTTGGTATAACATCGATTGTTGTCATGTAAGTCTCAATTTGATCACTATCAACTTCAACTCTTCTACCCAACTGTGGAGCATCGTCCAGTGAGAAATCTCTAGCATGAGACTTTGCAAACCACTTTTGACATGTCCGATCAGTCAGAGCACCTCCTCCATACTCTGCACAGATCTTTTCTTGTGTTTCAGTTGCATTTTTTCCTTTTTGAAATAACAAAGCATAATATGCCAAAAATGTTGCATATTTTTCTCTTTTCGATATTAAAATGATTACACAAAAATTCACCAATTTTGATAAGTTCTTATGCCATCTAACAAAATTGTTTTGAATGAAGTTAAAGACAGTTAAGCACTACTACAGCCATCTTACAGAAAAAATCAAATGTACACCATTTCATTTTGGGTCGATTTTGTTAAATTTTGGCCAGTGTAATACTTAAATGCAGTAAAAATGAATTCAACAGTAATTAATGATTTCTTCCATAGAACTAGAGAAAAAAATAAATCAAAGACACATTTGTTTTCTATGAGTTTTAGAGTTTGAGACAAATGCTCATAGGTTTAACTCATTTCATTCACTCTTGCAAGTCTTCATCAATCACTATTATGTGCATGACACTGAGTGAGCTGATTGCTGAGAAACAGTGCCAGCCCTGAGGATTTGTTGTTGTCAATTCATTCATTCAATATTTACTGAGAAACTACAATGTACCAGACTCCTTTAGGACCTAGAGAGGTAACCAAACAGACCAAAGTTTCTTCCCTGATGCTTTATAGTCTTTGAAAAGACAGATATTAAATCCAAAAACAAGTAAATAATGTGCTATGTGGTGATAAGTGCTATGGAGAAAAGTAAAGCAGAGAAAAGACAGAGGGATGGAGGGGTTGGAATGGTGTACATTTTAAGAATAATGATCAAGGAATGCTTCACTGATAAGATGTCATCTTGGCAGAAACCCAAAGTGGGCCATCTAAATATCTGTGGGAGAGCAAATGCAAAGGCCACGAGGCAGAAATACACCCTGCACGTTTTAGTAGTAGCTATGGTGTCTGCAGTAGAGATAATGAAGGAAACAGTGGAAGAAGTGAAGTGAAGGGTGGGGAGGAGGTCATGCAGAGCCCTGCAGATGAGTATAAGGATGCTGATTGGAGGCAGAGAAACATGAGACCATCGTGAGGAAAGAAGTGATGCAATCTGATTGCTGTGTGGATGATAGACTATCGGGGTTACGGCAGGGGAAGTAGCGGGGAGATCAAGGAGGACGTTACTGTGATAACTGAGATCATGGCAGCCTGGACCGGGGAGTGGCAGTGGAGGTGGCAGGAAGTAGATTTGCTTCTGGACGGGCTGTGGAGTGTGAAAGGGTAAGAACAACCTGGGAGGGTGAGTGCCATTTCCCGGGGTTGAGGAGAGACTGCGGGTTCAGAGCATTTTAGAGGAAAGGTCAGGGGTCAGTTTTGAACAATATAAGTTTCTGCTACCTTTCAGACAAGCCATGGAGATGTTAAGAAGCAGTAGGATGCAAGAGCCTACAGTTGAGGGTAGAGATCCAGGCTAGAGATGTACATTTGCAAATATGTCAGTATAAAGGTGGTATTTAAAAACACAAGACTGGATTAGGTCACTTGGAGTTATCGTTTTGTTTGATGACACTACTGTGAATCACACAAATATAGTGAGTGAGATGCATATTCGGTGACTATTAAGTAGTGTCCCAAATATAGTTCAGATGTGCAATGCTACAGAGCCAAGACTAGAACAAAATGAGAGTGAGGGACAATGTGGTAAAGCATTTACTTAAGTGTTTTTTTTTAGGCAGGAAATTTCTTGGATTTTTTCCCCCGTTTTTTTCCCCTTTAAACTAGGCCTTGACCTCCACTCCCCCAAGGGAAGGTAGGTCAGAGCACAAACACAAAGAGAAACCAGATATTTATTCATGGAGTTTAGCATTCCAGAGGCCAAGAGCTTGGCTTTAAAATTAGATTACAGCCAGAATCCCCTTCTCACCCAGCTCTTAAATACCCCCATCCTCAGACACCCCAGATAAGTACTTTTTCTGGCCTAGGAAGAGAGATGTGGGGTTAGAGAAGAAAAGGGCAAAGGAATCCTTAAGCAGGTTTGGGGCATTTAGAACAAGACGGGGGTTGGGGGCATCTCCTCCACAGCCTGTCTTGGCCCTGAGAGCCCTGATGAAATACCTCAGGCTGAGGAGGGACAGGCCCAGGCAGATAAATCACCTACAGGCTCGAGAGCTACTGTTCAAAGAGAGCCCAAGGCATATCCAAGTCCTTGCTCTACCACTCAAAAAGTGCTGGAGGTGTGCCATTAAGAGGCCGTGGGCCTGGGCCCATCCTGTGGTCTGACAGGGTTTCTTGACAGCAGATGTGCTCACGTTCATCTGTGGATGGCTGCACAGCGGAAAAGCCACCTGCATACGGATGCTGGCAGACACCTGGAGGGACAAATGGCAAAGAGCTTCCCGTGCTTGACGTAAGCCCTCATTTGTTATGTGTCACTACACAGAGCGAGGAGGAAAAGGCAAAACCCTACAGTGGCTGGACGGACCATCCGTCCACTGTAAAACCCCTGAAATTACAAACCAAACTCACATAAAAGTTGACTATTTTAAGTTTCACGTCAGAACACAAAATAAGACTTAACATTAGAAGGGGGCTGTTGTAGAGAAATTTACCAACCACGTGAGACCACATTTGCATAGAAAACGTGTTCACAAGCTCTTTGGGAGAAACTGGTGCTGGGAAATACAACACACCACACTTGGAATGGTAAGCACTGAATTCGAATCCTGTTCTGTCACTTTCCCTGGGATCTTGAGCGAGGCGACTGGGCTCCCTGAGCTCAAGTGCCCTTACTTAGTAAAGGAGGCCACGCAAATGCGGTTCACTGGACTGCTGTGATTACCAAATGCCATAATTCAGGTAAAAGTGTTGTATAAACATGCACGGTTCCACAGTAAAAGGTAAAGAAACTGATGCCAGGTGCTGCTGCAAATACCAGGCTCCTTGTATTGTGCATTGTGGTAAATTTCTGTGTATTTTATATTATATTTTTATATTTAATATACAGGGGGGGCAAATGTAGGTTTATAGTTGTTTGTGTGGAAAATAATATAATAATTAATAAATAATAATACAAATATAACCTGTTTCATGTACTCACAACTCTAACCTACTTTGGTTCTACCCTGTATAATATATGGTTATTATATTACAATATATGGGTATTATATTATATTATATTATCTTCCCTGAGATAACCTTATTAAACTGCTATTGTGTTGGTATAAATTTTAACAATGTCCCTTTCATTCTCAAAAGTATTTTGGTTTGGATGATAAATTACATGGTCACCCATACATACTTTTCATACAATCTCCTTGCAAGGTAAAGTGGGTACTTTTATTTTTATCATAGGTGAGGTTTCTAAAGCTTAAGTGGCTTTCGTAGTTTATCTCTGTTCTCACAGCTATTCGTGCTTCTTTATTGAAAATCGAATCTAGGTCCATGGGCTTTGAAAGGTCTGTTTTATGTACTGCCCTATGGTATACGGCATAATGTTACTTTTTGATTTGCAGCGGCGTAGTATTGTGTCCGTGTGAACTGCAGCACATTCTGTGCAGCACGGAGCGTGGGGCCCATTTAGACTGACAGCCGCAAGTCAACAGCAGAGCCAAGGCTTATCCTTGAATTCCTGAGCAGGCGGCCTCCGGAATCCTGTTTACCTTCAGAGATCTGGCCTTCGCCCGGGCTTGGAAAGCAGTGCAAAAGCATGCAGATTAGCTTTAAGCAAATCAACTAAAAAATATTACATGAACGACCCAGCTCTTCAGTTGTATTTTTGTTTGGGTTTTATTCAAATATTCTTGAGAGAAAAATCTACATCTCCCTCAAATCTGCCTTTTTCTTGGCATTTTAAAGCTTTTAATTGTGTCCAGCTTATAAATCTAGTTCAGTGAACTCTCAAAAAAAAAAAAAAAAAAAAAAAGAGGTTCTATTTGCTTCAGTTAAGCCTGGAGTAAAGGTTTCTGCCAGATCTCATTTTAACAGAATGAATTCACTATCCCCTGGTAAACATTGGATGAAAGTTATAATTATACTGGTGACCAGAAAGACTCTCTGGCTTTGGTTTATAAAATTATGTGATCTTAAGTTAACATTACAAATCAAAATGATTGAAATCTGGGTCTGAAAATGAACATTATTCTTGTAAAATTTTCTTCAAACAAAAAAGCATTTTGCAACATTGTTGAACTAAAGCTGGGTCTTTGCAAGTCAAATGCGATGGGTATTCAAGGAACTGGTCTTTAGTTAATTCAGGCTGAGATCATCTAAGAGAGATGGAGGGAAAGAAGAATCATCGTATAACTGTAATTATGCAGATGTGCTCACTATTAGAATAGCCAGGACATACATCATTATCTCCTGATACTGATAAAGATGAGAAAACCGCAACTTGGTTTTAGAATGCATGTACATGTAGACCCTGTGTTGAAATTATGCCCGTTGACCCACAGGCTGCTATCAAAATGCGGTGAACACGCAACACCAAACAAAATGCCACCCCGGAATGGCTAACAGAAGATAATATTTGAATCCACTGGAAAGTAGACTGTGAGAAATGTAGGTATTTAGATGCTGAACTAGAAAAGAGAGACACTGAATTGTTTCCTACTTGGGAAAATGTATGTTTATAAAATTGGGGCTAATCCTTCTACAGTTTATTTACAACAAAGATGCATTTCAGGGATTGAACAGCATGTCTGCCAGTTTCGATGAAGAATAGTAATGAAACACATCAAACATAATATGTAAAGTGCCCTCAATTTCCTGAGGGGCCCCCAGAGCGGCGTCTGGATCTGGGATCTGGCTTATAGAGACAGTGGTCTCATAGGTCCGAGGAAACACTGCAAAAGTCGAAAGCAGACTTACAGCTCAGGGAGTGAGTGCAATACATTCTTAGATAATGTGAACTGAGAGAGGAAAAAAAAAAAAAGCCGGAGGGAGATGTTTTCCAGAAGACAAGGTTATAGATACATTCAAAGCAAATTATAAGTGAATTGTGGGAAATAAAGCTAAAGGACACCCAGAAATCCAGGCAGACTGGCCGCCATGGGGACTCTGGGCATTTCTGAATGGACCCCTGAAAATGCTAACTGGAATAAAACAAGAAGGGGTAAATAAAGAATGCAGACCTGAAAAAAATGACCTAAGAAGCAACAAATGAAGAATGCTAGTGATCTAGCTCCAGTGAGCCTCCTGTTTCTGAAAGGGTGTGGAGCTGAGTGCTGCAAGAATTAAAAATAAAGACACTGGAAACATACTTCTATCCATGTCAGCCCAAAAAACTTTGTTAGGGAGTATTTAAGCACATCCGTTATCAGGGAGTCACCACTGGTGCCAAGGGCAGAGGCACTGAGGGGGGCCATGGAGAGCATTGGGGAGAGTCACTTTCATTAAAGTACTTATTCCACAGGCATTTAGAGATTTAAAAAAAATACTCATGTATTCCAACTCCAATATTAATGTGTCTATTTAGCACTGGAGTTGTGGTTTCTACATGAGTATCTATCCTTGGACAACGATCCCGTCAAATTCATTAGCTGTCTATTGACTGTGAATGTTGTCTCTAACAGTGAGTGAGAAAAACAGGACTGTGTTCGTTCTTTCTCAAAATCAAGAAAGTTTTCACGTGTTTTTCTATGACTTCATCTCAGGATTCCTTTTTATAAGCTGGATTCTGACACTTCATTCTAAGCACATAAAATATTAAAATGTATCATTAGACTTCAAGCAAAAAAACATGCGTCCACATATTTTCTGTGATTAAAAGGGAACACCATACCAGGCACTGTTGGCCGGGGACGGGGATGAAACACAGAGGCACAAGAAAGAATGAATTCTCTCTTTGTGGTCCAGATGAGGAGACAGATGTTCACAGATAAGAATGGTACACAGCAGGATGTGGCCTGTGTTACCTACTGAAGGGGCAGAGTGCCACTCTATGGGAAAGTATAGGAGCTTTAATTCTACTGGAGGAAATTCCATTTTCAGTAATTTATCCCCAAACATCTACTGGATGAATGCAGAAATACATACGCAATGATTCCTATGTCAGTATTTAGCCTATGCTTGATTGTGCCAACAAGTCAATTACTCTGATATGGGATTTGGAGTAATAGAAAGTAAAGTGTTTAAAAGGAAGTATATCTATGTATCTATATCTACCAATCAATCGATTGATATTCTAGCGCCAATAATGCCCCTTTTATATTACAAAATCCTAAGCATATAATTCTGTAACATAACAACATCATACCCAAGCACACCATACAACACTTTAGGTGAAGTGTTCAAATTAAAAGTATACCAGCCATGCTCAGCAGGCGTTACTTCTGCCTGACATACATATATATATTCTTAGATATGATATCATATGTATTATATATATGATATCTAGGGCCAGCCCACCGTCTCTCACTATCCTTCTTTAGTGCCTGTAGCAGACTTTACTAACTGATGATGGCATGTTAGAATCCTTCATTCTTGATGTATGGCCGCTGAGAGTTGCCACCCTCGACTGAATGATCGAGAGGAGCACACTGTATTATCCAGGATATAGTCCCTCCTCATCCAATGCTCCTTGGATCTGTACATGTCTTTGGGGTCTGCAGGGAACAGTGAGGGGAAGAAAGGCAGAACAGGCAGACACCTGAGGTTTCTCACTTCTGCTTCTGCCACAGCAACTCATCTGGCTAACACTTTGCATTTCAGAATAAGATTTCTTTGGGGCAATGGACTTGCTACTGAGAATTTGAAAAACTATTAAGACTTCCTAAAGTGGGCCCTTTCTGCCTTTCTCTAATCTCCAAAACTGGTAAGGACAAGGTCTCTGATATTGAACAGCTTGTTCTAGGTGAACACATACAGATCATAGATGACTATAAAATAATGACTATATAATACACTTCCAAGCACACAGCAAGCAAACTATTCTCTTCACAAACTACTTTGCCATAAATACCACATCCTTGCTCACGCTTGATTTTATCCTTTTAAATTTAAATTTCATGATATTTCATTCATATTATAGTAATTAACTGTGGTAAAAATGAAGAATTACTTCATTGTATAAGCATTTTAAAAATAAAAAGTGGCCTCCAATCGTCTTACATATAGTTTAAATGTTAACCTGCTGTAGAGTGTAATTTGATATAACCATTTTGGAAAATTATATGGGAACACCTACTAAAATTAGAAAATGTTCTTACCCTGGGATCCGGCAATTTTGCTTAGATTTATCCAGAAAGGCATACATGTGTTCACCAAAAGTCATGTACAAGCTTGATCATAGCAGCAACCTTCACAATAGCCCCAAACTGGAAATCTCACAAATGTCCAAGAGTGGAATGAATACACTGACATGCCAATCAACAGAACACTATACAGTAACTCAGGCTACATACCTAGCCACTGTATTATCTTGTGTAATAAGGACCTAATGAATGGCAGGCATTACTATTACAAGAACAATTGCTGCCAGAGGTGTAGGTGGTTACAGGGAAGAATCGAGTGTGGGCTAAATTACCCTCCTGCGGGAGGCAAATGGCAACTCTAGGAGGAGTTTTTGAAATTCTGTGCTAAATGGCTGCTACAATTATTATGCAGTTACCATACCTAATTTGAGACAGAAAATGCAATGCAAAGAACATAAATGCAATATTAACTTTGCACTTCATAAATGGAGAAAACAGCTGCACAGAAGGTAAATGATGTGCTCAGCCTCAGTGCAGTCAGAGCCTGCTCCTTTAGGATATACTCTAGGAAAAGAGTCTACCTCGTTAGGCTGTACCCGAAACCAGTCTTGGCCTTGGTGGAACTGTGGGTGATTTTTTTCCCTCTGTACTTCCAACATTTTCTGTGATGAACATGCTTTATTTCACAGTGGAAAGCTGACTTTAAAAATAAAATCAAGTGAAAACAAAAATCAATCTCTGTACAGCAATAAGAACCACATGTCTTTTAAATGGAAAACATGCTTATTTCTCCTTTGTTTCTTAGAAGTAGCCTGCCAGACACAGTCTACAGCTTTGAACCATTTACATAAACACACCCAAGCCAAGTGTTTGCACGCAACAGTTAAATTGCACCCACATTGGCAGCTTCAAGACTGAAAGGCAATGGTAAAAACTGATATTCACTTCAATCGAAGTTACTTTATATGTTTCTTACAATTCACACGACAGTGATTTCTGTAGACTTTAGCATCCCAAATACAACTTTGAAGGAAAACTGTACGTTTTTTGAGATTGGGGAAAAATGTACTAAGTGGTAGCAAAAGGTACAAATCTTTCCGGTGAAATGGAATGTCCAAGAATTGAGTGGTGCAAGTGAATTGTGACCATCCACCAGAGGGCGCTACCAGTACTACATACAAAACTTTCTCAGGAAAAGTTCCACAGCCCTTTTTGCCCCTCCCCCCACCTTCCAAGCAGAGAAAGTTAACGAGATGAGGTCAACAGAATTCCATTTTCATAGTGCATGCTTTTCCGGCAGAAATCAGATAAGTTTCTCCTCCTCAGAAGGGATCAATGTGTTACAATTACTATTATGATTGCCTTAAATTACTGTAACCATTTGATTGTAAAAATGTTATTTTACAATGTTGAGTGTTTCCCATGTTCTAAGAACTGACCTTGTTACCATGATGGTATAAATTAATGACAAGACCACTTTCTTGCCTGTAAGGTTGGAGATACATAAAAGGCTCTGCAATAACTAAAAGGCATGTGAAACAATCCAGGAACTATAAAATACAGAAAGTCGATGCTATTTTGTTTTTCACTGCTAAAACTATTGTTCAGTGATGAGAATATTTGCCACAGTCATTGCAGAAAGCCATGTGAGGAAGGCACAGAAGGAAAACAGAAACCAGCACTAGCAAAGTCTTAGAGGTAGAAACTTAGTTATTAAGGAAAACCGGTGCTTTTTATTTAATATTTCAGGCTGCCCCACACTGACTTGGAATACTTCTAAGTGCACCAATTCATCTGCTTTAGAAACCAAATAATATTTCTGTCCCACCAACTGTAATAGGTGGGTTTTCATATTTTTTGAAGCTGTTATCCATCTTTTTCTCTAACATAGGAAACTCTAAAGCAAGCTACCTCTTGGAGACTGAGGTCCTCTCCTTGTCCTGCCTGATCCTGGACATACCAGGGGTTTGTTCTAAGAATGGAGAACTCGTGGCACCATCCCATTTGTGCCCCAGGAAGTTCACGTCATGTAGTAGGGCCCCAAGAGTGAAGTCGAATGCCAATGACTTGAAGTGAGGAAACCCTCCCAGCTGGAAGACCTCCTTGTACTATGGACAGAAAGCAGCGATGAACAAACGTATTTTTTTAAAGTTAATTTTCACATAGCAGTTGAAATTTAATAGAACCTTTTTGATTGAAACCAGATCTAGCACACATGCTCTTAGGTATTAAAGCCTAATACAATTACATTATTATTTGACACAAAAAAGATATTTTTGTCATAATAACTTTTCTTCAGAAATAACACTGCTTTTTACTTATCCTGGATTCTCTATTTTTTATGATATGCTACTCAAGAAAATCCTATTTTCTTGTTAAATTAATATGTACAGAAAAGCATTACTCACCACACATCACCATACCTCCTTATAAGTCATCACTTCTAATATTTAGGGTCTAAGAATGAGCTAGTTTGGGTGAGTCACATATTTACACTTAGTCCAGAGATTAAGAAAAAAAAATTAACACCACAATTTCCTTGAAGCAATGGAAAAAATGTGACATGTTGCACATTTACTTTCCAGGTCAGTGTTTTTCCAGCCACGTCACAGAGCCCTGTGTCACCCAAGGCTTCTATAGGTTTTCTTGAAAGAACTTGGGGAGGTGATGGTGTTAAGTTTTAAAGTGGGTAACAATCGTCTGCTACTTAAGACAACACAACTAACCACTGTGAAGGTTACTGTTCCGGGTAGGGCAAAGTATGAACCAGCAGTATAGACTTTGAATGAACAAACTTGAATTAAATTGACCAAATAACAGAACCCCAGAAAGACACAATTCTTATAAAAGAGATCCTTTTTGTCAATCTTTTATGTTGCTCATCCAACATAAAAGAGGAAAAATCTAGTGTGTATAAATGAAGGAGAAACAATGAAATTTGGAAAAATGCCAACAAGGACTATGAGGAAGTAATAGAGAGACATGGTCCCTGGAAAGTATGGGAATAACTGAATAGCCTTCGTAATTCACTGAAAAAGAATATTCGTGGCACATTACTTTTGGCACCCTATCATCTAAATAAGACATCTAGAATAAATAAATTTGCGGAAGGCATATTATATGATTTATATAAATTTCGCTAAGAGTTACAGATTATCCTCTCTAGTGATTTTTCAAGATAGATATTGTTCTGGATTAAATTGATATTGATATTGAAACCCAAATCCTCAGTAACTAGAATGCTGCCTTATTTGGAAATAGGGGCTCTGCAGATGACCAGGTGAAGATGAGGTCATTAGGGGGTCCCTAATTCAATGTGAGTGCATCCTTACAAAGGGGAAATTTGGACACGGAGAAAACAGAGGTGCACAGTGGGGAAATGATGTGAAGACACAGGGAGAACACACCCACAAGCCAAGAAGTGCCCGAGACTACCAGAAGTTAGGAGAAAGGCCTGGAATGGATCCCGTCTCACAGCTCTCAGAAGGAACAAGCTGTGCTGCCGACACCTCGGCTTCAGACGTCTGGCCTTCGGATCTGTCAGAGAATGCGTTTCTGTTGTGCGGGCCACCCGGTTTTATGGCGTTTTGTTATGGCAGCCGCGGGAGATGAAGACAGATACATATTCCTAATTCCTGTCTTCTGGCCTCCCATTCAGCCACGGAGTCTCCCGGGCAGTCCGTACACCACAGCAGTCGTGTCCAGGCTGCTCTCCCAGGCAACTACCTGATCTGGTTCTGGACCATCTCACATAGAGCGAGATCCTTTTAAAGTCTGCCAGAGCAAAGCAATTAGGAGGGCGAATCTGTTCTAAACACTCACATATTGCATTAGGAAGCCAAACAAAGTCTATTTTGGTTATTGCTCCTCATGAAGGAAGCAGTGACCCCGACCATCTGAACAGAATCAAGGGTTGATTTCATTTCATTTCCTTCCAGGAAAATTTGGCCTAATAGCTGGAGTCATCTGATTAATGAGAATTTTGTAGAATGTGAAAAACACTGGAATTACGAGAAGAGACCATGGACATCCATTGACCGCCAAAGAACACAACTAGTCTTCTGGTGCTTCTATTATGTGGCAGCCCCTTGGTCCCCTGCCCACCAGGGCAATCAGTGTCAAAACTTGCCTCAGTCACACTCAGCAATCATGTCTGTAAACTAACCTCTGTGTTTTACATGGGTAAAAGAAAGACTTAAAAACTATCATGCAAACAGAATTTTTTAAACTGTTTTTTTTTTAAGATTTTATTCATTTATTTTTAGAGAGAGGGGAAGGGAAGGAGAAAGAGAGGGAGAGAAACATCAATGTGTGGTTGCCTCTCACATGCCCCAAACTGGGGTGGACTCGGCCCAGGACCCAGGCATGTGCCTTGACTGGAAATCGAACCAGCGACTCTTTGGTTCACAGGACTGCACTCAATCCCCTGAGCTACACCATCCAGAGTGCAAACAGAATTTTTACAATTAAAATGTTTTAAATATATTAAAACTTCAGAATGAATGTGTCCTGATATTTGATGAAGGAGCTTCAGAGAAGCTAGTTTAAAGGAGATAATAGTATCACAGGCACTCTTTTTCTTGAAATGTAAGTTGCACATGCTTTGTCATTTGGACACGATGTTTATCCTAACTCCACAAAGAGCTTTGAAAGAGATACTGAGAATATGTATAAAATGATCAGTTATGATAAGAAACTCAGCTAAGAGATATTTAGACTGAAAAAAGACCAGATAAGAAAACCTCGATGAAGTATACAATGCAAGCAATGAAAAATAAAGGAAAAATAGCAGACATGGTATTAGAATATAGAAAGTGATCTAACACCACTAAGCTTTTTCTTTTTGCATCTTTCATTTTTCAGTCAGGATCTACGATGCATTGTAACGATCAGAAAAATATATACACACCTGGCCACCTGTATAGGTGTGACCAGGATCTGCCTGTTGGAAAATAAAGGATTAAAAAAAAAGAAATTAGAGAAAATGACACATAAAAAAACAACTTAAGTTTCCAGCAAAGCAAATATATAGCTAAGTTGATCAACCCTCCAGCATAGTCGTCCTGGGCTGTGTTTTCACAAGAAAATGAGGGTGGAGAGAATCACAAAAGTCTTGGCTCCCATCCACCCCTGTGGCCTGCTAACACAGGCCCAACTCCACAGAGCACTGGGGTCGTCCTGGAGTTGCTGCCAGAAGAGATGCTTTCATTAAAATTGAGTTGGGAGGAAAATAAGCAGGAAGGCTGGGCAGAATGACTGCCCAACATTCTGGGACCTGGAAGAGGTTGGGGCTGGATAGGGGAGGATGGCTCCCCTCTCCTGATTGAGAAGCACTGGCTTAGAGGTACTTGTAGTATCTCTCACAATTATCTTGTTCTAGCATTTAGAGCCTGTCTGTGCTCCTGGGGTCACTGCAATACCCCACGGGACACTGAAAGCAGCCAGTTGTTGAGCCAGGGTATTCCCTACTAAGCTGTGCCAGGTTTGTGCTACAGAGCAGAATTCTTAACCATTTCTGTGCTGTAGCCACTTTGGCATAACTGGCAAACCAATTCTCAGAATAATATCTTAACCTATATATTAAACATATATAAAAACATAATCACAAATAAAACCAACTCAGTTGAAATAGCACTATTAAAGTATTTTAAAATATTGGCATACAGTTATAAAAATGTTAAAAACCAAATTTGTGACATAGCAATTATATGCTTCTATGTTAACATATTAAATGAGATTAAGTCACAAGTTTAATAATCACCTATCATAATCTTAAACTAATTATGACTATAAATGACATTTTGAAATATCAGCAAAAACCGATAAGACTGAAAAATCTGTGACTTCAATCAGTGAGAAAGTTCCAGGTGTGACTTTCAATACTATTTGTATGTACATTCTTCATGGAAGGCAGAGGTAAATTTCACTTAAGTAAAATTTAAACGTTAGTAACAATGAAGATTAAATGTGTTCCCATCCAATTTCATAGCCAGTGAAATTGATCTATAGACTCCTTGATGGGCCTGGACTGGAGGTTAAGAAATCTGCTATAGAGATTTCCCCATCTTGGTGCAACAGTTCATCACAAATACCACATCCCTTTTTTTAGCAATTGTATTATGATTACCAGCTTCCAAAATGTTAATCTTGCCCTGGCTGGTGTGGCTCAGTGGATTGAGCACCAGACTGTGAAGCAAAGGGTTGCTGGTTCGATTCCCACATGCTTGGGTTGCAGGCCAGGTCCCCAGTAGGGGGCGCATGAGGGGCAACCACACATTGATGTTTCTTTCTCTCTCTTACTTTCTCCCTTCCCCTCTCTCTAAAAATAAATAAATAAAAATAAAACAAAAAGTTAATCTCTATCTTTTTGATGATTCAGAAGTCACCTCAAAATCTTACAGTATACCAAGAGGTAAGTAACATTGTGAGCATCAAATACTATTGTCCTGTAGATTAAAGGAATGCTTGTTAATGAAATCGCTGGGTTCAGAAAACCTGTAATAGCTGTTGGTATTTTCTTTCTAAACCAGGATTTGCAACAAATTATACACAAGTGTGGGATGGCATTATCATTGCACCATGAGGGAGGCCTCAGGAGAGAGAATTAGAGTGGGGTGGCCAATATGGTCACTAAAACAGGAGAATTAAAGCTTCATGAGACTCCGATATTGGGCAGAATTTTGTTGAAATCTCAACCATACCACTCACATTTGTCAAGCCATATTATTTCTCTAAAATTTAGTTACTTGAGTTGCCAGCTGGGGAAACAAATAGTGCCCATCTCAGAAATATTAGGGGACTAAAAGAGATAATGCATGATAAAATACTCAACCAGTGCCTGTTAGAAAATGAGAAAAATGAGGACAGGCTACTGATCTGTCAGTCACTTCTCAGTCTGTCTTCTCTTTCAGCTTCTTTTCATCAACCTGCTGTAGACTCTCCCTGTTAGTGGGTAGGCTGTTTTTCATTCCGGACTCTGGGTCTGTGCTTTCAAGGAGGCAGGAAAACCTGGGTGAGGCCACGTAGGTTGCATATAAGGCGATGTTCAGGCATACTGGAAGAGCTTAAAACTACTTGTAGTCGGCAGATAACAGTGTAGGTCTGGTATCATCTCTAAAATATTTCGTAATTTGGTGAAATATTTTACAATCCAGCCACCCCCGGTTTTGCTTTGCCAAAATGTCATGAGAGACGTGCAAGAAGCTTGAGAACTAGCAAGTGATTTGTCATATGAATTCCCACTAGTTGGTGCTGGCTGGAAGGATGTGATTTACGGGCCATTCTTGGGAAACAACCATATTCCTGTTTCATGAAAATATGGTGCCAAAATTGATCAACTGCTTCCTGCCGTAAATGGTAGGTCTAAGCTTACCATTTTTACTCTTTTTAGTTCCTACCTGACAGTTAAAAATGAAAAAAATAAAAACAAAACACCCCCCCTAAAATGAAAACAACTCTTAATTCCAAAACACACAAAGACACAAAGATAACTTACAACAAGGAAATGAGAGCTTTGGCTGCGTATTACAGGAAGCTGGGCTTTTCTATCTTATCCCAGTGAAATGCAAATGATTGGGGAAATTTTGCTTTCCAATAGCTTTTCGCCACTTTTTTGGAAAGTACTGTTAAACAGAAATTAGAATAAATGACTCATGTACTCTTTATCCAGAGTCACCCATTATTTACATCTGTCCCACTAGTTTTAGCATTCCCTCTCTGCATATGCATGCTTCCCATTTTTCTGTGCCGTTACAGGTAAGTTGGAGATATTGCACATTCTTACCTCTACATATTTCCACAGGAGTTCTTAATAATAAGGATAGTTTGGAATATAATAACTGTAAAGTTATAGATGTCAAAAATTTAATGTTGATGTCATATTATCTAATCCATGGTTCGTACTGAAATTTCTTCAATTGTCCCCATGTCTTTTATGTTACTTTTCCCCCCTTTGTTTGAGATCTCATCTAGGAGCAAATGTTGTATTTAGTTGTTATAGCTCTTTGCTCTCTTTTTAAATTAAAATAATTCTTCAGTCCTTTTTAAAACAAAATATTTCAGGCCTATGGCATTTTTGAAGAGAACAAGGCATCTTGAAGATACATGGTTTTTGAAGAAGGGCAGGCTGAAATGTCCCTCATTGAGATTTGTCTGATGGTTTCGCGTGACTACACTTAGCTTATGCATCTGGGAAAAGAAATGTCACAGAAATGATATGGTGTCCTTCTCCGCAAATTGTATCAGGAGGCACAGGTTGTTGGTTTGTTCCATCATTGGTGATGTTGACTTTATTTGTTTGATTAAGTGTGGTGGCATTTTTCAAGTCTCTCCAATGCAAAGTTGCTGTTTTTCAAAGTTGCATCTGTAGTTAATAAATGATTTTTAAGGACATTCTCTGAAACTATGTAAGTAACTGATCCTCATTCAGCACCCACTGATGACTCTTGTCTGAATCAATTAGCACTAGGATGGTTCCCCTAAGTGGTAATTTTCTGTACCTATCATTCTTTCTACATTTAATAGTTGGTATTCTACTGTAACTTATTGTTTATATAGACATGGACTCATAAGTTCTTATTCAAGGAGTTGTAATCCATTACTGTCAATACTCACTTTGTCTCAGAATTGGCCAGTGAGGACCCTTTCAAGCTGGCTTCTGGTCCTCTTGATAGGTCCCCACAATTGGTTGAACATAACTATGATAATATTTCATTCTTTTGCATAATTTGCTGCCTTAGTAGTACAGATATAAATCTTTAGTTCTTACATAAAGATGATTCATCTTACTTTTACAGGAAAGAGAATAATTTTTGGTTTAACTATGTATATATTTTAAATTTGTATTTGGTTTTTCAGGACTTTTAGTTTTCTTTATGTTATTGACTTCAGACATTCCTTTATATTTATAGATACAAGAATAAGTCAGACCAAAAATAAAACAAATGACAACAAAATTTAACCACATTTATCTTCCTGAGAATGAAAAGGGGGAGACTCAGTGAGTGCTTGCCCAAGACAATGGAGGAAAATTCTGATATTCCATGGTTCATATAAGAAGGAAGAGAGCACTAGAGATTACCTTAAACTTTGGAAAATGAACAGGGAGAAAAATGACCATAGCTACTTAGCATTTACGACTATTTTTTTAATAAAACTGTAAATATGTTTCATTGTCATGGCTGATATACCTTCTCTGTAGTTGAGCAGTTTTGTGGAGTTCTGTATATAGCATACTATATTTATATAGCTTTTTCTTTAAATACTTTTCTTGATACTGTACTGAAGAAACAGTGTTAGACTGTGTTGATGTCACTGACTCTCAAGATGAAGTAGTCAGACCCTTGCTGGGTAGCACAGTAACCCTGTCTGGCCCGGGTCACTTCATGAGCTAGAACCAGTGACTGAAATGTATTCTTTTAAGCCCATATTTTTGGAAAATTTTAAGGGTTCCATCTATAAATGACCTTAGATATGTTATTTAACCTTTTAATTGCAATTTCATCACTTCTAAAAACTTTGATAATACTTACCTATCCTAGAGGGGACTATAATAATTGAATGGGATACTGAACAGTAAAATACTTTGTAGTAACCAAGAGTCATGCAATTATGATCACACTTTGTCCAAAGACATTTGAAGACATGGCAAAAGTCTTGGAAATTAAGAGTCCATTACCCCAACACATGGATGATAGTAGAACAGAGATGGAAATTTAAAAACTGAGTTGGAAAAATCTATCCTAGAACACTCAACACACAGTAAAGCTTTAGGGAGAATTGTTTCTTACAAACAGAGGCATGGTTGCATGTTCAGATCTACCTGGTATAAATGAACTATCACACAGCCAACCTTCCATGTGCAGAAAACCTCAGCATTGATGGACGTTTGTTCTGCGAAGCCTGTGCACCCTCCTTCAGGCTCTCTCCTGGCTCGGGGGTGGACTAGCTTCTGACCGCCTTTGGCACAGTGCGCAGACCTGCTGTCCATACACTCTGAACCTTCCTTCCTCCTTCTTCCCACTTCTATTTGCCTGTTCGGGAGCTACCCAGATTCCCTTCACTCAGTGTGAATGGCCTGTATACTCAATTACTTCCCCTGGAAGTACCTGCATTTTAGGAAGAGACTCTAGAGATTCATTCATTCGTTTGTTTGCTCCTTCTCTTAAAAGATATTTATGAAGCACTATTCCGTGTCAAGCCCTGTGTTAGGAATGTGGACTCTGGTCATGCATCAGAGACACACAGTCTCTACTTCGTGTCATAGAGGCTGATGACAGAGACAAATAAATAAACAATCAACAACATTAATAACAATCCTAAGAATAACACCAAACCATATTGTTGAGCACTTACGGATTGCCAGGCACTGTTCTAAATGTTATACATGGAAAAATCCATCCCCAAAACATGGATGTACATACCTACTCTCATTATTCCCATTTCACAATTTCAAAAAGTAGGTCTTGTGATGCTTAAGTAACTTTTACGTAGTTACTACCTGGCAGAGGCAGCATTTAAACCCAGGCTGGCTCTGGTATCTGTACTCTCTAGTAAGGAAAATAGAGGACATTACGAAAACATTCTAACACACACTCGAGGTAGAAATGAACAGCTTTCCTGAGGGAGTTTTGTCCAGGCTGAGATGTGACAAATGAGAAACTGCCTTATACTTGAAACCTCTATAATCTTATTAACAGTGTCACCCTAATAAATTTAATAGACAGGAAAAACAGGGAATCTCTTATGAAGTTTTCAGGGTTCTTACACAGGACAATGGTAGGAGAATGAGACGAGAATGTTCAAGGACAGAGAACCCAAATCTAATTGCTGAAATGGCGGCCTGCTTCGGTCAGGTGCAAAGGCACCGAGGCCCACGCAGAGTCCTTGAAGGGTGCTGCCACTAGGAGAAAGCATGGGGTGAGTCAATCAGAATAAAGGGAAAAAAAAAACCAGGAGATCAAGTCTTTCAAGTTCATCCTCTGGCTAAGAGAGGTGGAGACCTTGGGAATATGAACATTAAATACACAAATGAAAATCCAGAACCAAATACCCCATGAGTCTTTTCTCCCATTCTTAGAGCCAATTGCTAGCAATTGCTTTAAAACAAAAGAATAATTAAGACATCCGGTTAGTACTGTCATGGGAAAAGGAAACAGAGAAAGGTGTTTTTTTCTGCATGTGAGGATCTCTTTTGTTCTCAAGTAGGAAAAATTGGCAGGAAGAATAAAAGTAACCACAACCAAATTTACTGTAATGGTTATAACTTTATATTTCTTTAGATAAATGTAACTTTATATTTTGGTCACTTAGAGATTTTCTAGTCCAACTCCCTTGTTCTGCAAATGTGAAAATGGACCCAGAAAGAAAAGTCCTGTGTGTGGTCACACAAGTGATTATAGGCCCGCTTGCAATGCAGCTCCAGACCTTGGAATCCTATAATATACATTTGTATAGTGAACAGTTTAAATTGCTACCATTAGCAATAATTTTATAGAGAGTTATTTGCTTATTAAGCCCAAATTTTTGCTAAGAATTTTGACAAACTTTGCTGAAGCAATACAAGCTCTTGAGCCCCTGGCTGTGTTAATGAAGATCCTCTGCTTCATGGTGACGTGGCATTTCTGCCTTTTGTTGAAATATGACAGACGTAGGTGGAGATGATTAGCACTTTCCTTTGCTGTGAGCCAACAATGCTGGAAGCACCATGCAAACCTGAGCAGACACTACCTCTGCTAGGTGGCCTGACATTCAAAAACCATAAAGTGAGGAGAGGGGGGTGGGTGGAGGTTAAAGAGGGTATGGGGGAATAAATGATGATGAAAAAAATAAAATACATACATATTTGTATGTAAAAAACAGAAATGAATAACATACTAGGAAAAGTGGATGACTCAGTCTGGAGGGAAGAAGGGATGAGAATTAACATTTATAATTTCATTTTGGGATTCATAAACCCTTCTTTCGCTAGATTGTACCTCAGACAGTACTGGTAAATCTTTAGATGACTATATA
The DNA here is from genome assembly GCA_028533065.1 of Trachops cirrhosus. Classification (NCBI taxonomy): domain Eukaryota; kingdom Metazoa; phylum Chordata; class Mammalia; order Chiroptera; family Phyllostomidae; genus Trachops; species Trachops cirrhosus. The sequence goes on from CM052539.1 coordinate 23,859,328, forward strand.
GATTTGAGACAAAAGGGATGGTGATCCAAAGGAACTAAAACTCCATATATATGTGAAGAACTGGGCTGGAAAGGAGAAATGTTTCAGGTAGAGGTGAGGACATAAATCTGGAATGAGGGAAAGGAAGTCACTTAATGGTCAGATGGCTTCGGATGCAATTCCAGATCTGTTCAGTGGCCGTGTATCACAGGGGATAGCCATGAACCTTGAACTATTCTAGGTCTTTGAAACAGAGGGCATTTAATAGAGAAAAACTGTGACCCAAAAGGATGGAAGAACTGAGAAGCCAGTGAGGAGATGGGGAAGCAACAGCACAAAGCTGTAGCCGCAACCAGCACTGAAGGGACAACAGGAAAAAGTTGGTAACCAGAGCATAGTATCAGGAGCCTGGCAGAAGGAGTTGAAGTCAGGGAAGACTTCCTTGTGGAAGAGGGCAGCCCTGAGGGAGAGCCTTTTCTGAAGTAATTAGAGATCTAGAGGAAGGCAGCTACTATGAGAGAAACCAGAGGAAAGAGAGAAAGGGAGGAAGAAATACTGTGGTTTTTCCTCTTTCCTGTTCTTTCACCTTCTGCCTCGCCAAACATACTGGGAAGACAAAGGTAGAAAACATAGTTCCATCTGAAACAGAGAAGAGCAGGAAAGGGGCGGTGATCAACCAGAAATTACTCAGTTATCTAGTTGACCAGCACGCGTCACGGTTAATGAGGTCTGATACCAGCAGATCCTGCTCCATTGACCTCTGAGCAAATGGAGAGGGTGCTGACTGAAGCAAGCTTTACATTAGCACCTCCATTACCAGGGGGCCAGGATTTTTCCCTCCTCCCCTTTAGTGCTTTAGTGATACTGAAGTAAGCTCCAAACTCATTGTCTATTTGCTAAACTTTGGAGTTTCCCTAAACAACCAAAGCGTTTGGGCCGACATAAAGTTAACCTCCAGCTCACCACAAAGGCCTAGTTTGGACCTGCTGAATTTTCCTGAGACATGATAGCCTAAGTAGCTCTTATTAATTCTCTCTTCCAAGGGACAGGAGCAATACGTGAACCTTCAACTTTGGGTCAGGTGCTGATCCAAAATGGATCAGTCATCAGGCACCTCAGTTCAGCCACCTATGAGATGTCCCTCATCACCACCAGTGAGTGTCCCTGCTCACCAGATTGGACAACCCTGATACAGTCAACAGGAATTTTCCATGAGGTACCATGTCTTCATCTGTAGGCTATGAATCTCAGGGACAACAGAACCATTGGTTTGTGCCCAGCACTCAGATCACCCCTTGTCCACTAAGCAATCACATTGAGTTTTCCTTCTCTATCTTTCCCTCATTAACTTTTGGCCCATGAGAGATGTAAATGAACACAAAATTGTGAAAGGTGTATGAGAATAAGATAGAAATGAAACCAAATTTCCTGTGCAAACTTGACCTTTTGTCCTTGGAGAGAATCCCAAAAAGTGTGTTACTGAAATTTTCCATTGAAGGGCTCTCTCTTCGTTAAGACTGAGTGCCATTCTGAAAATTTACATGGAAGAGCAAATGGAAAATAATCCTCTCAGCACTGAGGACTGAGTTCTCTCTTCAAGGTTCCAAACTGTCCTTTAGGCAGATTCTGAGCTAAATGGAGAGGGTGCATGAAGTGTAACCAAAACCCAAATGGATTCCAAGGACAAAGTCAGATGCTCAGCGGTTTTCCCTCTGCCTGTCCCCCTGCTGAGCCCTGGCGGCATCAGTCAGCACAGGGCGGCAGCCACTCGAGGCTGCAAATTATGGACTTCTGTCTCTGCATGTAAACTGTCACGGTCCAACTAAGGAGACTAGATTGGAACCCCACATACCAACCACTTCTTCTAGCCAACGATCTTTTAACTTCTGCCAAGGCTTTTTTCACTAAAATAAAGTTGCCTGGGCTCCAAAAATAACATCTGTTGCTCAGAGTAACATTTTCAAACAACATAATAAACTGTACTTCCTGAAAATATACAGTCTGTGCTTCCCTACGGGACCTCACAGAATGGATGATGTGGTATTCTGGGCTTCCTCCTTTCATGCGCCACCAGCCCCTGGGCAAATTATTTCGTTGTCATAGGGGGTGGGAAGAATTACCGTGCACAAGTTACCTCCATTTGCAGCAGGCAGTGAGGGACTGGAATGGCTCTAAACAGCCTTACCAATAGGCACTGGGCAGGCTTTCATGAGCAGAATGCTTTTTTAAAACTGGGGTCAAAGTGCCCTGGAGTTGGTACCAGGAAGGTTCCAAGAAGGTTGAAAAATAATAACCATAACCGTAAGACTCCCAGTACATTTTTAGGCTTCCCTGAAAGTTAACTCTGCTCAGGGATCACCTATCCCCTCATTCCAAATCTCTAGGATCACTCTGCAATTTGCTAATCTTAAAACCTTATCTTCTCCATCCTCTGGCTCAGTCTTTAGGGATAGAAGAAAGACAAAGGCAAGGAGGTGATTGGACAATAGTCTGCTCCATGACTGTCCTGAGTTCCCCTGATTGTCTCTGAAAGGTAGGTCACTAGTTACAAGAGAAGTTACGTGGAGTAATCATCATCACTCCTGGAGACCATTAAAAACACTCATTTCTGTAGCAGGGTGAGGAAGGATTCAGCTCGTGTGAAGCCACCATTTCTAATTTGGGCAAGAATTCCCAATACATTTCTATGGTTCTCAACCTCTGAAAAGCATGAGGGGAAAACTGTCTGCCAGGGCAAGGATGGGTGGCGGAGGCGGTGAAAGGATGTGGCTGCCAAGGGCAGAGGAGCGAGGAAACATAACTGGTGACCCGGGATTCTTAGAGTCCGAAGAGTAGGGAAAGGGAACATTCATTATCATGGGTTTGCCAGGAGAATTTTTAGAAAGAAAACATCATATTCATACAGTTCATCCAATTTAATTTAATTCCTTGAGCCTACGGTGGCGTGATGCAAAGAGGATGGAGACTGAATTTCAGTCTCAGCTCTCCCATTTAACTTTGGGATTCTGGAAAAGTCACTCGGCCTCTTTCAGCTTCAGGTTCTTTATTATGATGACGATGATGACGATTCCCACATTGCCTAATATACAGGTGACTTGAAAATCACATGAAGTTATGAAATTGTAGAAGATATAGTACTTGGCAGGTATTATTATTAATATTAATACTGTAATTATTGAGCATGTTGTAATCAACCACTACACTGCCGGACAAAGGGCTGGACTAGGTGGCTTCTAAGAATGCTCCTGACCCTAAGATTCTGTTACCCTAAGTGCTCATGGTCTGTCAAATCATTTAAGGTCAAACACCAATGAGAACAGATGTCTTACAAGTAAGACAGGTCATTCAGAGGCAACGCATAAGCAAGCCTTGGATATCCCCTCTGCCAAGAGCAAAGGATAATTTTCTTACCATGTATAGGGCATATGTAAAGATTCCTAAGGGGTACCCTGACTTGGCTTTTCCCACTGGGCCCACCTGGAGGCCCAAGCACACCAGAATTTTGCGAAGACTAGACTGACCTGGAGTGTATGTGACCGTCCGCCAGGTTGCCGTGGGACAAGTCCACCCTCTAGATTGGCCCTCCCTGTTTGTTCCATAGTGAATCAGAGGGGATTTAGGATCTGCATTAAAAGGACCTCACCTAACCCCCAGAACAATCCCTGACTCTTCTAGGGCAGTGGTTTTAAAAGTACTGAATCACCTCGAGGGCTTGTAACACAGATTGCTGAAGCCCGACTTCAGAGCCTCTGACTAGGAGGGTTGGGGTGGGGCCTGACACTTGCATTTCCAACACGATGCTGATGCTGGTGATCTGAAGACCACGTGTTCAGAATCACTGTTCTGGAGCAGATATTACATATACTGGTATCTGAAATGACTCTGTGAACACACCTCAGAAACTAGCAGTCTCATGATTTGGTTCTAATGGAAGCCAGATTAGAAAAACATGCTTATAAAAGTTAGATGATATGTATAAACTTTAAAGGTAATGTAACAAAGTACAATAAAGATTAAATAAAATACAAAAAATAATCTAGTTATATAAATTACATTTAAATAAATATTATTTTTTCATGTCAGAGTTCTCTTTAAAACATTTTATAAAGGCACAAAATCATTTGGTATCTTTTTTGTTTGTTAAATCTTCTTCCCCCCTCTGGCTATAAAAGTAAATAAAGTTATAATTGGTTCTTTGCCCAATCAAGGCAAAAAGACCGGCAACACAAATTTATAGTTTATCCTTTGAAAGTTGAATAATAATTAGAAATTATGCCCCATGAGAAGGTAAGGTCAATTTTAGAGCTCAGTTTTCCCCTTCATTATACCTGCAGGTCCGGTTCACGATTGCCTCTCATCTAATTAACCAATTAAGCTCTTAGTCTTTGTTGTTGCACTCAGAATTCCAAGGCTCCACTTCACTAGGACATTTCATCATAACAAAAACATGTGCAATTCCCTACTTTCCCAAAAATATTACATTGTGTGAGACTTATGTGTTGTTCATGTTGAATATTAATGATGTGGCTGTGTCCCCTGTAGCTTCACTCATCCACCACAAACCAGAAGTGAAGTGTCAGCATGGCCCATCCAGCCTCTGCCCTCACTCTGTTTGCCTCGTTAGCATTAGCAACCGAGCAACCCCACCCTGAGAGCGCTCTGTTAGGAGTTGGAAGACACGGCCTCATCCAGCTTTAAAGCCCATTGGCTCTAGAACCTCCAGGAAGCTGAAGACTCCCCAGACTCTTTCAGTTGTAAAATGGGGCCAGTAATCTGTGCCTGAACTACTTTAGAGGGCTGTCTTGATGATCAAAAGAAGAAGGAAAGATTAGTGAGAACACTTTGGAAACTGTTAAGGCTTCAGAACAGCAAGGTCTCTGTCTAGGTATCATGTTAGCGGCACAGAGTATTCTCAGTGGTGGCTGTTTGCTGGCCCTGGTTGGTGCATCACAGGATGCACTCCTGCTCACAGTGGGCAGTTTCCCAAACGTGTGCTGCTGGTTCCTACTTGGAGGCCGACCAGGGACGATGACGGCTCCACACCCACTCACCACCACCACAACGCTAACGTTTCTCTGCTGTGGGGCAGGCAATAAAGGCACTGCCACATGCATGGTCTCTCCTAACCTTTAAAACCCTGGACACTTAATATTCTTTCCCAGCTTACAGATGAGGAAACAAAGGTGCAGATTCTCATCATCTTTCTAAGTACATAATAAAGGGCAGAACTCAACCCTCTGAAAAAGTACACAGTCTTTTTCCATCTTAAAATGCTTCTCTTCTAGGAAACCACATTTAAATGAACAGACAGGTGGGTGGGTGGGCAAGTAGGTAGGTAGGTAGATGGATGGGTGGATGATGGATAGATGGACAGACAGATAGCCAAAAAAGGGTGTTCTGCTGATACACTAAAGGTTTCTTTATCATATGAGAATATTTTTTTAACAACTCTTGGGAAGAAAAGGTTTGAATTGATTTACACATCAAAGGAATACCAATGCAGAGGAGTAAAACAAGACAATGGGAGTTCCCTCTGGTTTGCTAGTGAGATGAACCATAACCCCCCTCCCAAAAGACAACCCTATAAGGTTTGAAGTGCTGAGGTTTAAATTGTTTCAGCTCATGACAGGTTCTATCAGAGCCAACCTATAGTGACAGATCTGAAGTGTTCCTTCTAGCTATACAGGGCTCCATCTCAAACATGCATAGTATTTTATTTTTATGCATCCCTAGCCAGGCATTCATGGGACAGCAATCTTTGGTCCCTGCTAAACTTCCCCTTTTAATGATTGACCCACACTTCTACAGAGAACAGGAGGTGGGAAAAGGAACAGAACCAGATACCACATAAGCAATGAAACAAGGAGGGTCCACATCGATACCTTATCCACTTAAAAGTGTGTGTGTCAGGAATATACGATGCAAGAATTCTGGGGAGATCCGATATCAAGACCCAGCTTGCAAAGTGTTTTGTATTTTTAATTGTTGTAAACCCCACCAAATTTAAAGGAGGTTTAGTAATACATATATATAAATGACACTTACAAATGAATTCAATTACTCATAAGACTTAGTATTACTTTAATATAAAGATACAATGTTACTTACATAAAATGAATGCTCTAAATTATTTTAAGATAAATATTAAAAGAGTGAACCCTAATGTAAACTGTAGACTTGGGTGACAATGACGTGTCACTGTAGGTTCATTGATTGTAACAAATGTATCATTCTGGTGTGGATGTTGATAGTTGGGGAGACAGGGATGGGGGGCAGGAGATTATGTGGGAACTCTCTGTACTTTCTACTCACTTCAGCTGTCAACCTAAAAATTATGTTCATAATTTTTTCAAAGGCACACTTTCTGGTGTTGTAGTCATCAGGATCATTGCTATCAAGTGAATTTGACAAATACGAAGAAGCCAATGGCTTCCCATCTCTGAGACAATATGTTGGTCCGGAGGCTACAGTCTAGTTTAACTGATGGTCATAGATCTTTGCTCTGAATGAACATGTTTTTTAGCACATACAATGGGCAGCCACGTTATAAGGAAGTCAGCAGAATTCTGCAGTGTTAAGCCAAGGCACGCTGGGTCAAACTGAGATTTCCATTTTACAGTTTTCCCATGCACTCCGCCTCCTAACTACATTAGCTCTCAAAAGAGAAAATGAGCCTAAACAACCACTTTTTAAAAATATAAATCACTTTTCTAACAACCAAAGGAAGGAGAAATAATTTTATTTAAATAAAATTTTATCTTTATATTATTTTTTCTCTTTTATTACCTGTCAGCACAGAGCTCTGCAGACAATTTAAAGAAGTTTTAGGAAATTTCAGCTCTCAGTATAGGTTGTTCTTTTTTTATTTGTTTTCAGGAAAGAGTCTTAATTTCTTCCTCATTTTTGAAGCATAGTTTTGCTGGATACTGAGTTCTCAGCTGACAGCCTTTTTCCCTCAGCACTTTGGATATGTCTTCCCATTGTCTTCTGTTCTCCATGGTTTCTGAGGAGAAATCAGTTACTACTCTTAAGTAAAGGTTATTATATATATGGATAATGTTTCTCCTGCTGCTTTCAAAATTATCTCTTTGTGTTTTGAAAGTTTGACTATGATACGTACAGGTGTGATCTCCTTAAGTTTATCCTAATGGAATTTTTTAATCTTCCTGAATATGAAGATTAATGTTTCTTTAAAATCAATTTTGGGGAGTTTGGGGGCCATTATTTCTTTAAATAATCTTTCTGAATATTATTTATCTCTTCAACTCTAGATTCCTATTATACATATGTTGGGTATTCTTATGGTGTCCTAAAGTTCTCTAAGGTTCTATTTTTCTCACTTTTTATCCTGTTCTTCATATTAGATTATATCAATTGATTTATATTCAAGTTTACTGATTGTTTCTTCTGCCAGCTAAAATCTGCTATTGGGTTCACTTGTGAATTTTTTATTTTAGTTCTTATAACTTCAAAACCAGAATTCTATTCCTTTACTTATAATTCCTATCTATTGATATTCTCTCCTTGATAACTTTTATTGTCATATGTCCCTTTAATTGTTTTGTCATATTTCCCTTTAGCTCTTTGAACAAATTTTATAAGCTTAGTTAAAGTCTTGGTCTAGTAAGTCCAAAATCCGGGGTCCCTCTGGGACAGTTTCTGTTGACTGCTTATTTTCCTGTGTATGGACAGTACTTTTTTATTCTTTTGTGTGTCTCCTAATTTATGTTGAAAATTAGGCATATCAAATAATATAACATGAAAACTTTGGGAACTAGATCATCCCATCCTGAGTTTATGTGTTGTTATTATTATTTTCTTGTTGCCGCTGCTGCTGTTTGGTTGTTTTACAACTTTTCTGGATGAACCCTGTAAAGTCTGCATTCTCTGTAGTGTGTAACTGCTTAAGTCTCTGTTCAGTTAACTTATTAATCAGCTAATGATTGGTCAGAGATATCTTCATGTCTTGGAAAACCAAGTCTTCCAAACTTCATTGACAGCCTCTGTGTATGTGTTGTGGCCTAATTTCAATGCTCAGTAAGTGAGTTTACTACTCTCCCTTAAACTTTGTTTTCTGCCTGCAGAGAGATTCAGGGTCATCCAGAGGTGACAGACTGGCCATCTCTTGTCTTTCCTGGGCCTGCATACAACTTTGCTCAGGAGTACACACTTCTAGATCCCCAGGAATATGTTTCAGCTTTTCAAAAACATCCTATGGACATCATATTTCCCTTATTTCCCTTTTAAGTTTCTGGCCAGGTTCTTGTTTGTCTGTGATATCAAAAAATCACTAATGATTTTTCTTTTTTACAAATTACCCTAGGGATAAGGCTCTTTCTCATCAAGTGTTCTGAGTCGGATCAAATAACAACAGCACCCTCAATGGGCTCTCCCAGAGGCCGTGAGATAAGTCAAATAGTGACAATGTTCTGAAGGGAGGGCCTTTTATGGAGCTCTCAATCCCATCGCCTGCTGCTCCACTGACTGCAGAGCCTGTTTTCACAGCCGCCTGGTTGTGAGGCTGCTGGATTTCCAGGCTACTGCAGAGTTGGGAAAAGAGTGATAATAGTAGATCAAGTTAAAGTGCTTGAAATCCTACAGGTCTTATGAGGTTCATCAGTTTTCCTGAGTAAATGCTTTTTAGGTTGTTACAAGACTTCAGATTCCGGAAGTCTAGAGTTGATTTTGATGATTTTGCCAGTGTTTTCATCGCTTTTATGGAAGCGTGAATGTACAGAGGTCCTCATTCTGCCATTCCAGATGTCTCCGACCATTATTTATTATTAAATGGAAATGGAATTTGATTGAAACTTTTTATACATTAGAAGTGATCCTTCACCTTTATTTTCATCTACTTTGTTGAAGTAGTTGCCTATTTCAGTTCAAAATGCATGAATTATGACATGGCAAAAACCCAATTTTCCTACTTCATATCATGTAGCTCCTCATATTAGATAGAAGATTAAGTTTCCTAAGTGACACTCTTTTTTATTTTCCCTATTTTGGTTATGTCTTTCTTACCATTGGCACTCTGAATACTTGGTGTTTTAAAATAGGTATTATGCTTATTTGCTGTGGTTTACCAGTGTACATACCTGCTTGAGTCTGTGAACCTACAAAAATTCTTATCATCTTGAAGTAGGATACTGGATAGTTAAAATTGTGTAACAGGTGCTGAATAGGTTAGTTTTTTGCTGTTGGAGAGAAGGTACTTGAGAACATTGGAATTTGAAAATGGCTAGAAGGCTAGTCTGCTAAAACACATCTTTACAACTGTTAATATTTTAGAAAAGAATGAAAAGAAAAAAATCCATCCATCTTTCATGATCATAAGGATCTAAAACACCAGAGCACACAAATTTTAGTTAGTATTTTATTTTGTTGTGCCTTAAATATATTTTACATTTATAAAAAACTAGAATAATGTAAGATTTCTTCTTGGAAACTGCATTACCCTATAGTACCTTTTTAATATTTGATCTTTTAATAAATAACTCACTCTCATTAACCACTCACACATACCTTTAAACAGAAAATATAAAAAAGGTAAACAAATTTATTCAGCCAGTAAACCTTCCTGATATTTTATTAAAATGTTATCATAATGTATGAAAATCACTGATTTTATTAAAAGTTTCCTCACCCACTTTTTCTATATCTAAATGATACATAGGTATTCATAAACCTGCATTTTCTAGCCAATAAATTTAAGAACATATTTTGGCATGATAAATTCTAATTTCTTAAAAACCTTAAAATTCATATAAAAATTCTCCCTGTATAATTTAGGTGACTAATTTATAGGTTTCTTCTGAAATTCATACCATTGCTAATAGAACACCTCAAAATATTATTTCTTTCAATTAAGTTCAATGGCTCCATGTTTTAACATGAAAAGCAGTAAAAATAATCACAGTATATTTTAAAATGGAAGACACCTAAGCTGTCGGCTTAATGAAAAATATTTGTTATCAACCTTCTACTTTGTAATGGTAAAAGACAAAAACATTTTTTGAAAGACAGCCTGTGAAGGATGTGAGGAATGAAAAAGGGAGAAACAAAATGAGAGACGAAAGTTGTGATCTCTGTGATTTCTCCTCTTTCTTTTCAACTTGCATCATCTGTTAAATTATTTTTGCTCCTTGTGACCACGATACCACACTTTACTATTTGTGGTATTAAACAGAAGCACACAGCACAGGGAACAAAGGGGGTTGGAAGCCTACACGTAGACATTTTAAGCTCTAATCTCCAGATCTCTCCTTTTTGGCTTTTTCCCCAAATAGGCTGAAGCCCTTCCCTGTATGGCTAACGGAACACATTTCATATTTTTATTGCTGCAGTGGACAGGACAGGGGAAAGATATTTGCTATAATGAAGGAATACTTGGCAATTCTCTCATTTTGACTATGTATATTAAGAACATGATTCTATAATGAAATAACCAAGAATAGCGCTAAGCTTCCTTGAAATGGCTAACTGTATTCTTCTTATCCCTTTCAACCATTCTTCCAACTGAAACATGCAACCTTCCCACCCCCCTTACAATGACATCATTGCATTTCCTGCAATGTTTACTATTCTATATTCCCTTAGGTCTCTAGTAAAAATATAAATGCTGGGACCTTGGCATTACTGAGTGGACTTCATCCCCTGCAAAACTGAAGTATCAGAAATGACTGATATACTCTCAAGCAAGGCACCTAAGATCATATATGTGTTTTTTTCTCATTAGTTTTATAGACCTCTGTTTTATTTGGGGAGGAACTATGCTTTGAATTCATGGAGTCCTACATTTGCATTTCAGGATTGTCTCTTACTATGTGACCTTATGCAAATAACTTACTATGTTTGAGCCTCAATGTCCTTATTGGTAAAAAATGGATAATGAAACCTGTTGTGAGGACCAAATTATAAATGTGAATTAAATGACTGCATTGAAAGGAAAGTTTGACTCCTATAAACCTCCAAGACATCCATTTGGGACACAGACAGAACATTCTCCAAGCTCCTTGATTTATGTGGAGATTCGTAACCCAATGGAAATGTGGAAAAATCTGCTTCCCTGGAGAGGTTTTCCCTCTTAGCATGTGACTCTTTCCTGGCGTTATAGCCATGTTAAAAATCAGCTATAACTTTTATCTCATTTACATGAAGTAACTGCCTATAGTAAATGTTTCTTAATTGTTTGCTGAGTTTGTATTGAAATAACTTACTACTTTCTATAGCTGATGTATTGCCTAAAACACAATTATTTTCCCATGCCCCAGTTAAACAAAAAAGTTTTGGACATCAGAAAATGTAGAAATAAAAGAAAAAGTGGAAGAGAAGTGGGGAGCAGGAGAAAACATGTTTTTACGTGGGGTGGGGAAGAGTAGGTGGGAGGAATGAGTGTGTGTGTGTGTGTGCAAGGGTCAGGAGTGAAGGCGTCTATACTTCTTAGCTACCCTGGGACCAAGGTAAACTCCTCTGTCATCCTTTAATTAATACTATTGCTTCTAAATACAGCAGTGATTTTCTCCTTAGGTGATCAGCCATAATTTTTTGCAACCTCAAGGGTAGGTTTTGAACAACAGTGTCTTAAAAGCCAATGCAATTTGAAGACAGTCTGAAACCTAGAGCACTGCACTGCTTTTATCCATCTGAACTGAGCTGTAGAACAGCATTAATATCTCTGCCATCAGTCCCTGTTCCAGGTCCAGGACGAGAGTTCCATACCTGCTTGAAAGCGATCTCCTGCCCCACGGTGCTACAATTCAATGTATAGATTTTCTGAATTTCCACCAAAGTTTTTTCGAAGTATCTGGCTTGTTCCCCTGAATGTATTATCTTCCCTATTTAGGTTGCATCTTTCTCCAAAAAAAAATTGTTAGGAAACATTTGCTGGCTGCTATGTAACATCCAAAAATATCAAGACATTAAGAGATGTGTGAGAAAATGCCTACGGGTTTTCGTATTCCAATTGCCATCCCAGAAAGCCACAACAGAGTGATTCACTGCATGTCAAAGAGAATAATTACCAATCAACAGAGAAAGCAAAATGAGACCCTGAGGGATACAGTGCGGGCAGCTCCAGTTATGGTCATGCTTTACAGCGACCTATTTCACTGCGCTGAGGGAGCTCCAGACGATCGTGTCTGGACCTTGCATGAGTGCATGGAACGACACTTCACAAGCTTGCACACACATCATCGGGGTCAGTGGTCAGGCCAGAGTTGTAATGAAAAGCAGGTGGGTTGAGTTTAGCACTTTTGAGAAGAATGAGGAAGAAGAGAGATGAAATTCACATACATGGACTTATTTTGGGAGGTTTCCAGTGGGGGAAATTGAAAGAAAAAAAATAGGACAACATTATTTCTTAGCTAGGAATTTACCTATTTTTTTTTCTAAACTGGAAAGTCAAGAAATATAACACTGTCCTTTCAAATAAATTTATTCCACAAGCAATTGAGAACCTGGAATTTTATTGCAAAGGGATAGGAAGGGAACAAGGTTTGAAGTATAAAAATCAAAAATTAAACATGTTGTCCTATTTCCAGTGTGAAATGAACCCACGAGGCACATCCACTGTGGGTCGGGGGAGTCCGTGCCCTGGGCCATTCAGTCACCAACAAGCCTTTCTCAGACCTCTCCTTGTGGAGTAAGAGGTGAGAGAGCTGCCGCCCTTATGCCTGAGCTTCTGGTTACGACTCTGGCCTAAGGAGGCCTGCCTCTCTGCACAGTCCCAACAGCCAAGCTTCCTGCACGCAGTAGCTCTGAAGATTGTGGCCAAGAATGTTCACATGCAAAACTCCAGGCCCTTAAGGAAAATCACATTAATCACCCTCAGCACCCTGCAACTGGAGGCGCAGACTTTGTGACTGAAGTCACACTGGCTGGAGTCAATAGGGATGATGTGCAGTCCTATCTGCAAGAAGCTAGATGGTTCTGACCCCCATCTATCCTGGGCATGACTGATAAAGAAATCTCTGAGGTGGGTCGGTGAGCCTCACTCAGGGGATAAAAACCTCGCTCCTGCTCCATGGGGATTGATCGGCCCCTTCTGATGTGGTAAGGAGTGAGAGGAGGGGCTCCCAGCTCAGTGCGTGGAGAGCAGAATTTTCCAGGATTCCTTATCCAAACTGGGGAATAAGACCACACACCCAGGTTGCTTCTGGATGTTAGGCAGACCTTGAGATATAAAGATATTTCATATGTTCTCAGCCTCAATTCTTCTCACATGTACAAATGATTAATAGTGACAATTTTATTGTATCCAGACATTCATGTTTTCCACTGTCTTTTTTTTTTTCTTGGGAACCATGTTTTAGCCAGGAAGAACTGCATATGAACATCAATAGCTTAAAAATCTGGATTTGGTTCACCTTTTGCATATGAGACTCTGGTTTCACTTATAAGACTTTATAGCAGTCTTTATTTGGACTTCGCAGCAGTTCAAATAAAGCCCTTAACCCTCCCAGGACAGTGGAGGCCCTGAGTGAGTCCCATAATGACTGAGTCATGTGGATCTCATCCAGGAACCCAAAAGCTGGCAAGCTAGTCTTCTTCAGCCTGAAAAATCTTAATCCAAACAATATGTGAAATATTTAGCTGGAACACACTTTTATGAAATTCCACATTCAATTCAAAGGTTGGCATGGGGTTTGTTTCCTTGTTTGTGTTCACAGATACCCCATTCATCAAGATCGCTAATAGCGGGGCCTGGCAGGCGGGAGACGGAGCAGTGAGCTATTGTCAGACACAGGGTAGGGTGCCGGCAGCCAGGATTGCTGAATTTCAGATCCTGGCTGTGTCATCAGCTTAATCCCTTCTCCTCAATTTCCTCATCTGTAAGCAGGGGTAATGTTAGCTATTTCATAGGGTTGTTAAGAAATTAATCAGTGCATAAAAAATATTTAGAACCATTCCTGGAACATCAGAAGAGCTCAGTAAATGTTAGATTTTATTATTAGGTCTGGGTGAACCTATTCTCCGTTCTATCCATATAGGAAGAAAGAAAACAACTAAAGCCTGCTGAGGTGGCCCTTGAAGTTTATGTCAATGGGAGGGAGTGGAAAATGGAGAAAAGGAAATGAATGATGTCACACTTATAGGCAGGTGGGAAATGCTCTGTAAGGTCATTGCAAAGGTGTGGCCAAATGGCTTTGCTATTCACAGAGTAATCTCTGGAGGAATGTCACTGTGACCACTGGTAGGAGCCATCTGGAAATTCAGTCATTGCCTCTTTTATACTCTGACAAATTAAATGACAGTTCATGAAACAATTTTATCTCAGAAGAAGAAAGCAACTGACAGGTTAAGCTTGACAGGCTTAGCTTCTTGCTAAAAGAATTATCCATCCACGTGGGGTAATTCCTTCCAAGTCTGAAACATAACAGGACCAAAGGACAACTGTTGGCTATTAAGTCTCAGAGGTTAAAAATAATCAAATATTGACTCATAGATACAAGAGCGCATCATTGGTACATGTCTTCTTTCTTCTCTCCTCATCTAAAGCCATTAAATATATATAAACACATATAATCCTAGGAAAGATGAGCCAATTTCTAAATTGCAAAATGTGCTTTCTACACATACATGTTGACCCCAGCATGACATCGACTGCAAGCAATACAAACAGTTCATCTTCACAGTCAGCCTCAACGAAATGATCTTTCACTTCCTGAAGACCTCGAAACACTTTACAGACATTATCTCACAGAGAAGGTATTAATGGGAAACTCCTGTCCAAACATTATAAAAAAGTGGGATGGGATGGAAGACCTAAACTGTAATAAATGTAAAAATAATAACTGCATGTAATAATAATAATGTAATAATAACTCATTATCTATCATCTTTAATAGTTAGAAAATGTCCTTGCTGTTTTTTTGTATTTTTCCCATCAACATTTAGTTCCCTTATAGCCCCCTCCCCCCAGCAATCACCACACTGTTGTCCATGTCCATGAGTCCTTTTTCCTTTTTGCTCAATTTCTCTACCCCCCCAGCCCCACCCAGCTGTCCTCTTGTTCTCTATCTGAGTCTGTCCCCATTTTCCTTGTTAGTGCAGTTTGTTCATTAGATTCTAGATACAAGTGAAATCATATGGTACTTATCTTTCTCTGACTGGCTTATTTCACAAAGCATAATGTTCTCCAACTCCATCCATAATGTTGCAAAGGGTAAAATCTTCTTTTTTATGGCTGAGTAGTATTCCATTAGATAAATGTCCCATAGTTGTTTTATCTACACTTGGGATACTTCCATATCTTGGTGATTGTAAATAAGGCTGCATTACACATAAGGGTGTTTATACTCTTTTGAATTAGTGTTTTGGGTTCCTTCAGATACATTCTCAGAAATTGGATCACTGAATCAAAAGGTAGATCATTTTTAATTTTTTGAGGTACCTCCATACTGCTTTCCACAATGGCTGCACCAATCTGCATTCCCACCAACAGTGCACAAGGGTTCCCCTTTCTCCACATCCTCACCCGCACTTGTTGTTTGTTGATTTATTGATGATAGCCAATCTGACAAGTGTGAGATGATATCTCACTGGGTTTTAGTTTGCATTTCTCTGATAATTTGTGATGTCGAGCATCTTTTCATGTCTACTGGCCATCTGTATGTACTCTTTGGAGAAGTGTCTATTCAGGTCTTTTGTCCATTTTTTAAAGGGGTTGTTTTGTTTTGTTTTGTTTTTTGGTGTTGAGTTTTGCAAGTTCTTTATAAATTTTGGATATTAACCCTTTATCGGATATATCAGCAAATATGTTCTCCCATTCTGTGGGTTGTCTTTTTATTTTGTTCATGATTTCTTTTGCTTTGCAAAAACTTTTTAGTTTGATGTAGTCCCATTTGTTTATTTTTTGTTTCCCTTGCCTGGGGAGATATAGCTGATAAAACATTGCTATGAGCAATGTCCGAGATCTTGCTGCCTATGTTTTCTTCTGCAATTTTTATGGTTTCGGGTCTAACATTTAAGTCTTTGATCCATTTTGAAATTATTCTTAGGTGTGGTGTAAGAAGGTGGTCTAGTTTCATTTTTCTGCACGTATCTGTCCAATTTTCCCAAACCATTTATTGAATAAAGTATCTTTAGCCCATTGTATGTGTTTGCTTCCTCTGTCAAATATTAATTGACTATGAAGGTGTGGGATTATTTCTGGGCTCTCTATTCTGTTCCATATGTGTGTTTTTATGCCAGTATCAGACTGTTTTGATTACTGTGGCTTAATAGTATAGTTTGATATTAGGTAGAGTGATTCTTCCAACTTCGTTCTTTTTTCTCCAGATTGCTGTTCCTATGTGGGGCCTTTTTTGGTTCCATATACATTTTTGAAATATTTGTTCTAGTTCTGTGAAATACATCACTGGAATCTTGACAGGAATTGCTTTGAATCTATAGACTGCTTTGGATAGTATGGACATTTTAATGATGTTAATTTTTCCTATCCATAAACATAGTATGTGCTTCTACTTATTTGTATCTTCCAACTCTTTCTTCAGTGTCTCAGGATTTTCCAAGTACATGTCTTTTATATCCTTAGTTAGGTTTATTCCTATGAGACAGGCAGGAGAACATATAATTGTGATCAAGAAAGTACTATAGTAGTCCTGGCTGGTGTGGCACAGTGGTTTGGGTGCTGGCCTGAAAGTGCAAGTCACCAGTTCGATTCCAATCAGGGCACATGCCTGGATAGTGAACCAGATCTTTAGCTGGGGGTATGAGAGAGCCAACCAATCTATGTTTCATGGGCATATTGATGTTTCTCTCCCTTTCTCCCTCCCTCACTAAAAAATAAATTCAAAAAAAATTTTTAAAAGAAAGTACTAGAATATTAAAATTGAGTAATCAACCCCATTCAGAATTTTACAATAAAAAATAAGTGCCAAATAAAAATAATTTTGTTAATAAATTTAAATGGGTAATGGCATACTCATTCTACACCAATTTTGCGACACTAAAATTTATGTCTTCTTCCTGAAATATATACTGATAAAGAAAGGTCTTTTTTTTTTTGGCAGCCGAGAAATATAGCCATCTATCTCAATTTTCAGTGAAAGAAAACCAGTGAAAGCATGAAATATGGTATTCGACCCGAACTTCTAGTTCACATATATAGTTTCTAACTGCAGAAGAATACTTTCCTAATGTTATATAAAGTTTTATACCTACTGCATGTTTATTTTACCATCTGCCATTCTGGGATGTCAAAGAAGTAGAAAGTTATTAGAGTATTTTCTTCTCTTTAAATAGAAATAAAAATTATTTAATTATAGTTTATCCCAAATTCATAAAAAGCACAGCTCCTACACAGGCCCGTGAGTAGTGTGGAAGCAAAGGCTCATCGTGATGAACACCAAACTCACACATTTCAGGGGTGGTCTGCCATGAATCCAACTGGGAATAATGCCCAATTTCATCCCAATTTCATCAGGACTATGTGCCTCTTCATCTTCTATGACCAGTATAATGAGACACCTGTAAGCAAACAGTACCTCTGATAGGAGAGACTTAAAAGTAGCTTTCCTAAAGGTCAAATGTGTGATGTGAATTTATGGAAACCCGCTCTGCACGGCTGATACTCTCCAGCTTCTGCCACCGACAGACAGATGTGTCAAGCCCGATGACACTCCTGAGTTGGAATGCAATGGTAAGGGCAAAAGGCAGAGGGGAAGCACTGGGGGACCACTTCATGCCTTTAGCCTGTTGCCTCATCTCTCGTCAGTCATCTCTTTCCAAAGGGGTGCCAAAAGCAAATGTAAACTTCAGTCTCTATGAATTTTAATCTCACTTTTAAAAAAGTCTATATTTTATATTTTTAATAATATGAACAAAATATTAGTAGGGTAGTGACAGGTAGTTAGTGAAAATGAGCCTAGTTCAAACAAAAGGGAAAGATGTTCCTTTGTACATAGGACTTGTTTTATAGGGGAAAAGGTCTTGTTTATCCTAAAAAGTAGGTCATTTGCTTTTCTAAACTTATGGCTTGCTTCTTAAAAAAGAAAGAAATATGACCTATGAAAAATGTTTTCTGGAGAAGAACAAGAAACCAAGAATGTCTGAAATTTTTGAATCCAGTGCACCTTCTTCCCCATGCATGCTACATGATCATACGGGCTGAATTTATCAGGAATGCACTGAGATCCAAATCATGATCGCAATCGGTAAAGCTGGGAACAGAGTGTGTTAGAACTGCTGAGTTCAACAGCATGCAAGAACAGCAGGTCACAATGACACAGGGCATGTCAAAAACGCATTCGGAAGCGAACTGTGAAAAATGCATATCACCAAGTCAGCTCTGTGGCGACCATGTGATTTTCCTGTCCTTCTTGCTTCTCAAGAGGGTCAAGCCTCTGGAGTCCTTTCAGAGTATGAACTGAGGTACTTACAAAGTCCTGCTTATATGGCAGGATTTGAAATATCACAGGGAAGAGTGGGGGCAGGCATAAAGAAAGGCATTCTGTTTTACCAGTAATTTCATTTTCCCTTAACTTAATATAGCACCCTGATGGAAAGTGACAGAAAATCAGCTCCAGTACTTTGCCAGAGACAAAGAGGCTTCCATGTGATTTCCCCAACATTTACTTCATTCCTAAGCAGACAAGGTCTCAGGGAAGAGTGTACAGGGGTGGGCAAAAGTAGGTTAAGAATAAAAAACAAATAATACAGTAATTAATAAATTATAGTATAAGAATAAACCATATTTCACCTATTCACACTGTAAACCTAGTTTTGCCAACCCCTCTATGTCTACTTTTTCTGATAGCTATCTTTATATAATATTCATTCCCCCCAAACAGGTAGATCTTATGATGATTGCTCTAATTGCCAGAATACACTTTAGTGGAACCCAAATTCTGTACTGTTTCAACAACTAGAATATAGAAGACAAAATACTTAGTTTCTTTGCTCCTGAGATGTGGTTTATATTCCTGGGATGAAATTCTTTGACCTACAGCTTGCTATTTTAAGATCTTCATTATTTATTTATATTTTTAAGGTTTTATTTATTTATTTTTAGAGAGAGAAGGCAGGGAGAAACAGAGGGAGAGAAATATCAATGTGTGGTTGCCTTTCACATGCCCCTTACTGGGGAACCTGGCCTGCATCCCAGGCATGTGCCCTGACTGGGAATTGAACCATTGACCCTTTGGTTTGCAGGCCTGAACTCAATCCACTGAGCCATACCAGCCAGGGCTATCTATTTATACTTAAAAATGAGCATCTGCAATCTTTTTCATTAGGAGGGGAAAGGTCTATGGTAATTAAGGATTCAAATGGAAGCTGACCCTGCATATAGGAATGCATACTTGCTAGAAAAAATAAGTTATAAAGTACTGTTTCTAAATAAGTTGTAAAAATTCCAGAAATTGAGTTAAATGAAGAAGGATTTAATCTTGGTGAGTTGATCTTGGGTTTAAAGGACACAAACATACTAAAATAATCTCTGTTGATCATTCTTCTTAATGGAAACTAAGATTTATCAAACACTTTATAGGAACATTTAAATACATGCACAATTGTATATTTATAGCTCTACATGGTAGATGGTAGTCGCTCCCATTTTACTGAAATTAAAACTGAGTCTCAGAGTTTCAGTAACAAGCTAGTCTAAGGCCACGGAGTGACACAATAGCAGAACACACTAATCCCAGCGCTTTCGCTTTTACTCTGCACTGTGCCTCTTTTGTCGAGTTGTTTCTATTAAATTAACAACCTAAGTAAAATAACATTGTGCTGAACACACATCCTGGGGTCGCAGCCCTGAGAAAAACCGGGTCTACTCCCCTCCCCTCACACCGCTTCTTCACTGTGGAACCTGTGACCGGCTTCTAACCGAAGACTATGGCAAAGGCGAGGGGATGTCACACTCATAGATCTGTTATTCTAAGCAACGAAATATAGCAACAGTTATGGGATATCGCTTCCAAAATTACATTATGTCACATAAGACTGGGATGAGGAAGGCGCCCTTGCCGGCTTTGAAGAAGTAAGCTGCCGTGCTGTGCGAAGGCCACAGGGGAAGGAGCTGTAGGCACCTCTGGAGCCAAGAGGGGTCCCTGGCTGACAGTCAGCAAGAAAATGGGGACCTCAGGCCTACAGCTGCAAATGAATGAATTCTGAATTCACAATCCCAAATGAGCTTGGAAGCAGACTTTTCCTTAGTCAAGCCTCTAAAGCAGAACACACTCAGCCTACACCTTGGCTGAGACCCTTAGTGAAGAATCTGGCTAAGATGATGCTGGACTCCTGGCCCATGGAAATGGAGAGATAATAAGTAGCTGTCATATGAAGTCGCTAAATGGGTGGTAACGTGTGACACTGTAGAAAGCTAACATGAAGATCGTCTATCTTTATAATAAATGGGTCATAAGCATACAAGGTACTACACTGAACATCTGTGAAGATTAAATAGTTAAACTGCTTCTTCTGTGGTAACGCACTTGTGAACAATGAGCAGTCAATGATATTCATCTGCGCCAATCTATAAGAAACATCCTGTCTACCTCCTTAAGGACTGCTGATGAAAGATGAGCTTTTAAAGGTTTCCTACGTGGCATGCAAGTGTTTCAGAAGCAATCAGCAGCATACTGGCTCTGCACGTTTCAACATGAGTCCATGGGCTCTGAAGATTGGTTGGAAATCAGCATTTCTTGACTTCCAAAATGGTAAGGCAAGTTGGAGTTTAAAACTGAATCTCCCTCCTCTCCTCTCTCTTCCTTTACCTTCTGTCCTCGAATGTGCAATAAACATTCCTTCGCTTCTAGGAGTGAAGGTTACCTTGATCCTCATGGATTCTTCCCCTTATTTTCTGTGCTGTGCGATTCTACACTGACGCCAACTATTAAGTTCAGAACAACAGCTTTGGGAGTGCCTAGCAGTCTTTGCATGCTAAACAGACCAATGTCTACACAGGGGAATCATCTGTTTGCTTTGAGGACAAGATGCCTGAATGGTCAGTTGGCCGAAACAGAGGTCTGATCACTCTATTTCCCTCCCTGAAACAGCATTTTCTGCCACAATATTTTTAGATTTGTCTTACTACTCTGAGAACATAATATATTAGTTTGACAGCAAAAGAAAAAAGAAAGAGCATACAAAAACAACAACCCAGTAATAACAAAGACTCATTCCCTAAAGCTACAAATTAGTTGCCCCTGTCTGTTTTTGAAGACTTGTAGGGAGGATTAATTCAGTATTTGGAAAACACAGCTATTCGCTCTCATTCTCAGCTATGATGAGGGAGTCAGGTAATGAGTAAGAGGTTCATTTATGCAATTAGAAAACAGATTTTTGAGCCTCTGTTGCAGGCAAAGAACTAAGTAAAGTTCTGTGCTGGGCAATGGCTCTCAACCTTGGCCTCCCACTGAAATTACTAGACTTTAAAAATGCTGAGGCCCGGTCTAAGAAATCTCCTAGGATTTTTAAAAAGCTTCCGAGTAATTCCAATACATACCCACAGGGTGAGAGTTTGTGGATAAAGGAGGCAATATGGGAATGAAAGCTCCTCTGAAATGCCTGCAATTCAATTCAGCTCAGTGAATTAAATTTGAACTCTCGGTAACAATTACAATGCTTTTCCTTGATAGGCTAAAGGCGTTTGACCATCCTCTTTTCATCTTCCAAGCCTTTCTCTGACTACCATGTCATCTCCACCACTAGTTCTCAGGGTCTTCTCTTTTCTGACGCATAGTATTCTGGACAATGCCAACCTTTCTGTGATATTATAAGAACTCATTTGTAAAATGTATATTAAACACCTACTATCATCTAGGTATTGTGCTAGGCACTGGGATACCTAACCAAGGGAGTTAGTTCCTGCCTTCAGTAACTAGAATCTAATGAGAAAATAGATGGGGTTCCAAACTATTGGCGCATTTTGTGCCTTTTCAAGGTAGGTACAGAGTGCAGAAGGAAAGTTACCATAGGAGTACTAAGTCTGTATTAGGTAAGTTGAAGAATCTGTAGGTAGAAACTGAGCTAAGCCTTAAAGGATAAATATTACTTTGACAAGTAAACTATCAGAGAGGATGAATTCTTGTGGTTCAAATGAAAAATGTGTACAAAACTATGGATGCATGAAAGAGAATTGTGAGTAATGGACCATATACTGTGAGTTTGTGGGGGCTGAGGAAGTGTGGAACAGAAATGGCGTGTGGAGCAGTCACTCACCAGGCTACACACCTAAATGATTTACTGGATTCTTAGGAAGTGCCCACATTGCACACTTCATAAGTGTTTTCCCGTTTAAACTTCATGGCGAACTTACGGGCTAGGTATAGTGATTCCCATTCACAAATGAGATCACTGAGGCTCGGAAAGGTCAAGAGTGCAGCTCCAGGGTTGTAGGCCGCAGTGCCTGTTCTCATCTAGGTCTAACTCCAGGGTGCGAGGACTGCCTGCTCCGCTACACTGCCCTCCTTTAAGGAAAAAGGGAGATAACCAGGGGGTGCCAGGCTCATAACTGTGTCATAACCTGGCCTCCAGTGGGAACCCTGAGCCACTTCTCATTGATTTTTTTTTCTTTGGAATTATTAAATGAATGCTCTCTCTCCCCATGTCGATCCCTTCTCACATTGGTCTTGCATGTGGCTTAGACAGTGGGATTTTTAAATCTTCCCCACCTAATTCCAATGTGCACCCAAAAGCTGAGAATCAATGGACAGGGGATGCAAAATGGGTAGGGAAATTCCTCAGGGAGTTTGTAATTCAATTTGGTGACTATCTGCTCCCAGAACTCCTCACTACCCTAGATCTGGGATGACACTACTGTCCAGTAGGGGAAGATGCCTCATTTCGAGTCAAGAGGCATCATTTTTTAATAGCAAAAATGAGATATGTTAAGGGAAAATGCTGAGGTCAGACTCCCTGGGGAAAAACAATGATTTTAAAATATCTTCCTGTATTGTCAGGATGTGATAATTACGAGCACAATAACAACATAAAGAAGTGAATTTAAACATTTTTTTCCTGGTCAGCTTTTACAGCAATACATGTTGTCTGGGTACTGGCTGGAAGTACGGTCAAGCCAAAGATTAACCTTTATGGGGAAAAAAATTAAAAATCAATGCACATTTAATTCTAAAATCTTAAATCTTCTGAGTGGGAAGACGTTAGAATGGATATAAAAATAGTTGCTATCCCTCTGATATATTATTTAGAAAATTGGCCTTTGAGTCAAAGATGAGAAAGAAGAAGGAGAGAGGAAGGAGGAGGAAGAAACTGCTTGATTTAGAAGGAGAAGAAGAAATAAAAAGGAGGAAAGATTTGAAGGCTACTTCTTCACAACCATATGGGGTAAGTGACAAAGAACAGGCCCCGCTATTAGTGAAAATAATCTGCCAAAGTACAGGGCCATGCAGAAAATAACAGAGCATTTAATTATACAGTGACAGTGGCAGTGCTGGGGATTTCCCAGAGATTAATGGAGCATCTGGGAAGACTCGGTGGCCCTGGGGACAACCAAAATGATCCCAGTCAATGAATAATTCCCAGGGAAAGCCTCTTGTTAACTTCACTATTAAGCAGAAAATGGAGGAGGACTTGGGTGTTTGGTTTGTTTTCTTATTTTTCTTCCCATTAAAAAAATTTAACACAGGGATAGATAGGTTTCAATTAAGATTCATACAGAGATACACTATCTAGCTCATCTCTAACAATTCAAATCCCTTAACGGTGGATAAAACTCTTGCACCCCAGGCTAAACTGGGAATTATGACCAAGATAATTTTTATGGAGGTGGGAACAGGGGAAGAACAGACTTTATAAAACTGGAGCTTTGAAGAAGTAGTGGAATCTGCATTCAAGTCAGCAAGTAGATTAAGGTGCAATGATGAAATCCAAGTGAAAGACAATTACTCTTTTTGGAGAGCAAACCTTACAACATACCTGAAAATAAATGCAGTATTTAGCAAAACAAATGTTCAATATTAATACATTAATACAAGATTTAAATATGATTTGGCTGGCAGCCAGCAAGTTCTTTAGATCTGGGGGCTTAGGACTAGTATTAATTTGCTCATAGTTCAGTGACCAGCCATAGCACCACCAGCTCTTCAGCTTAAGTGCAAATGTGAAATAAGGCCATACCTACTTACTGCTTCTTAGTCATTTGGTTATTTTCAATAGCGAAACTACTCTGAGATCTTTTCTTTTTGAGTTGTACTAGGAGAATTATATTGAAATAAGTCTTGATTGTAATTTTGTACAAATACATACTGTTTTCCTCTACATTATCAGAAAATAAACAAACACAGATTTTAAAAAAACAAATACCAAAATCCTAGAAAATTTCTTGCCATCAGAGTAAATAAAAGGACACCAAGCTGGGTTGTGGAGTTGCAGAGCTAGAATGGGTTCTTAAGCAGTCAGCAATCTTATTTTAAGGATGAGGAATAGATATTCAGAGAGATGGATTACCTACTTGCCCAGGTCGCAAGGCTAATTAGTGGCAAAGTCAAGACCATAATTTCTGGCCCCGACTCCCACCCAGTGCAATGTTGATATATTCCTCCCTGTGTTTGCTTTTTCTCACATGGCCAGCTCTAATGCTGCCTTGGTGAAGAGATGTTTATCTTTCATGCTTTCATAGAATAGACTTTGACAAAGGACAAGAAAGCACACTCTGCTCAAAGGTCCAAGCTTGGGTAACCACTGTTTCTTAGAGAAGTTCATAATGTCTCTACAGGCACATTAGAGATGTTACACAAACATATATACAAGGATTTCTAGCCTAGTAACATTCTTCTTTGATCATCATGCATGAAGAAATGCCCAGAACGGAGGCAGTATACAGTTTATCAATGAAAAGGAAATGGTCTTTGGGATCTCTCTTGCCCCAAAACTAACTCCTACTGTGCCTTTATCTTCTCTGAACTTTGCCTTTACCAATGAATGGAGACATATCTTACATACTTCATGTGAAGACAAAAATGAAATAACATTTAAATTGTATTTAACACATAATGGGTACACATATGTGTGCTTATACTAATATCATATTAAAATTGTATTTAGCATATATGGGTGGTCAATAATAAGATTGTATTTGCTAGTCCTTAAAAGGGCTTTTCCAGCCAAAATTATAATTCTCAGAGAAAAGCAAATGTTCTACTCGAGAGAAGGAGGAATCTATTACTTCTTTCTTCAGCTTTTCATTCTCCATTGGCAAGAGTTAAGAGAACACCCCAGACTCCTCCATAACCTCTCAGAGTAAAGAAAGAGAAATCTTGATCTCTTGATTTCAGTTGCCAAAGGAAGGAAGCCAAGGTATCCCACATTGTCCCTCTTCCTAATAAATCAAGTAGAACTTTCTGTGACGATGGGAATGTCCTATATTTGTATGGTCCCACCTGGATTATTGAAATATCCTCCTAACTTGACTACCTGTTCTTACCCTTGTTTTCAGTCCCTCATCTCCAAACACACACTATACTATATGTTTAGCATAGAAATTAGCGTAGTACTATTAAAACATGTCATGTGTCACTTCTTTACTTAAAATATTCCAATAGCTTTTCATCTCATTGCATAAGAGTCAAAGTTTTTACAGTGACCTCTAAGAAGCTATGTGGTTTCACCACCCCCAGGAATCCCTCTGAACGCTTTCCCTTCCTCCACTCCACTCCTCCTCTCTCCAGCTACAATGGACTTCCTCCTTGGTGTCCGTGCTGACACAGGACCTTTGCACTTACTGTTCCTTTTGCCTGGAATGCTCTGTATTCAGACAACCACAGGACTCCCTCCCTCACTTTCTTCAGACCTTTGCTTACATGCAGTCTTCTCGTTGAGATCTTCTCTGACTACTCTGTTTACATTTGTAGCCGTAAACACTCTTTCTATTCCCTTAATTTTTTTCATTACTGCTATCATCATCTGACATAATGTGCACTGTAAATATTAGTTTTCTTCTTATATCTCTTCTACTTAAGAATGCAAATTCCACTGTTTTTGACTATTTTGTTCACTGCTGTATTCCCAGAGTGGCTAGCATATTGTAGGTGGGAAACAAATATTGATTGAATAAACAGTTCTACAGCTAGAGTATTAGGAAGGGACCTCTGGGGAAGACATTTGCAAGACCTTCACTAAGGGGTACAAATCCCATGCTCAAAAATTCATAAAAAAGGCAGAAAGCCACAACCTTCTAATTACCACATATTTTAGCAAATATACCAATCAGGGAGTTTAATATTAAGAAATATGTATAAATTTTCAGACTGTACATATTCAAATATGCTATTTTCACAGTCATCTATCCATTTTCTTATAGTAATTTAAGATGATATTTTTCTTACTAACAGTAAGACAGGAAGGAGTTGAGGATACACTACATAGAGCCCATGTTAGGGATGAGATTAGAGGGTGTTCCAAGAACTGCCTGAAAGCACCTTAGGTCCACAGGGCCTGTGGTAAGGGACACAGGAGAACTTAGGAAGCCAGCTTGAGTCTACAGTGGGTCCTCAGAGTTTAAACAGTAGGATGCTGCAGCACCTGAAAGCAAATGTCATTGGTAATAAGTCATGGGCACATCATAATTCCAAAGGTGATAAGACAGATATTCCTTAACTTGTAAGTTACCCAGTTCTGGTACTAGAGCCAAAGAGAGTTTTTGATATTTGGAACACCCAGGCTAAATAGCTGAACACACAGACTAGGAAAAAGCAAGAACAATCTTGGTTTAAGGCCCTGATAATGGACAGAGCTAAAGACAGGAAATACAAAAGAGGGAACAAAGGCATCTGGAGTAAGTGCACTCATTTTCTGTGGCTGCATAACCTTTATTGTTTCATAGTTTGTTGGCTCAGGAGTCTACCAGGCTGCAGTCAAGGTGTCATCAGAGGCTTGACTTGGGAAAGATCAACTTTCAAGCCTCTTGAGGTCATTGGGAGAATTCAATTCCTCAAGGTTGAAGGACTAAGGTTCTTTTTTTTTTTTTCTGGCTGTCAACAGAAAAAAAAGCCTCTCTCAGCTCCAAGAAGTTAGCCATAATTCCTTGTCAGGCAACCTTTTCTCGACATGGCACCTAACTTCTGAAAGCCAGTAATGGGCTCTCTCTCACTCCAGTGTGCTAAGACAGTCTTATATAATGTAATTTAATCATATAAGTGACACCCCATCACTCTCACCATTTTCTATTGGTTAGAAGGAAGCTATAGTTTCTGCCTACACTCCAGAGGAAGGGATGTGACTCATTAGAGATCCCATCAGGGTGTCTGTCACACGCGCATCAGCCTCATCATAGCTCTCCAGACAATTGCTGGAGTCACAGCCTACTGCCACGCATGACAGCGAGGATCTATGTGTAAGCTAAGAAATGACTCACAGATTTTGGATGTAAAATTAAACATTCTAAACAGTAAATTCCCCTTCTCCCTCACCATCCTCATACAATTAATTTCTGTAGACTATACCTTCTTAAAACCTCTCAAATCTGTCAATTTTCTACTTAAAGCACTCACAACGGTGTCAAGACCATTTTCATTCCTTGCAGGGGATTACTGCAATTAGCCTCCTAATTGGTCTCCCCACCCCTGTGCATCTGCCTCACTCCCGTCTAATCTACTCCTCACAGTAAAGCCAGGATCATTTTTCTAAAATAGAAATCTGATGACATCACTACCTGATTAGAGCTCTCCACTGGCTGCCCCTCACATTTCGATGAAGTTACAAGCTAACATGACCTGGTTTCTGCATAGCTTTCTAGCTCCCCTTGACCATCATGTTCCAGCCAAGTTAACTATGGTTTTCAAGAGTTTTCTGTTGCCTCCACTCTTGTGATGCTGTTTCTTCTGCCTGAAACACATCTCTATGCTTCACCCCACCCCCCGGAACCCCACCTCTCCCCAGCCAATCCCTACTTGGCTAATTCATACTCATCTCCAGCTCTGTGATCTCTAAAGCCCTCAACCTAGTTAAATGTTGCTTCTGTGTTTTCCCATAGAATCATGTACTTCCCTTTCCTGACGCTAATCGTTTTGTCAGGATTTGTCTGGCTGCTTAGCAGCTAAATCCCTGAGACTAACACAGCGATTTGACCTAGTGGCTGCTGAGTAGCCATGGAATGAACAAATTCCAAGTTTTATTGTAAGCAGTTATCTTGCCACTGTCTCAGACGCCTTACAATTCATTTATTTTCCATTATGGAGAACTAATGAGAGATAACTATCACCTATGCAATAACTTTTGATTTTGAGATAATTTTAGACTGACAAAAGACATAAAAATAGTACAGAAAGTTCTATAAGTTCTATTACCCTTCACTTACGTTCATGTAATGTTAATACCTTACATAACCATAGTTTAATGATCACAACTAATAAGTTAATATTGGTACAACACTATTCACTAGTTCTTCCAATAATGTCCCCCTTTTTTCCTCTTCCGGAATACAATCCAGGATCCCATGTTGTCTTTGGTTGTCGTGTCTCCTACTCTCCTTAGTCTTCCTGGTCTTTCTTGACCTTGACACTTGCAAAGAGCATTGGCCAGCTGTTTTGTAGGATGTCCTGTGATTTGGGTTTGTTAGTGCATGATTAGACTGGGGTTTTGCATTATTGGAAAGAATGTCACAGAGGTTGGGTGCCCTTCTAAGTGCCTCATGACACCATGTCAATATGCCTTATTACTTATTCAATGTTCATTTGGCACTTCATTAGGTGGTATCCAATGGGTTTCTTCCCTGTGAAATTAGCATGCTTCCTTTTGTAATTAATAACTGTTTATTTTAAGGGGAGTTATTTGGAAATTATGCAAGTATCCTGTTTCTGCTAAACTTTTACCCACTAACCCCATCAAGACATGCCGGCAGCAATTATTACTGTGGTGTTCTGATGTCCTCTTTCCCTCCTTCATCCTGTATTTCCTAATTGGGATTGTTTTATAAGGACTACTTGTCATTTCTTCTTCTTTTATTCAGCTATTTGTTTCCATCAGCATGACTCAAGGAGATCACTTTTGGCCTTTGTGTTATATTCAATATAATGATCGGATTTGTGTTATTTATTTTGCTCACATTGTTCTCACTCTGGCCATTGGCAGCCCCTTCCAGTTGGTAGATGTGCCTCCGTCCTGTCTCATTTGTCAGAGCTTCCTTACTTTCTGCACCACGAGGCGTTTCATGCTCATCTTTCATTTGCCTGTCCCAGCCCTGGAACCAACCATTTCTCCAAGGAACGCTGGTTCATTTTGTTGGAGAATCATGCCTGCCTCTCTGAACACCGTGATAGTCTTAACTCTGCACCCATGCCCACGCTCTCCACACTGCTGTCTTCTCTTCTGTTCCCCTCAAAGAAAGACAAACTTAAAACAACAGTTTTAGAAACCTCTATGTGTCCAGGACATACTGAAGGACACGAGGCAACACAGTGTAGCAGCAAGAGTGCTGAATTTACAGTGGAGCGACAATCTGATCATCTGGCATTGTGACTCTGAGTCTGGGTTTGGACAGACAGGATATTGTAAGTATGAGAAATTATAAATATCATTGCAAATGAGAGAAATACGCTTCAGAACACTTCACTATTATTTCCCCTGCATGCATTTTCGTGTTCCCAAATACCAGTGGCAGGCAAATGATTCAGGTTATTAATACTATAAAAAGGAGGCTCACTTCCTTTTTATTTTCTACTTTCCCACCCCTCCCCCATAAGGATTTGAATCTGAGATTTCACTTTGCCAGGAAGAAAAAAAAAGTAAGTACCTTTACAAGAACAATCAAAACAATGACTCACGAACTCTGCAGAGATTTAAGATGATTTCCCTGTTTTGAGAACCTTCAGGGGATTATGCAAAATCCCACAATGAAGGGTGAAAAAGAGAGTGGCAGCTGGAGGACATCCACCCTTGCCTGACACACGTTCACAGCATCCAGGCTGGACTCTAAGTGACAAACAGTGACTTCCTTCCACAGCACATTCCAGGCGTGTCTTAGGGAGAAAAGGCAAAAGGCACTTCAGTATGATCATAAATGATCATTCAGAAGTCACTAGAAACTGATCCCCTGACCCACTCTTTTCCTCTCTCACATATTGTCAGTGGCTTCCCAGTTTCCCAAATACACACGTCCTTCCCCCTCAGCACCTATGCTTTTGAAAATAGGATTTGTTAAACTGTTTTTAAAAGGCTGAGCTCTCAAAAAAGGTAGGTGTTGAGTGAAATCTGTACTAGGAATGGTTTGCTCTTTTCCTACATTCCATTATCTCAGATTCATGCACTATATACACAGTCTTGGTGTTGTTTAAAAGCCTGGAGCCCATCTCTTCCAAGAATGTTTAACATGATGTCCAATGTGCAACTGCCAAGAACGATGTTCTCTTTTGCTTTATTGCTTGAATGCAATTCTGTTCACAACAGCAGGATCTCTAGCTATGTCCATTTTCACCCTTTGCTTGCTGTGGGATAACTGTCTGACCACTGAGAATTTGATGAAATCCACTGAGAAAATCTTAGTGGTAGTGTTAGGTTCTCGAGGTACGATTTCTACAAGCAGCTCAATACCCACTATCTCTGTAGGACCAATTCCTGGGTTTCCAGATGGCATGTGGAGGCTTATGTCAAGGATTCACCCCTGCACACACATCAGAAATTGAGAGTTGTTTCATTTTGAAAACACCTACGTGAACTGCGTTTCAGCACACACTTTGTGGGGAAGTTTAATGTATGACCCAGACAGCTAGAGAGGTTATCAGATGACTCCTTGCAAAGTGACTTGAGTATGACTCTTCTGAATATCATTATCGTCATGGCTAATGAACAAATAACTGTTGGAATGGAAAGATTTGAATTAGCCACCTAGAGATGGTGGCAGGATTGAAGAGATTCCATCCTGCCTCTGAGCGTGTTGCTTTGGGTAAGGTCCAATGGGGCTGAGGATGAGCTTCAGGTGGCAGAAATGGAGAGAGGTGCGAACTCGGTAGAACCCCTTCACCTTCCCGCCTCAACCACAAGTGGCACTACTGTGAATGCCAAGGGTGCTTAATTAAGAAATGAAAAGTTGGATCAACAGACAGAGATCATTGTTAATCTTTCAGTCTTCTCTGCCCACTCATTTCTTCCCGCTATGTAGGTGGCCTTCACCCTGTTCCACCAATGATTGATTGTGCATTCCGTTCTGTAACCGCCCATGGAAAATCTTCACTTCCCTTGTTAATGCAGAGCAAGCTTGGCTCTGTTTGTTTTGTTCTGTATTTTTGTTTTGTTTTGTTAATTTCTTCTGTTGATTTAGTTAATTACCTAAATCCATTAGCATGTATTTGTCTCAAATAGAACTGAGGTCAAGAGAAAATCAGTTCAGGAAGGTGAAAGGAAAACAGTGTTGGCTGCCATATGGCACCAAATTGAGACAAACAGATCCCTAGCAGTTGCATCAGTAATGATAAATACACTGTTAATAGCTCATCCTCCTCCCCAGACGGCTCACGCCTCCAGTTCCCATCCCACGTGCCTGTCCCTGAATCGAGGTTTAAATTGGATGTGTGAAAAACCTAAGGTGAAGAGCTACTAAGTCAGATGCTTTTGTGTTTTATATATCTTGAGATGCTTTATAAGCGGAAGGGACATAGCCACCCACCCTAATGCTCAATGGGCTGCACACAGGCCCCATCCACAGTGACATCCCCAAAGTTGTGTGTATGACTTTGAGTGACCCAAGGAACATGATTTGATGACTTCCTCCTTCTTTCAGGACATTTAAAATATATGAGAAAGGAGTAGTTATTCCTTCACAAGTTTACATGAGTGAGCCCTCTCTAGTCAACAATTTATCAAACAGGACTCACCAGAAATCAGATGAGAAAGCAGCCTAGCGGCAGAGATACGTGGGAACGAGCATGTTGCCCACCTGAGCGACGTGGTGTGGATGCAGAGCTGTTACTTATTTATGGGAAGAAAGACCGTTTCATTCTACCCAGGTGTGGCTTTTCTGACTGAAGAGATGATCCTGGGTTCTCGGACAGAGACAAGGAATATTATCAGCTGTTCCTTGGTATGAAGGTTGGTATAAACATGCTAGAAAATGATACCTTGTTTTAATCATTTTTTCCCTCCTGAGGAAGTATTTCTCAAACAGACGCAACACCAGGCATGGGCTTCATATTAGCAATTGTGCTCAAGTTTACAGTCTTGGTAGGAAGGTCAGTCGGGACTCCTCTGCTTCCCAGACTGCACACCTTGCACAGAAAACATGCTGAGAGTCAACTGAAGTAAACGCATCAACGAAGGGAAAGATTTTGACGATTGTGGAGCATTTACTTTAAACTGAAAACAAAACGCAGGCCACTCTCTAGGGTGAGAAATTGTTAGAGACCTTCAGAGATGGTGATTCCCCAATTACTGTCAGTAATTCATTCAGAGGAAGGTGTTTTGCACATAATTATGCTGGAGAGGAAAGGCTATTCTTAAGTATTCCTAGTACTGTTTATATTTTACAAATGCCATTTAATCCTTCTTAATTGCTGTCATTGAAGCCAAACGTCCTAGGCAAGAATGAGAAGAAAAGCAAGAAAGGCCTGGAATGAGGGAGAAAGGTTCAGCCCTGAAACAACCAGATCTCACAGTCGGCATCTCGTGGGACCGGAGGCCGCCTCACTCAGAGATCCAGGGCTTCCATCGCATGCACCGTAACAATTGCTACCACCGACCGAGCATTTGTTAGTTGCCAGGCACTGTTTGTTCTAAGTACGTCTGTGGATTATCCCACTTACTACTTACAATGACAACCGATTCTCCAAATATTTATTGAGCACGTACAATGTGTCAAACACTAGTCTGCACTGACCAACACACACAAAAATGCCTGCATTCTGTAACTTACCTCTAGTGCTGCCAGGGTTTGAATCCAAGAAGTCTGGCTGGGCTGTAAAATTATTACAGCTATTAGCAGGTATGATGAAATGCAGCCTCTTTTAGAGACCAATGAGAATCTCATAAACCACAAATATTTAAACGTGAAACAATTGCGCGATATTTGTATTCTGTGATTTATGTACCCGGAGTGCTGAGACTGGGCTCCTTGCGACTGAAATAGCACGAGCAGAGCCTTAAACTGAAAACAGCTACCATCGTTTTGTCAGCACAGCTGGGTTCAAGTTCTGGCTCTGCCATTTATTACCCATATGCTTTGGGCAAGTTGTTAAACCTCTCTGAGCCTCAATTCCTTGTCTGTAAGAGAAAAATTATAATAAGGCCTACCAAATCATGTTTTGGTGAGCTATTTCAATGAGGTATTATAAACAAAACACTTTGTAAAGTGTCTTGTGTTCTATACAATAAACTACTTTTATTATTCGCTGTTTATGGGCCCTCAGACCTAGACACCACAGTATGACAAGCTAATTGAAGTTTTCTGGGGGATGTGGGCCCTGCACGTTATATACGTCTCTGACTGCACGGTCTGCAGTAGAGCAGGGGCCGGTAGCCCCATCTGCAGTGTGTGCGCGCACGTGTCAGGCAGGGCAGAGCGGAAAGGGCAGGCAGCCCCGCCTTCCCGAGGGGCACCATTTAGTCTGCCTCAGATACCCCGCGCCCTTTATCAAGGAACCTGAGTCTTCCATCCTGTGTCATCAGGTCTCTGCCCTCGGAGTGGCCAGGTCATCCAGGGCCCATAAAAAGCAAAGAGGCAAATATCACAAACTGCTTTATCCATGAGGACACCACTTGGCCTGGCCTCCCCACATCTGGTGGCTCGGTTCTCTTTACTTCATGAAGTCTGGGTCTATTTCTTTGCTCTCCATTTTCCTGTCCTCTCTCTGAGTGAGGATGTGCCCACTGATAAATCCAGATGGTTTGACCTGCTGTTAGTAGCCGCCTCTCCTATGCGTTCCGTTCTCAAAGGCACCTCCTTCTTTACTAAGAGAGTAAATACAGGATTCAAGTCCTTTCAGGCCATGCCTCACTCAAGGGATCACTTCATGTGATCAGCTAGACTTGGAAACTGCATAGCTCTGACTCTTCAGCATGTTGGTCATCACCATCCACTTGGACTTCCCTGAGTCTGATTTGGAGTTTTCACTGGCTATGCTGAAATTCATGGGAAAGAGTCAAATGTATGACCAGACTCAGAAAGCTTATTCTGTAGAGACCTTATTCTATTGATTCTCATCAGGCTCGTACTCTATCAAAGTGTCTTGAAGCCACACTCAATTTTCATGCAGAAGAATCCAAATTATTACAAACTGAATGCCCTGAAACAACACAAATTTACCACCTTACACTTCTGTAGGTTAGAAGTCTGACACAGGCCAGCAGGGCCTTTCTGGAGGCTCTAGGAGAGCATGCATTTCCCTGCCTCCCTCCCCTTCCGGAGTAGACTCACAGTTCCTGGCTCCTGGTCTCCTCCTCCATCCTCAAAGCCAGCAACTTCATATCTCTGCAACCATTCCTTCTTAGTCAAATCTGATCTCAGCCTCTGACCTCACCTGGAAAGGTTTCTTCAAAGTTAGGGAATCATGTGATTAGGTTGGATTCATCTGGATAATCTAGGATAATCTCTCCATCTCAAGGTTCATAACTTCAATCACATCTGCAAAGCCCCCCCTTTTTTTTTTGGTCATGTATGGTAACATATTCAAAAGTTCTGAAACCTAGAACATGAGCATCTTTGGAATAATTTATCTTGCCCATTGCATTCCTGTCTTTGGCCTCCAGAGGGGATTCTCTGGAGATACAGAGATATCCCACATGCAGATACACTCATGCTATCGTAAGTCCTCATTATTCTCAACCTATTCCAGGGTCTACTCAAAGGTCAACATCTCATCTAATCCTCATTAGCTTTAAAGTCCCAAACCTCACTCTCCACCTCACATAAGACAGGGATGGGTGAGGCTCTAAGTTGGGGGGGAGGCAACATAAGGTAGACTTTTTCTAGTGCAAGTGTTTTGAAGTAATTCAATTGTTCTTGTTTCTATGGTCTACACATCTTATCAAATGCTTCCTTTTGGTAAGGACACTGTGAGGAATGTTTTATTGAAAAGACCACATGTGGTTTTATTCCTGCCTGCCCCCAGACATCTACTACGTGCCATTTCACTCCTCCGGATCTGAATGTGACTCTTACTCCTAGCGTAGAACTAGCCACATGTTTTTCTTACACTCCCATATTCTACACTACTGTTTTGAATAAAAAGCTAAACATGAGACTAAATGGAGACTAACTATGAAGCCCATTAGTATCTTGAATTTTTCCATGTGTTGAAAATATAGAAAACGCTACCATTCATAGTTGGTTTATGGTCTGGTTTTCTAGAGTAGCACTCTTGGCCAACACACACACAGGCACACACATTCATGAGATTATAGTGGATATTTAAAAATTACCTAATTTAACCTAATGGCTCGCCCAGTACCTTTAAAATGTGGAGCTTGGAGAATTCAGTTTGTTTCTGTCTTTACCTTCATATAAAAAGCATTCCAAGATTAAAATAAACTTGGTATTTCTTGGAAATTTCTTCATTTTTGTTTGCCTTTGTTCCTCAGTAAAACAAAACCCTCTTACTGTAATAAAATTAATTACTCTACAATAAATTCTAGGTCATCCAAATCAGAACATGTTAGAAATAAAAGTTATTAATAGTGTGAATGATTTTGGAACTCAACATAAAGTATACAGGACTTACCATCAACTTAACTGAGCAGACAGACAAGGGTATATGGTAGACTGTAGTGAATGTTCTGTAGGTGACCACATAAGATATAACTGTTTACTTACTAACTCTGGCAATCCTACATTTCACAACTAAAAGATAATTTAAAAGCCTTTGTTTCATGATACCTTAAATAAAACACATTTATAAGATGTGTTTCTTTTCTCAAAAAACTCATGGTTGGTTTGAGGAATTTCTTAATTTGTACTGAACAAAACCTTCTTTTCACTGACTCTAAAAAAAAACACCTGGGAAAACTATATTGAAAACTTCCATTTTGCCATCAAGTCTGTTTATGCCAATTATTCAGCCAAAATAGCACTACCATAATATAATTTTGAATAATGAATTATAGAATCAAAACCAATCATCAACGGTGATGTTTGTGGTCCCTTGCATTTATAAGATGTATTATAGTCTTTAACAATATTTACTGACCTACAAGTCTCCAGCAATAATTAATCATGAATTATTCATGGCAGATAAAAGATCTCTAGTTATCTGATGGGATCCAATCCTACCCAATCTGCCCTCATAAAATGTTTGACGCCTTCTGGCATTTTGCCCTGTGTAGAAGCTGGATTCTTTGGTTAACAAGAATATCTTGTATTTCAATAAAGGGAAAAAAAACACCCTCCTATTGTGATAAATAATGAAGAAAATCTCTGCAATCCAATATTTTTAAGACATATCATCATTTAAAATGTTTGACTTGATTATATATTGTTATTAATGTTAACATGCAAGAACTTTCACATTTTTAAAAGCTTCTGAGTTTTGCTTTTGGGACTCTTCCAGGTCAAATTATTAATGTATCCTCCCTTTCCGCTGAGGATATTTAACAAACTTCACATTTTTCATACATTCAATGTTAAGTTCTTCAATCTTCCTTTAGAAATTCTTTCCTTCTACCTTACCATCTCTTTCACATGCTGCTGGGCCTCAAATGCCAAGTAAGAGGTTTTAGCAAGAAATCACAGCAGAGTTTGGAATGGAAATATTATGACAAATTGAGCTGAATTAAAATGTAATATAAGGCTCTAAGATCTCTTAGTACTTTAATCAGTTTCCTCTGTTCTGGTTCCTTACTTTCTCTAGTAATGGTTCAAGTGAAGTGAAGTACTTTTCATAGATACTGATTAATCTAAATGCATGTTCCTAAGTAACGAGGAGGAAAAACCAAGAGATGGAGAGGGAAAGAAAACATTTGCTGAACACCTATAATTGTACATAGTATTTAGTTGGAACTTTTGGGAGTGTTGTGGATAAAAAGACATACCAGAGGCAAACTGTCTGGATTTGCATCCTAGCTCTGCCGAAATCCTGTCACCACCTGTATGACCCTGAGCAAGTTACTTCCTTACTCCTCTGGACCTCAAGCTCCTTATCCGTAAAGAAGGGATACGATAGGGCCAAGTTTACAGAGCAGTTGTGATGATTATATGAGTTCATATGTGTCCAGTCCTGTAACAGTGGTTGGCTTATACTTAATGATATAAGCATTAGCTAATTATTGTAATTGCTAATTTCATTATATATCATTTGGTTTTGGTGCACAACAGCCCTACTGTAAGATGGATGTCATTGGCATTTTACTGAAGAGGAAACTGGAGCACACCAAAGTTAAGTAAGCTCACCATGCACACAGTTCATAAATAGTGAGTCAGACTGGACTCCAGAAACCACTGAGGGAAATGAGCACTGAGGGGCTAGCTCTGGGAAGCTTCCCAAGGGCCTTCCCTGTGCTCAATTAACAAGACCCCGAAGGCTCTCCACCCTTGCTAACCATCACTTAGTTCCTACCCCTCTCCTCTAGCAGCTGTTGTCCCTTTCCCCTTCTTATTCCAACATTAAGGACATTTTGAAAAATAAAAACATAAGAGGGAAGTTGTTCCACTTCTCACCATAATAATCCCACTAAAAGTACAGTATTTTATTTTCACTGCCTCCTTCAAGGTCTCCCCAAGTAGTTCCCACTGAATTTTCTTCCTTTCACAACTTCCTGTAGCATCTATGGCCTGAACTAAGTGCCAGAAGGTGGTCTTCTGTATGATCTAAAATGCTAAGTTGCACATATCTCAACATACACATTTCTGATAACAAGTAGCTTATCAGATTTTGGCTTTTGAAAACTCATGATGAGCTCTATGCTTTCTTGACGGTTCTCCTTCCCTATCCCTCCCCAGCTGTCTTTTCAAATTGACCCCGACCCTGAATTGTATTCATGCCATACAGCTGACATTGCGTCCACATCAATTTCCTGGTTTTGAACATGTGTTATGATTATGTAACAAAGATGCTATTGTCGGGGGAAGCTAGGTGAAGGGCACAAAAGTACTTTCTGTACTGTTCGTGCAACTCTGACAATTTTCTAAAAATATTTCAAGATACCAATTTAGAAAAATCAAGCATTCTGCTGAAACAAAATTTATCACTGGCTGATGTCTACTTGTAAGTCATACATGCCCAATGGCTTCTTCCACAAATACTGACATCATACTGGGCATTTGGTGGGAGTAGGGAAAGGGTGGAAGACTTGGAAATATAGGAGAAAGTTCATATTTATATTTGCCAATTAATAAGTGGGAGACATAAGAAATAATGGGTTAAATTTTGGGACTTGAGAACTTGAATGTACAGTTACTGTGCTCCTGATTTCACCTCTTTTGGAACACTGCTAGAAAATCAGATTCAATATATAAAATATTTGAATGGAAATACAGTCCCAGGCATTGGAACAGATAACCATTACTCATACTACCATGTGTGGCTGAGTCTTCCTTTAAAACGTCCAACTCAACATGTGTTGCCAAATAGCTGTGAAGCTGGCTCCGTTGTTGGGTCCAGTTGTAATTTATGAGGTTCTTGGTACAAAAAAAGTCAAATACTTCTCAGACAGACAAATACTTACAATATTTTACTCTTACTTTTTGTTTTTTGTTTTTGGCTTCACCTCTTAAGTTACTGCCCAATGGCATAAAACAAAAGAGAACTTTTTAAAACACTTAAAAAAAACCAGGAAATGCATCATCAAGAAAGAGATGTTATCTTTCTACCCCAAATAGTGGAAATTTATGAACTCTTCTTAATGCTGCAGTTCTTTCTACAAAATCATTGCATAAGTTTTACAAATGCCACTGTCAAAGAGCAATTTAAAATCACTTTTTCCAAATGTTGCGGAAGGAACAACTCTCCTACTTTAATTTGGTTCCCACAGTAGCTTTAACTTGACTCGATGGAGCTTGGCGTTAATAAACTTAAAGTTATGGGTTAAATTTCCATATGGTCTGCTTCGCTTCTCTCAGCAGGAAGTTTGGTACCTTGGTCTTAGACTAGAGCTTAACTCCCAGACACTTAATACTGCGGTTTAGGCCAACTCACCCCCACTATTGCCAAACAGCTCAACGTGTCATCTTAAAACCAAAGCTCAGCATGTCGAGTCATTGAGGCTTACATTTTTCTTTTTTAACAAAACTTACCATACCAAGATGCGAATGAAAAATTCTAGGGACCACAGAAAAGCCTCGCATTTGCTCTGCCTCGCAGAGTAGTTCTTAGTTTGTTTAGTCTACTGCCATTAGAATATTAGCTGCATGGAGGCAGAGTGCTTCTCTGTTTTGTTTATGCCAGTATCCATGGCAGTGCCTGGCACTCCATGTTCATTGCATGCAGCTCACCAAAAGCTGTATGCGTGCTCAAAGCTGAAACACCTATTTCAAAACTGAACAACGGTTCCCAAAATGTGGTCCCCAGGCTAGCAGCATAAGCATCGTCTGGGGACTTGTTAGAAATACAAATTTTCTGGCCCTTCTGCACACCTACTAAATCAAAACCTCTGGGAATGCGGTCTTCAAGCATATACTTTAATAAGCCTTCTGTGTGCTTCTGAGGCAGGCTAAAGTTTGATATCTACCAACAGAACCCAATGAAGAAAAAGCCCTTTCCTGCACTCAGCTCTGGTTACATCAACAGTCCCAAATCACAGAGAGTCAGCCATTCTAGCACAACAGTGTACATCCATATCTTGGAACATGTCTCCAGGAGATGAATTTATGTATAGAACAGATATTCAGACCAACCAAATGTAATCACTCTTATGCACTTTACATAGCAATGTACCTTGAGTCCTAAGACAAGAATGTGAGACAGAAATAGCAAATGTTAAATAAATATTAAACAAGGGATTATAATTGTAAGGTTTCCTCCCAAATCATTCTTTTTATGGCATCTCTAAACAGAGCTTACTTAATGAATATAGAACTAATATGATATGATGTTAATGCTCCCATATCAAGAGACAAAGACTTTTGTTTTTCTTTACTAGCTTTATTATCCCAAAACCTCACTGGGATTCTTCATCATTTCAATGAGCTAAATAATAGCAAAGTGGAAAATTCTGTTTCAATAAGAGCATCAAGGGCCTATAATGTTCCAACATATTTCTAGATGGCAGAAAGTGGGGAAGGATGATACGTATGTTGGATCCAAAAGGCCCCTGACAAGCCAGAGGATATATTAAATCAAACAAAACAGTGGTTACAAGGGTGAAAATACACTTCTACACCTGGATTAAAATACACGTACTCAGGTATAGGTTTAAAAAAACGTGACTCAACAACAGCCTTTTTTTTCTTTTTTATGAAGACTCATTTGCAGTAAACTCCCCAGCGCCAACGCCACCTCCACTGTCACTCTGTAAGCAACAGTGACTTTGGGATGTCTTAGCAGCAAAGGATCAGAAAGCGAAACCACACTTATGCTCTGGCCGGTCTGGGCACCCAACGTCTGAAATGTCTGCATTCTTATCGAGGCTCCACACTTTATGGAGTGCGGGGTGGGGGCGGCGGGGATGGCGCTGTGACTAGAAACCACGACCTCTGTAGGGCAATTTAGGTGACTATGATTACACCCGACTATGCAAGAGAAAGCGCAAGCATGGTTGAGGTGTGCTAGCTGTCGTCAAATATGTTGAGGGCTGTCATAAGGAAAAGAGTAAAGTGCTCCATGTTAACTGTAAGGCGTAAACTAAAGTCAATAAGTAGAAACTAATCAACAGTCTTCAGTTCCAAAGAAGGTAGAGTAACAAACAGGAAGAACTGTGACTGTTTTCCATGCCAATTTGGCTGGGCTCTCATACCCAGTTATTTAATCAAACATTAATGCGGGGGTTAGTGTGCAGGTATTTTGTAGATGTGGTAACATCTATTATCAGTTGACATTCAGTAAAGAAGATTAGTCTTAATAATGTGGGTGGGACTCATCCAATTACTGGAAGGCCTTTAGTGCAAAACCTGAGGTTTCTCAGAGTAAAAGAAATTTTGCCTTAAGATTGTAACATGAACTGCTGCCTCAGTTTCAAGCCTTCCAGCTTCTCTACAGTTCAGTCTAGGCAGTTCTGACAG
This sequence comes from Trachops cirrhosus, assembly GCA_028533065.1. NCBI lineage: Eukaryota > Metazoa > Chordata > Mammalia > Chiroptera > Phyllostomidae > Trachops > Trachops cirrhosus. Next base: position 23,900,342 of record CM052539.1, read on the forward strand.
ATAGACAATGGATAGATAATTGATAGATAGATGATAGCTAGATAGATGATGATAGATAGACAGACAGACAGACAGATAGATAGAGTGTGTCCTATTGGTTCTGTTCCTCTGGGGGACTGTGACTGAGACAGCTGTCCAAGGGTGGAAGGGTCTACCTCCAGTTGTGCTGAGTTCCAGTCACTGGAGATATTCAACTGAAGGCAAGAAAACCACTTTGGTTATAATAGGGAGTCCGTGCCTGTTAATAAAATCATAAAACATGTATAGACTGCATAGTCTAACTCAATGTATTTATTTTACTGAGGATCTAGTCTGTGTCAGTTACTGGGGATGTAGTGATGAGCAGAAATAGCTACTGCTCTGCCTTTTGGGGATGTACATGAAATTCGCACTACTGCAAGCTACCTGAGAACACGAAGTTGGTGCTCGACAGATACTTGTTGAATGACTGAATAAATAAATTAATAAATAAACACATACTTTAAGATTACAGGGAAATATACAGATGCAGACTTACATATTATTTGAGAAATATTTCTATCAAAAATATTTATATGTCTTAAAGCTTTAATTTTTTAATAAGGATAACATTTATCAAACAATTCTATAACACGCCATGCTTCCTTCTCCTACTTTAGACTCTTATCTACTGATCCTAAAAACCAAAAAAATCCCTGACTCAATATCTATTCATTTTACATATTTGAAAGGTCAAATTACAAAGCACAGAAACTACCACCCCTGGATAACCTGTAATGTTATGTTCTCGGTGGAAGAACGCTAATAGCCAACTGCTGGACTGAGCGTGTTCCTCTGGCCCCCAGTGATAAATGGTGAGAAAACTCCCCACACTGCTTTTCTAGACAGAAATATTAAGAAACATAGCAGGACAACTGTATGAATTTCAATAACAAGGATGTCAGAGTATGAAGACCACATTTGTATCATGCTTGTAATTTTTCAAGGTACCTTCAAAGCCTATTCTACCTGCATCAGTGTAAATAAACAAATAAATAAGCAAACAAATGTGTCAGTTGACAGATGAATGGAAAGAGACATGATTGAGATGAAGCTAAAGTTTTAACCCTAATTTTTCCAGTCAGAACAGTGGGTACTTCTTTAAGAAATGGTTACATAATATTGACAGGACATACACAATGTATTCTGTTTTGATAATGAGGAAGTTATTCTCAAGGACATGATTCATCAGTTTCCTTACACTTGATTCAAAGCCATAAGAAATGGAATATTGCGTTGCACAGGAATGGTCTTACATAAACAGGTTGCTGAGAGCCTCAGCCGTACTGATGGGCAACACACCCAGTACTGTACTCCCAAGAAGCTTTGCCATGCCTTGGTTCATTTATTGATGACTGGAAATCTTTTTAATAAAAACAAAACTCATCAGTTTTATAAGGTTCATATTATAAAGTTCTAATGATCATCTCATTTCCTAACATAAGGTGTTTGAAAGGATGTGGAAAAGAATGGAGTGATACAAAATGAAAACATTTAGTAGCAAACTTGCAAAGGTTCACAGAGTCATAACAAGGACTCCAGCCTTGGCGGTGGCACCAAGAAGCTGGGCGATCCAGCCAAGGATCTCTCTTCTCACACACATACATACACACGCAAGTATATTTCTCTCATAATGTACACATATTTATACTTCAAATACACATATTTCAAACTACCTTTGTTTTGTAATGTAACTACTTTCCTTTTTAATGAAATGGAAGAAATTATGGCTGTTTTTCTGAAACCACATCAATTTTCAAAGGCAGCTGTAGCAACAGAGGTGCGTTTGCACTGGAATGTTGGCTTCCAGGCCAGTACCACCTTGAAAATTTGGCTCATTTCCCCAAACCCATAAGTTGGAAAAATACCAGGAATAAAAAGGGGAATTACAAGGATGATTTACAATTCTCTTCACTCCCTTCCCTCAAAATTAGTCCTTGTCAGTTGCCAAGAAAACAAGTCCAGATCAAAATGGAACCAAATGAGGACTGATAATTAACTATAGAAAATATTTCAATGAATAAATTAGTCATCAGTTACAAATAAAGGACAATGAATTTTAACAATGTATTCCAATAGAAAAAAAGCAGAGACAGAGATATGTCCTTTCGGTGTTGAAAAACAGTTCTTGATTTTGTTTTGTTCTGTTTTCCAGGATTGTTTCCTCCATGATTATATTTTTCTTAACAGAATAGCCTAAGAATTGCTCATTGCCAACCTACAAAATGTATAACAACCCACCAATAAACAGCTGATTCTGATGATGTTCATTTCTCTTTCATTTTCTTCCTTTTGTTTACTTTTTTTCTAAGCCCACATAAGCATCGTTCCTCCCATTTGCTTTACTTCCTGGGCATGCAAAAAAGGTTAGTGTGACTTATGACTTGCGCAGAAGTCTAACTTTTATACATATCTAATGGATACACCTGTAATTTCAAAATACTCTTTTTATTCCTCTTGGGGTGGAAGAAACAAATGAAAACCAACTCACCCAAGCTGTTTGTCTCTCTTTGCTTTTCTGCCTTTGCAGGTAAAGAAAGGTATAAACACTTGAATGCCTCAGATAACCAACTATATCATATTTTGTGACAACGGAATGCCTACTTTTCTAGCCCCATCCGACCTTGTCTGAGTGCCACCTTCCTCCCTTTGGCCCAGTCCTTCGAAAAAAACAATTATTCCTCTCACCACCAACCACACCAGGAACCGATGGGCCTCATTCCTGCTAATCCCTCAGTTTCCACAACCATCTAGGAAGGCTTTCTCTCTCTCTCTCTCTCTCTCTCTCTCTCTCTCTCTCACACACACACACACACACACACACACACACACACTGAAGCTGTGGAAGTTCTGCACCCACTTGAAACATAATCTGTCCCTCTTTTTACCTAGACAAAATTTTAAATAAAATTTACCATTAGGATTAGTTATATAATCTTAGAACAAGAATGCACAAGAACTTGATGAGTCGTTTGGGACCGGCCATGCGCAGGAACAGTACAGGACTGTTGCTGGGGCTCCACTTACGTGAGGAGCCAACCTGAGGCAATTTCCTAAACTGTGGCCCTCAGACTGGTCCTGAGCCTCGGTGGTACCAAAGCCACAGATCAACCTGCTATACACCTTCCTGAAGTGTATGTTTTAGCCACTGGTTTAGGGGGAAAATCACTTTTACATACAAACAAACATAGATATTTTATGGATTAATATTAAATTTTGTATATATTTTATATCATTAATAAGGCTTGCAAAATAATTACATGATTTTAATGAGATGCTTGCATACCCCCAACACCCTAGATTTTTCCTCTTCTTCTTTTAGAAATACTTTGAAAACAATGTTCAAGAAGCATCATTCTACACCATTAAGTCAGAGTGAAGGGAGCAAAATGGTTTATAGCTACTGAAAACAGAGAAACATTTCTAAAACCTAAAGGTTAGTTCCATAGTATAAGGAAGTGGATCTAGCCAAGATGGTATTGATATTGTTTATACTTAACGTACATGAGAATATATAAGATCTCATAAACATACTCCAGCCAAAAAAGTACATATACATATATGTTAAAGCAGTGTTTGGAAGTCATGTTCAAAATCAAAACTGTCCCTCTTCTACTTGAAAATAAGAGAAAAATAGCCTTCAAAACATTTTAGATTTCAGAGAGAGAGGAAAAGCAAGCAAGAACAAGGAAAAGGAGGAAAAACTAAATCACCTCTCTTTGTGTCAAGAAAAAAAGAATTTCACAAGCTCATTTGTATTTGGCACCCAATTTCCAGCTTAGCGATCTGAATCTATGAACTTAAGCCTTCACGGATGAGTGCTTTTGAATTAGAGGATAACATTACTCAATTAACTTTGAGACTAGCCCTTTCTAAGGATATATTTAGCTATGGCACATATTTCAATTCTAAAATGAGAATGTTGCTCTGGCTGGTGTGGCTCAGTAGATGGAGTGCTGGCCCGTGAACCAAAAGGTGGCTAGTTTGATTCCCAGTCCAGGGCACATGCCTGGGTTGCAGGCTGGATCCTCAGTGGAGGGTGTGTGAAAGGCAACCACACATTGATGTTTCTCTCCCTCTCTCTCTCTATTCCCCTCTCTCTAAAAATAAATAAACTAATTAATTAAAAAATAAAATGAGAATGTTAACTATAAAACTAAATTTAAAATTTTAGTTGTTTTTCTCTCAGCCACCCCCACACTTACTACAAATCTTAATACTATGAATCCAAAAAGCATTTAAATAAATATAGTGCACATTCTAGGTTGTATGGTAGGTCTTACCGCTTTAGTTACTTGGATCCTATCAAAGTACAGCCTGACACAACTAAGTAAGGAAATCTATGTCCTACATGTCATGCATTAGGGCTTTGCCCTTAGCCAATGAAATTAGATGTTTGCCTTCCTGGGACAAGAGAAGATGACATGGGCTGGGAAGTCGTGACTCTAGGCTTTGCACCAGCCCCTCAGCGTGCACCATACTGAGCCGGAAAGCTCCCTGAGCCAACAACCAGAAGACAGAACTGCAAGGTAAAATTAGACAAAGGAAGAAGAATTCCCCAAAACAAAAGACCATGGAAGTGCAGCCATATGTGTGCAATACTGCCATATGTACACACACGCACACGCTTCACATGTTTTATCAGTGTTTCTGAGTAATTGAGGCATTATTAAATTTTGCCTACAGTGATACTTCTACTACAATGACAACCCGCCAACCAAAAAGTTCTGGTTAGTGTTAAATTCTGTTTTAAACACAAATGGCCAATATATTACCTGGGCTTAAGAAGCTATCCACACATACCAGAAGTACTTTCAAATTTAAGGGTGGTTATTTATTGATGATATTAACATATCTCTGGCTATTTTCCCAAGATTTTCAAGGTATAAGCCATGAGAAGTATTATTATGATCATCAGTTATCACACTGTAATTAACAGTAACCAGACTCTCAACTCAAGAGAAAAAAAGAGAGAGAATGTGTGTGTGTGGGGTGGGGGGCAGGGGTCTGAGCCGCAATAGAGAATTTTTGTCTTACAAGTTTTCTGACTTATGAAAACCACTTGAATGTAAATATATCTTAAATTGTATGTTTCACTAAATAACTTACAAATTAAAATGATCATAACTCAAAAAATTATAGTACCTAATTCTTGAGTACTTACTATGTGCCAGGTGCTGTTGTAATAAACTTGCATGTAATGACTTATTCAATCCTAACGACAATCCTTTGAGATAGGCACTATTATACCCTTTTTATAGTTGAGGAAATTGAAAAGTTAAGTCACTTGACAAAGTTGCCAAGCTCCACAGCTAATAAAGTGCAGATCTGGGAGTCAAACCCGACAGCACATGTCTTCTAGGCTGCACTGCTCTCTGTTAGCAAACGGACAATGTGGTCTTGCATAACCCACATTCAATTTGGTATTGAGTGTGGGGGAGGGTATGGGACAGGAACGACCTGAGGCTCTGAAGCAAGTCACGCACAGACCCAAGTCAGATCAGAGCTCAGCTTTAACCACTCTGAGATCTCAAGCTGGCCCCCTCAGGAATACTTCCCCCACAGGCTGTTTGGAGAGAAAGAGAGTGTTTGAGCCCCTGCAGAGATCATGTCCCTTTTGGGGGAAGCATGTGAGTAAGGGAGGAGGAGCGGCAGTTGCATTCTTGTAGACTTAAAAAAACACAAGTTACTAACATGACTGATACAGTCTGTATGACAGGGAAGGTGACCATGTGGTATGATGACTAAGCAAAGACATCTGTCCAAATTTACAAACATTTGTAGAATATACATGGATTCCACCTTGCTACAGTCTGGTTTCCAGGCTGAGAGATATGAATTACTCTGTAGGGTTTTGTTTTTACTCAATTATGGGTAAAGGTTTTAGAATTGTCTCCCATGCTTAAGCCAAACCAGTAGTAATTCTAAATGTAGGGTGCGGCCGCAAGGTCTCAAACAGTGTGATGTGGAAATAGGAAAGCACTGTGTATGAATGAACAAAAGACAATTGTTTAAAGGCAGGTAGTCTATCATTGTCATTATTACCTAAATGAAAATAAATGCAAGTGCTAGAATGTATATAGTCTAAAGAAGATTCATTCATAAAGAACCATAGGATTTTAGTGAACAAGTTCCACTTCTGTGTTTTGCAGAAATAAAGGCAAGGTCATCAGAATTTGTAGTCTGTGTGCAGGTGTTGGCGTCAGCAGTGGACGAGCGTATGGAGGGAGGAGGCAAGAGGATGGTATGCAGAGCCCTGGGAGCCCCTGTGCTTGGCAGGCTGACCTATGAAGAGCAGCCCATGAAGGCAGCTGGTTAGGGGCAATGCAGAGGGAGCGGGGAGGCCGAGAAGTGTGATGTCCTGGGAGCCTGGGAAGAAAGGAGTTTTAGAGAGAAGTGATTGTGTTGGGTGATAACACGAAGCCACAGAAGACCAGCCCTGGGAAATGTTCATCACGTTTGTTGGTTGTTGATCAGTGGAGACCTTAGCAAAAGCAGTTTCTGTGGCATGGTCGCCATGGGAGCTTGCTAGGTTTTAAGCAATGAATGGGAGTTAAAAAAAATAAGACAGTAAGAGCAGAGCCTACGCTCAATAAGCTTAGAGAAAAGAAAAAGATGGAGAAGTGGACACAGAAATGATTAAGGAAAAATGATCGGCAGAGAATGAGAAGAAACAATTTGGAGAGGATGAAGAAAGCTGGGGTCTAAGCGGAGGCTGATGGACTGGCCTGGGCTGGAGGCACACAGCTTGCTCTGAGACGGATGCACATACGGCTACGTGGTTCTCGCAACAGATACTTTCCTTTTAACTTTTCAAATCATGTGAAATTTATTTTGATAAATAATAGAAGGTTAATAGACCCCCTTGCTTAACTGGCTATGATAAATTTTGAATGAGTGAAGAATAAACAGTCAGCCTCAGCCCTAGACCCTTCACTGATGAAGGACTTAGCTGAGACCCTACTGGAGCGCAGGCCTTCCCGCTCGCTCCCTCGCTCGCTCCCGCTCACTGGGACAGTTTCCTCATTCCCCAGATCCTTCCACCAGCTACAGAAATTAGGTTCTCACGCCATCAGGAAACACTGCGATGAATGGGGAGGATTTAAATTATCTTCAATCTCGTGGAGGCCGGCAGTTCCTCAGCCTTGCCAACTATCTATTTTCTTTGCTTGGCTTCTGCCAGAGGCAAGAGCAAGCAGCAAGTAGAAGAAAAGGGCGACAGCAGGAAAGGGTAAAAGAAAAAAAAGAAAGACATAGAATAGGGAAGATTTACTGCTGGAATTAAACCAGAGAGCAGGTTAGAAAAGAAAGGCTGGTCACAGAATTAAAAGCTGCTCATGGGTGTTTGCTTAAGATTATGTGGATTACCTGTTGTACTGGATGATCCAAACAGGTTTGCCTCTACACACACACGCCTCCCGGACAGCTATTAAGAGTCCTCTCCTAAGAACCAAGAGCTCCGTGTGCAAAGCCATTTACAGGTCTTTTCTCCAGTACGAGGTCAAGGCAACATTATCTGAAAAGTCAGGCTGCCCTGACATTTGAGCGACACCCACTTTAGCATTCTTGAGTGATAAAATAGGAGATATATTTTCCAAATTAGATTAGATACATCTTCACTCCTACCATTTCACCCTTAATTTCAAAGGTCTGCAAGCTCCTTTCTTCTAGATGGGGCATAAAAAAACCTTTATGAGAATTACTGTGAGAATTCTCACATTTCTCAATTTGTGAGAATTACTGACGTGAGCCAGCATTTGATCATTAAATTCACCCCAGAAGCACTGGCACTAGTGGTCTTGCATGGCCGCTGTCAGTTCTCACCAGTCCTCCCAATTTCACAGGCGATGGACAATAATGCAATTCTGCCTCTTATAAAGATATATTTATTCAACAAGTACTTATTAAGGACCCAACACATGCTTGGCGTTGCGCTGGTTGCTGAGAATATTGAGATAAATGAGATAAAAAACTCGTCCCTCGGGATTGCATATAGAGAAAAAAGAGCAAGTACATTGTTAATTTCCACAATCTGATTTCTCTGGAGGTTTGTTTAATATCCTTCCTCAGAAACTAAGACACATGATATGTCCATTGCCTTGTGTATTATTATAGAAGCTACTTTTTCATGAATGTGAGAAAGAATACATAAAACCTGGCTATGCAAAATAAAAGTTCTAGATAAAGAATAAGAGACTTCATCTAAAAGAACACACATGAGAGTATGAGAAATGCCAACCACCCTCCCACCCAGTCCTGGGAGGCAGTAACGAAGACACACACACACACACACACACACACACACACACACTCGAACAAACACAACAAAGCTTACCTGACTTGCCCACGCCTGCTCTTCCAAATATTGCCAGTTTGACCTCTGCACTTTTAGCCATTCTGGGTGTTGGTAGACAACTCAACTCACTGTCGTTTAAACTAAAGAGCTGAGAAAGTCGTTTTGGTTCCAGCCTTTGGGTTCACCATGTCATTGTAAATCTGCAACCCTTAAACAAAAGAGATTTAGCAATTCCTAAGTGACTGTAGAAAGGAATTAATATTCATTAAGCATCTCCTCTCTACCAACCACCATCCAACTTTATCAACGGCTTCCATTTTGGCCTTTACCACAATACTGAGAGGGCTGTGGTAATTTACTATAAACTACCGGCACTCAACTATTACATGACAGATCCAGGACTTGAACTTCTATCTGTTTTGGTTTTAAAACATATGCATTTTCACTCACCATAGCATTTTCTAAAGTACTTCCTCAAAGAATACTTTTATGAAGGCATTGGTTTTTGTCAGTAATTCGAGATATTTGACTACATGCCTTTCCCATGTGTCTGTAAATGTCCAGGATGCAAACATGTGATGGGGGAGTCATATTTGGGATTCTTTATTTCCCTTTGGGCCAAATCATATACATTCATATTAGTCAACACAATGTAATATAGTTGAACTAGCATTTCAAGGTTTAAAGTTTATCTCAGTTCATACTAGATCACATGATAAAGTCACATGACAGATATGCATGGTCTAGGAATTGATATATAATATTTTGATAATATTTTTTATTTTTCTAGGTACAATGCCCTGCTACACAAGAGAAAATGCCATGCCCTGACTTTGGATTCCTTTACTATGACAACTTCAAGTATATTGGTTTATGATACTGTCCTAACACTTGGGAAGTTACATTCCATACAATGTGAACACACTTTATATAGGTGGGTGCCTTAGGAATGACACCTAAGCTCTTAGTAACATGTAAAGTTGAAAAGAGCCTTGGGATCAACCAAAGCACCCTCCAGCCATCACAGGCACCCTTCCTTATGATCCACCATCCCACAACCACCCGGTGTCTAATTTACCACTTTCAGGTGCGGAGGGGAAGGGGGAGCATTGTCGGCTTTTCCTTCTTTTGCTCAGAATGTTTCAAGTAGCCTAGCAGCTATGAGGACCCTTTGCCATCATCCTAGACCCTCCTTGCTAGGGAAACGAGGGCCAACATCTTCTCTTGCTCGTGATGGGATGTATGCTGCTGCTGTTGTTTATTTTGGGGCCCTCACATTGCCTCTTCACCATCTGCAGCTCTCTCCTCTGGCACTTGCCATTTTAATCACTCTAAAAATGTGGCATCCATTGCAGTCACCATGTGAGACGTGACCTGACATAGCGACCCAGCAAAAGTTCACTGAGATTTTCCCAATTGAGTATCTGGGCACCGTGGTTGTACTGCTGCACAACCACTCACATATGGAGGCTCACAGCTTCCACACGAGCTGCAGACTTGCCCACTCTGAACTTCTGCAGTCAATGTTTTAAACTAGATACAAGACTTCACTTTTATCCTTGCTAAACATAATCACATCAGTCTTCAGTTCATCCATTTTTCCAGTCTGTAAAGAGAATTTTGAAACACAAATTTGTTATCTAGGTGTTCCTGCCAGCTTTTGTCATCTACAAATTTTCAAAAACAGCTCCTCCAGTGAAAGATAAGAGTAAAAATCCTTCCAAAAAGGTATTTCTACAAAGATGTTAACATGTAATTTCTTCATTATGCATCTGAGCCATCAACCTGTACCTAACAAATTTTGAATCTGCTAATTTCCAAAGTGCCAGAGCCTCCTCTGAAAGATGAAAAGGTCAACATTAACATTAGCTATTGTTTATTTCATTCCCAATAGTGAAAAAACTTCCCAGTAATCATTAATAGCACAAAACCCAGAAGCTTTAACATCTGTAATTTGTCCAGTCCCATATTTTGGCTAAAGATAAAAGGATTTCCTTATTTTAATTTTATATACACTCATTAAGAAGAGGTCTCCATGTTTCATGCTTTATTATAGAAGTTTCACAGAAGCATAATATATAAAGATACATTAACTATGTAAATTCTATATAAGAATATCAAGCATTTTCTCGAAACATAGACCATGCAAGTGTGTGAAGCTTGTATAAACAACAATGTAATTCCCGTGCACATAAAATTAGTATAATGATCTGATTGAGGTTTCATGAAAGTAGCCATCCATCAAATGTGATTTTTAAAAACATTTGGTAAGTCAAATATTTCAGTAACTCCCAAATGGCCTCAGAGGAATAGGAATTTCACATAAGAAAGAAAAACTGTTTGGATTAATTTTTTCATTTATAATTGAATAAAGAGGCAGCTGGTTATTGTCAGTCTTATGTCATATTTAGAAAAATGACTTAACGGAAGACACAAGTTAACATATATCCTTTAGTATCCTATTTCTCACACGAAAACGTGAAAAGTTACATTTGAAAAAGATAAAAAACAAAGATAAATGTGTAAATTGTTGTAACAAGTGACCTGTTGCCAAATTTATGATGTTCAAAATAATTCATAAACCAAGACCTTCCATAAGTTGAATCTAAAAAAACATTTGTTTTAATGTTGTGCAGAAATATTCTGGCTGAGTGTAGAAGCTGCCATTCACTTTCTATGTAGACAGTGCTTTACTAGGACAAAAACTTCTGAGTTCCTATCACTCCTAAAGCTAAAATTACACCTAGATATTTGAGAGATAAATGGTGATTTTTTTCTCTAAACATAAAAGATCTAAAAGAAAGCTTAGAAAGAAGAAAAAAAAAGAAGCTAGCCTCCAACTCCTGTTATTATTCATGCATTGATTGATTCATTCTACACTTATGCTAAGCGTAAACAAACAGAGTGGCTACCTCCAGCAGCTTACAATCTGTTAGACCCATGCATGACATTTAGGTCACTAATGACCTCATTCGAAAAACATATTTAAAGAAAGGTTTCATTCATAATAAATCATTCCCAAGACTACTTGTCAAAGCCCATGCTTTCCACTTCCTCATGGGGGAAAAAAGAGCAAGCATCTTTATAAGGTAATAGTTTTTGTAACTTCTGTATTTATCATCAAAATAAAGTGCAACTGTTTAGGGAAGCAAAGAAGCTAGTCTGGTCGTGGGAATGAGACACTCTTTGGGCTGCGTCTTCTCTTGCTTTGAAACCAAGTTTTCCTGATCTCATCACTGGGAATTTTCCCTCATCTTACGACGCAGCACCCACAACGGTGAGAATAATTGTACAAGAGTACAAGACCTCTGGCTATGGCGCTGCTCCGAAAGCAACAGGTATCAGGAATGATAAACAAATAAGCCCACTGGCGACTGCAGGTTACTTGCTGGCAGCCTGAAGATCAAAGGCAGCCCAAGTCAGCAGGGTATTTATTCTCTGTCCCAGCTCCGAGGGCGCTGTCAAACTCTGGGCGCCAGCGCTCACATCTCCCTCTCAGCGAGCCCCGGAGCCTTCCTGGGGGACCCAGTGACCAGGAGGACCCACCCAGAAGCCCAGCGTTCAGGGCCACGGAAAGGCTGCAGGAAATCGCCCCGAAAGAGCCACCTGGGCACGTGCGTAACACTCACCTGTTCACAATCTCCAGGCCCGGGAGAACGGCGGCCCCCTGCAAGTTCGGAATCGGTCCCCCGAGACCGTGAAGCCCTCCCACAATGCGTAGCCCAGGGTGCAGGCTGCGTTTCCGAGTTGCTGTGCTGCGATCACAGTTGCGAGCGGCTGCAGCAGCAGCAAGTGCGGGCGGACGGGCGAGAGTCTCCTGGCTGGCGCTCGCCCCGACTGCGGCAGGACGCGCGCGAGCTCAGCTCTGCCGGGGCCGCGGCGCTCAGCTGCCAGGATGCTGCAGTGCAGCGCTTCGGCGCCCCCTACCGGGGCCAGGGGCCCGCTCCCGCGGCGGTGCTGCCTCCTCCCTGGAGAGCGTGGACTATCCGCCTTCTCCTGGCTTCACCGGAGTCAGATTTCCCTTATGCCCCTGCTCAGTTCCCGGCAGCTAGGCTCTTGCACAAAGACCTCTTTCTTTAGTTAAACTGTTGCGTGAGAAAACATCACTACCTGGTGTTTTCTATTCCTGACTTTAAATGATGCTCACAACATCCCTTTGAGGTCCGTTTAATTATCCCCGTGAAACCCAAGAGGATACTGAAAGAAAGGATCAATAACTTGTCCCAAGCCAGTATCTTGTTGGAATGAAGTCCAGGCCGGATTGGAAGCTCTGGTGTGCTAGGAAAGACAAAAGTACTAAATTCAATCAAAACGTATTGTTACATATTTGGGAAAGTTCCAAAAGCTTCACGCCCTCCTTTCGAGATCAGTATTTATATTTTAATCGAAGTCATACTCCATCATGCTCAAATTCTAACAAAGATGGTTAATTTTTGTGCTGTTCTGGACCTGTGTCCACCTGTTATCTCATTTGATATTTATACCCTCCCTTGAGGTAAGCACTAGTTTCATAGTTATCAGTCTTTCTCAGATGAGGAAGTGAGTTTTAGACAGGTTAAACTTGGATTTCCCAAAGACTATCAAAGAGGCAGAAAACACCCAGGCTATTTTTTTTCCCTTCAGAATCTGGGCATTCTTAGCAAGATATCAGAAGGCCTCCAGAAAACCACTGCGATGTAGAGCAGACAGGGGCTTGGGCTAAATGAACGATCCGAATTATGTCCTTGATGGAACAGATGTAACGGGATGGGGGTGGGGGCAATTTCCAGGGCCAGTGCTGGCCTGGAGAATCCCTGCAGCCCCTCGGTGTGGGCCAGGCTGAGTGGAGCAGTTAGATGTGTGGTGGATGTTGGAATTGCCCCCTGGGCAATAGTTGTCCTGTTAATTCTTCGAAGAAGCTCAGATTTTACCCTCTATGATTTTTCTGATCGTGAAGCTGTGCTCCTCTTCCTGGCATACACATGGATCAGATGACCCAAATCTGTGTTAAATAGCATCCTGTTATCCACCATCATGTTTACATTATACTCATTTTTCTTTCTCATCCTCTCCACTAAATTGAACATCCTGAATGTAGGGCTATATCATATGTATCTCTATTGCTAGCCTCTACCATCATGCCTGACACATAGTGGGCATTCACAACACAGCTGTTGAATGAATGAAGAGAAATAACAAGTTGTGATGGGGGATATTTGATTTTTCTTTGCATGCTGAATTTAGGATAGAATAACTGGTAAGAAATTGACCATATGGGTCTAAAGTTCAGGAAAAAGATCTGGAAAAGAGATTTCATGTCTCAGCATGCAGGAAGTCCTCGAAGCCAAACGTATTGAAAGCATTGCCTGGGTTGGTTATGTAGAATGTTATAGAAATCCAAGTACATAGAATTTTGTGGGATTAAGACGTTTAGGTCTTACATGTTACCTTCTTTCCTTAGCCAGCCATGGGAGGATTTAATACAAAATATCCATGAGCAAATAGATGTAGCTAGATAAACAGGTATATACATCTCCTATTTACAGAGACTTAAGTTGAAAGTCCCACCTTGCCATGTTCATCTAATTGGAATTATTGGAGCTCAAGCCAGGCCTGTTTTGTAGCAGTGCTTTGGGACGTTGTCTATGGAACCTGTTTCTCTCTAGTTTCCTTCTTAGCCTGTGTAGGCCAGCACTCCTCTCTCTACTAGGGAAGCATTTATTTGCATGCACAACCTACAGTTCTTGGGATGTACTATGTCAAGAGAGATGAATAGCTGTTTCGGAGCCTGAAACCCAGTGCTGTAGCTTCAGTACGTATCCTATATTCAATGGGGGTGTTTCCTTGGTCTCAGAAGCAGCAGCAAGGGGCCGGTCTCTCTTAATCCTGCCTGCTTCGTGGATCAGTAAGGACAGAGAACACTCTGCACTTATGGCTTCACAAACGTGTTTGCTGGGCAGGAATTTCCCTGGGGAGAGGTCTAGTCATCCTTCAGTCTCTTAGACTGGCTTCAGGCTTACACTAAAACTTTGAATACAAAACTAGTAGCTGAAGACTCAGTATAACCTCAAAACATTAAAATCTAGAATATGTGTATGTGTTTATAGATATTAATCATGTTCATTGTAAATAATTCAAGTAGTAGAAAAAGTACAAAGAAGTCAAAAGGCACTCCCTAAATCACCCTGTCCTGAAATAACCATTGTTAGCATAAGAGGGCCATCATTCCAGGTACTGGAGGACATAGTTGAATCAATAGATTTGCTAAATGTCGTACAGCTTTGCTAACTGCTATCACATATTTCAAATAAATAATCAAAAGCCATTTTAAATTAAAAAGATGCACAAGCAGAAGATAAAGAAGTTAAAGTGAACCTTAAAAGATGACTGGACTCTAGGTCTTTATACATATAGTCACAAGATATTTTAGCCTGGAGAGTCCTCTAAAGTTAAATTTGTTATATAAACTCAGATATGAATTCATTGTGTTTAACCATATATTTGGTTATATTTATATAGTTATTTATATATTTACATGGTTTATATTTAACAATTATTTGTTTTAGTCAATATCATTTGACTTCTTACTATTTAAAAAGGAAGAAATCAGCCCTTATTATGTCTCTCATTCCCTCTTCCTTCCTCCTCTACTTTTAGTTCTGTATTATTTATTCTTCATCAAGATTTATGTTTGTATTTGTTCTGTAATTCTAATTCCCAAAGTGGTCTAAACTTAGTTAAAAGCAATACATTTATTTAATTATTTCACCTCAGTTTTTCTATTACTGATTCTTTATTTGGATTATTTGGCACCATTCATTTTTTCATTAAGTAATGTTTTCAAGTAATGTTAAACAATGTTATTGTTTAGTGAGTTCAATATTAGGTAAGGACAAATCTGATGTGGGCCGTGATTGGACTTTCTCTGACGGGACACGACTATAAAAGCTAACAAAAATGTACAAACTGGCTATTTGGAAGCACAGGGAAACAACCAAAGCAGGCCTGCCGCCCTTGACAGAGAGGGAGCACCTGACTTTTGTCCCACATTCACAATGTTTTCTTGTTGGGAACATTCTAAGGACCTCTTGTCCATGAAAGTGGAGCCCAGACAACAGGAAGCGTTACAGCCCAGGGCTACTAACGCAGTTGGGTTCAGAAGGTTAAAGTGCCACCGAGGATAGCCACAGAGAGAGAACCCCAGACATTTGCACAGAAGCGCCCTGGCACCTTGGCCATTTCCTGGGCTGCACATTGTCTGGTGAGTCCCTGGGAAGCCTAGTAAAAGAGCAGTTGCCTAGGGTGTGTGTGACAGCTAGGGGCAGATTTCAGAGGTCTGAGACCTGGGAAGACACCGGAGGGGAGCCTAGCTGGAGTTTGGAGAACTTTGTGAACAGCCTGAACATTCAAGAAGTGAGGAGCATGCTTGAGGAATAACAGCTTTAATCTAGGAGTAACTCACATTTTAAGTACAGGAACGAGTTAATCCACAGGTAATTTAACTGCCTGCCAACCCAAAACTCAACTATCCTGAAAAGGATAATATAATTCAGAGCCTTGCAGGGGAGGAACAAATTTTTCTCTACCCTCAAAGTCCTTCTGGCTAGTCTAATAATCAAATAGATATGAGACAGATTAGGAAGACAAATAAACCCAATGTAACACATGTAATGTGTATGTTTGGGAACTCTGCATACATGAGAGAGTCAGAGACTCCACAAGCATGAGAGGTTTAAAAATAGAAAGGGAAATTGAGGCATACAAGACATTCTAAGCTGGGGGTGAGGTAACTCACCTTTGGGGGTTTCAAAAGGTGACTGCAGGATGGTAAGAAGAACAGACATTTAACAAACACAAGCTTGACCTGCCTTACAGATAGGTCAAAAGAAGTTATCTCTGACAATCTCTTATTATGGACAAAGCCCCTGATTCAAGTTCTTCCAGAAGTTAAAGGAAGGGGTGGGAATTTCTGTTGAGCCTGAAGCTAAAATTGCTTTACGCTCAAAGTAGCCTGCATACATGGAGGCTCATTCCGAACTGCAACAGCTTCTGTAACTATCATCTGTACTGTCAAGCATTAGTTGAGCTGAGCTGCTGTAAAAGACTGGGTAACTTAAATGATAGAAATTTATTTCTCACAGTCTGGAAACGTGGAATTCCAAGATGACATTCTGGCAAAGTAGGTTTCATTCTGACACCTCCTCTCTCGGCTGGTAGGGGCCTGCCACTCTGCTGGGTGCTCACGTGCCCTCGTGTTTTTTTTTAAATACATATTTGCACATTTGTAGAGATGAAGCAAACTTTCCTGTGTCTCTTCTGATGAAGACACTGATCCTATCACAGCAGAGCCCATCCTTACAACCTCATTCACCGTTAACTGCTTCTGTAATGGTTTTATCTCCTTATGTAATCACATTAGGGGTCAGGTCTTCAACCTATAAATTTTGGAAGGACGCAAACATTCAGTCCATAACACATACAATAAAAATCACTAGGTAAGCAAGAAGCATGAAAAAAATTACCAATAATAGTTGTTAGTGAACAAAAGTGGGCTTTGGCTCCTCACTGCCACCAAAAGGCAAACTCTAGAGGCAGAGGCTGGTGAGAAAAGTAAAAAGGTTTTATTTGAATTCTGAACAAATTGGGAGAAGGTGAGAAGGTGTGTGTGGGGGGGTCTCTGTCTCAAAGTTCCACAAGACCCAGACAAAACGCAGCCATTCTCAGCAAGACCCAAACCAAAAGCAGTGCCCAGAATTCCAGTTCCATTTGGAATACCATCCTTTGGAGCCCCGTGTGGCTACAAAGTGGTTATCTAGGTGGCTTAGCTTGTTCCCACCTGCTGTCCGGCTTCCGGCTCCCTCCTGGAAGCTGCATGTGAAGCTGGTGCCACCATTGGCCATGTGACTTCTAAGACCACAAAGTCCCATATTCCTGGACCAGAGAGCACACAAATGCGCTGACAAATGCTCCACCAAATTGACAAGAGATATAGAGACTGTCTCCTCAAGACAAGGGTCACGTGACCTTAGTGGTCACGTGGTCCACGGAGAGGACAGGCCAGAGTACTGTCTGAGTGCAGGTCCTAAGCAGTGAATAATGAGCAAGAGAGAGATTTCTTTGTTCCCCTGAGTTTGTATTAATATCGGATGTGGTACAGACCAGGTACTTTCTCAGAATGACCAATCAATCTTCCTAAACTTTTGTGTGCTTTGGATGGTTCCACCTCCCACCCAATCCCTTCTTCCCCCTGGCTAGAGTGACAGGCCTTTTTGGTCCAGCACCTCCCCTGCCACAATTTTAACTTCTACAGTGGAGTGCCTGCCTCCCCATGCTCCCACCCCTAGTCTCATACTGGAGTGGGTTAGGAGGGCCTTTCTGCTGTTATCCAATTATCTTGCTAGTGCTGCATCTGCATATGCTCAGTGTAAGAACTTTTTCATGTGGTCCTCTTGCCCTGGGGTGGGAAAGCCTGTGCTTGGTTTCCTGGGCAACAGGGCCCGCCCTTGGAATTTGTCCCTGCTGCACCGTGGCCTGGCTGTTCAGCTGCAGGTGTCACCCATCCCTTGAGTTCCCCACCCTCAGTCCGCTCTCAATGGTCCTGAGGGGCTTTCTATTGCTATCATAATGGAATAAAAGTTAATAGCAGTAAACCAACGGACACTCTAGACTCTAGACATTGGAGAAAGTAGACGAGGACTTCAGCATTGCTAGGATTGTGGTGCTGAAGCCAATAGAGTAAATTATAGACAAAAGTAGATAAAACTGTAAAGTATTTCTATATTTTCATCTTTTTGAGTATTTCAACAGATAAACAGAACCCATGAAAATGATTTTTTAAAAGAAATTAGAGCTATACAATCTATTACCTGAAATAAAGAACATTTGCCGGGGTTAACAGAAGATGGGAAGACCAGCAGACAGAACAGGAGATTCAAAGATATGCCATTACAAAATATCCAAAATGAACTGCAGAGAGAAAAAATGAGAAGACCAAAAGAGCATGAGAAACATAGAACATGGTCAAAATAAAAAATATATTGTCTTTTAAAAATAATTTAAAGTTAATACATACATCCTGGAGATAGTTGGGAAAGCTTGTTGAGAAAAATTGGTCCATCTCCAGCAGCACCATCACTGCAACAATGAATAAACGTTTTGGATTCTGCAGAGTTCTATCTCCCAGTTTAACGCTGCCAAGATGACTTGTACACTCTTCTCTGGTGGTTGCGAATAATATTTTAGCTAGCTTGCTCATGAAGGGTGCTGATGGGAAGGCAGGAAAGTACACTGAAAACCGCTGTCATTCACATCAGACGCTGGGACCCAAGGCAAGCCCTGCTGTGATCGCCCGCTGCTCCCCGCACATCAGTGCTACTACCCCAGGGCGGCTGTGACAAAGGACTCGCTTTTGTAAGAGCTTGGTTCCAGTACCTCACCTTTAGCTGCCTTGCTAGCAGTACTCTCTTCTACATTTCACAGGTACTTTGCCTTTATGTCTCTTTTTTTCCCTTTAGCTAGATGGGACTAGCAAGAGATAATACTGCTGGAGCTTATTGAAAAGCAAGCACCAAAATTTACAATTTACTTTTTAATATGCACATTGTTCACAATGTCAGAGGTGGGAAAACAAATACATAAGCTATTCCTAGGTGTTTCCCAAATACCTTGGAAGAAAGCAATTTCCTTTACCTTTTACTACCTTTAACGTTTGTAAGTGAAGTGATCTTTTGACTAATACAAGAACTGAGAATTCTTTAATTCTGACACAAAGAAGTATTTGCCGCAGCCGAGGATGGCACGAGAATAATAACTAATACCAGCAGAAGATTCTGATTACGTAATAAATCTGGAACCAGGGAGCACAGAGCTCCTTCTCCTGGCCAAGCCGCCACTGAGATGTTTACTCATTCTCCAACAGGAATAAATTGCAAAATAATGTCAAAAGATCTTGTGCAATATATGCAAATGTGTGTCATCATTCCTGAGTTCACAACATAAAAGTCACTCTCAGATGACCTATTTTTGTCATAAAGTCCCAACTGAAAGAACCGCCTCAGAAGATGTAGACGAGGTAAAACCCACCAGTCATTTTGTTAAGATCTAAAAATCAAGGAAGCAGACCTCCTAGGTAAACTATTTTTTAAATTTGTTAAAAAAACATTTTTAAAAAACTGCCCATGTTGTTTGTGCAACATATAGTCTGAGGAATGCACAGCAAGAGAGGACCAACTAGCTATTCGGAGGCTCTGAAGTGGCTGACCCCGGCTGGTGGAAGAGAAGGGGGGTGAATATGAGAAGAGAAGCCCTTGCATTACAGCATATATTTCTTCTTACAGCTTTGTGCAAAACCTGGGGACACAGCTGCCTAATATTAACTGCTTTTCCCCTCTGACCAGTGAAACTTTGTAAGGGTTGGGGTTGTAAGACAATGTGAAAATATGCAGATATTGAAGCCTGGGAGGGGGAGAGAAGGGTTGGTTTCAAAAGAGAGAGGGACAGAGATGCAGGTTTTCTTAAAGTTAAAATACAGAAGCAAGAATCCAGGACCCAGGGACAACCTAAAGCAAAAGCCGCTAGAGCTGACTACATCCTTTGGACAGTTGTTCATTTTAGGAATTCCATCCTCTTTTCCACCTCCTCCCGGATGCCGAAGGCCCCCGTGCTCTCAGCTACAACATACCTGAAGTCTGTGTGTTCGGAGCAGAATGCCTGAGTGGCCCATCTCCACTTGTTTTCCGTCCCTCACTTCTACCTTCATCAAATGTACCTGCCAGGTGTCTCAATTTCTTAGCTCCTGGCTCAGTGACACAACATTTTGATAAACTAATTCCTGCCAGTTGTTAATTGGGACAATGGCATCATGGATTAAATGAAGAGCAGCATTAGCTGAAATCCAGGCTTGGCCACTTAATAGCTGTGTGTCTGGGCTATGGGCTATAATGTCTATAAAATGAGGACCAAAATGCTTGTTTTATAAAATTCTTGTGAGGATTGCATTAGGTAAGGTATGATACGGATTTCTGGATGGTGATCAAAATTTAATTATTTTTGGATGGGTTAGAGAAGCTGGAGCTAACATTTAAAGTGGCTAATAGTTTTCTATTTCTTGAAACACCAGTGGGCAGATTCCTTTTGTTCTAGGAAGAATAACTTGGGGAGGCCCTTTGGATTATGAGAAACCAAGGCATTGTTTTAGGAAAAGAATGAAAAAGGAAGAATGTGTTTTGTTTTGTTTTGTTTTGTTTTTTCTTTTCTTGTCAAGGGCCTGAGGTTTAGTTACTGTCCTTAAGGAATATAAAGATTGTCTCCCTATAGCTCTGTTTGCATTCATGAATTCAAAATAGAAGTAAATGGAGCCTTCAGGGGAACATGGCATTATAGACTAGACCTCATTCCTTTTGAAGGTGGAAGTTATTGAACCTGACGGATGAATTGAGATGATCTCATAGAGGCCATAAGCTACAAAAACAAGTAAGTATCATCAGACTTTTGAAAGGAAATTCCGTAAGGAATGAGGAAGTCTGACCTGACTGCCTGGCCTCAAAACCAGCACCTCAGTTATGAGATAGGGGTGCTTCAGGCACACCATGTGCTAAATTTCAATAGACTAGAAACAGGGCAAGAATTGAGACATCTCAAGTGGTGAAATCAGGGTTTCTAGCCTTGGGGAGCTGGCCGTAGGCTGTCAAAGCGGTGGCTGTAGGCAGGCCTGGCATTACATGATCCAAAATGCCATGTGCAGATTTTGAATGTAAACCGGAAGCCATTTTTTTTACCATCTAGCTCTTATAGATGGAGAAGTTGGGAATATTTCCCTATTTGGGTTCCTCCAGAAAGAGAGTAGAGCAGCAGTCTTAGTTTAGTTGAGTGAATTCTCCATGCCTCAGATCATTTGTGTCAGGTAGCCAACCTGTGCACGTAGTAGAAGCTGAATACCACTCACGTGTTTGTAAAAAAAAAAACCCCAAAAACTGGAGGGCAATGAAATTGGGGTGTTATTAAAAGAACTCTAGTTACCAGCTTAGGAAAAGCCCTCGAAGGGCAGCATTATCTTTAGACTGTGTAGTGAACCATGGTCTGATTCTCAGGCTTCAGTCCTCAGAATTGACTGTGCTCAGTTGACTCACATTACTCACACCTGTAAGATGTTGAAGTGCCAGCATCAGGCTCTTAAATTTTAATGGTGTGCATCAATTTCTTGTGACCAGAAAGTTTGAGTGTCTCATTCAGGTCACTCTCTTTCATGTATATCTGGTGAGCAAAATAGCATTCACCAGGATTCTAAATAATATAACATTGGCACAGATGTTTCACCGGGAGTAGACCATGGAAAAAATTTCATTTTTAGCTATGTTTTTATATTATTTTTCTTACTAAATTGAGAAATGTGGACCAGTTGTGCATATGCAATGAGAGGGGTTTCTCCGTATATTTAACATGCACCATGTCCCCAGGCAAGAGAACCCAGCTTCTCTTTCCTCCTCTTTACTCTCTTCTGTTCTCTTTCCCTGGAGAGGATACAACGAATTTGATCAGGCAGCTTGTTATTGTTACAATGAAATTCTATACCCAGCTTGGAGCTAAAATACTTTTCAAACTCCTATCAACATCCAGTTACAGACAATGTATTGGTTTCTTATCATGCCCATTATTTGTTATTGCAGATATTACTAGTTTAGCTTACAGATGATTGATTTATTTCCCTTACTCCCAAGCTTTCCATCGGACACCTCAGTGCTGCTTGCCTGCCTAGGAGCCTTGTTAAGGTCACTCTACCACATAAAGGTTGGGATACCAATTTTAGCATTGTTCCCTTTTTGTGCCATATTTATCAATAACTAAATACACCTTTTATTAGGCAAAGACACTACTGACATAGATTAACTTATTTAAGGAAATACCCACATGCATTAAATAATCATTAAGTCTATAGAATCGTATTAAAGTTGTGTATCCTGCAGAGGGAGTGTTTTGAGTGCCCAACCTCTCCCCGAGTTGGAGTCAGGGACGCCCTGTCCAGAGCCTCAGCCTGGCTTGTTTCCTGCAGTCCATGTATCACTGTGTGCCTGATCTCTAGTGTCAGAAAAGGAACAACAGGTCCCATATCACCAAACCAAGACTTAAGACCTAACTTGATGACAGTTTCAGCCTCCCCAAGGAATGAAATCTTAAACCAGCCCATCTGAACTTACCCGGTCAGCACGAGTGAAGTAATCTGCCTGACAGACCCCTGCTCTCCTAGCAGGGGGGTCCAGTGTCTCTGGGCCACATTGGAAGAAGAGTTGTCTTGGGCTACACATTAAATACATCACAACACATAATCACACACAAAAAATTTCATGATGTTTTAAGTAAATTTACAATTTCACGTTGGGCTGCATTCACAGCCATCCTGAGCTGCATGCGGTCCGCAGGCCGCAGGTTGGACACCCCTGCAAGGAAGGTGGCTTCGACACAACCGGTCTGCTAGTGTGACTTCCTCATCCTGCTCCCTTCTGCCTATAAAAGTCTTCTGTTTGTACAGCTCCTTGGAGCTCCTTTCTGTTTGCTGAATGGGATGCTGTCCTAATCATGAGTCACTGGATAAAGCAAATAAGATCTTTACAATTTACTCAGTTGAATTTTTTTAACACAGACTTTTAAGAAGCACTTTTGAAGTTTGACTTTCATCATCACCCATTACCTTGAAACATTCTGTAGGAAATGACCTTTAGTCTAAGGAGATTAAGCTGTTTCTTTTCCATGAAGCTTTCACAGTGATGAGTGGGGAGGTTTCCCACCATCTCTTTCCCAGCTGTGGTATGGAAGGCTATTCAAGGTGGAAAATTCTCTAGCAATTTTGCTGGAATAAAAAGAGTTTGGGGTTTGGGTGCTCCCTGGAAGACATTGCCCTTTAGTGACCTAAACCTTCACTTTACAGTGAAGTGACCTTATTAAGTTACTTACTAAGTTACGGAAGTATCCTCAGGCTTAGCCTATATGGATAAAAACCATGACAAAATTTTACTATTAATATGTTGTGGCAATGTACTCATGTTACTTTAGTTCAGGTTATATCTTATCTGTGACTTTAATAACAAAGATTTATTAACAGCAAGAATAGAAAGCGTAACTATTTAATTTTGAGTTTTCATTTCTGCATTAGATAAACTTCATAAAGTTTTTAACAGCTGTTTCTACATTTTGATATAAAACAGCAGACTTCAAATATAAACTACAGATAAAATCAAATTAAAAATAATTTCCTATGTCTTTTAACCATGGACACTTTCTTGCTCCACAGAGAAGAAAAATCTTAGGATTGATGAACTGATACACATGCTTGAATTAATGTATACAACCTAACTGAGAGGCAGCTGTGTATTATTCCCATTATAAAGGTAAGGAATAAGAATAAGTGATTTCCCTCATGTGCCTAGCATATCAGAGTGAGAGCCAGGAAATGTGTTCTTATAAAGTTGTCACTGAGATCTGTTACTTTTATTGTAGTGCAATAAGCTTTCAGGTGATTGATAACCTCAGACTAACAACCAAATTATCAACTTCAATTTGTCACTATGAGTAAAAGCAATAATCTCTAACAGTCAGACAACACTTTAATGATACTGTAATTTCTTCCACTCTACAATTAGCTTCATTACAGAGGTAAACAAGCAGAGGCCCAAGGAGTATCTTGTCTAAACACACAAAGTTAATAATGTTAAAAAAGAGAGAGGAAAGAAACAATAGGCCAAAAAGAAGTCACTTTTCCTAAGTCACATTTCCAAACCAAAACCGAGTAATTCACGTAACTGCAGCTTTAACCTCTCCCAGGAGTGGACTTATAAACCTGCCCATCTGGAACCTGATCCGTACAGTGAGGCAGATCTGCAAGAAAAAACAAAAAGTGAAAACAACAACAACGACAGCAAAAACCCACCTGGCATTCTCTCCCCCCCCCCCGCCCCCGAAGAGGACCTGACCTAAAAATAATCCTTTATTTTCTTAGGCTGTTGACTAACAACTTTGGCGAACAACTTCCCTGCCACACCCCTCAGCTTCTAAAAACCTTCCATTTTATACAACCCATTGGAGATTTTCCCTAGTTTCCAGATGGGATGCTGCTGGGTTCCTGAATTGCTTAGCAAAGCTAATGAGATCTTCAAGCTTACTCAGTTGAATTTTGTTTAGTTAGATACCACTGAATTATATTTGCTTAAATATGAAAAATTGATTTTGTTTTGTAAAATATGTATTTGACTACTTAATCTTTTAGTTTTAGGTTATCTTTATCATTTATTTACTTAACAAACTTTATTGAGACCCTAATAGACCCACAATATTGTGCTAGACTCTGAGGATCCTTCCAGGAGTAATTCAGACACAGGTCATTTCTCATGGATTTTACAGTATATTGGGGACAGACAGTTACTGAGCATGTCTTGATTGTTATAAAATGCTAGTAACTGTGCAGAAACTTTCTTTAATATGCTCTTTTTTCCTTTCTTTCCTCTTGATTCAAACTGGCCTCTTTTAGTCTAACAGTGTCATGACTCACCTGCCTCCCTCTTTCCTTAATCGTGAAGCCCTTAGGACGTCAGATTCTGGTCAACATCACACAGTCTTAAGAACAAAGCCTCAGGTATGCTGACCACAGAAACAGAGTTTTGGTCAAACTGAAGGTAACAGCTAGGCTTCAATAGCCTTTCAGCTCCAGACCCAGAGAAGTGGAGCAAGACCACAGCCTTGCAAAGCCAAATGGAAATCCAATCTGACCTCCCTTAGTCACCATGAGTCATGATGATTTTTTTCCCTAGGTAACCCATCCCTGAAAAGCCCTCAGGGAGTCAGGTCTTAGCACACAACTCGCCCGTGTCTCTGGGCTTGGCACCATTTCCTTAAATAGGCCTTTACTTTGTTGCGAACTACTCTTCACGTGTGATTGGGATTTGATGCATGCAGCCAAATGAAGCCCTTTAGTTTGGTAACAACGTGGCACCCAACATATGGCCTTTTGCCTGTGGATTTAGGGATCCCTGGACTGTACCCTGCCACCTAGAAGCAGAGGCTGATTAGCAGTCCATGACTGGTTATACCCCAACCTATAGCATTTTTGTTTGCAGCATGAGAAGTGAGGGGTTTTGGAAAAGGTCTGAATTTGGAATCTTCTGGTTCGGAAGATTGAAGAGATCTGGTAAGGTTTCATGGTGACAGTCCCCCGGAAATGAACCATTTCTGGCCTGGGGGAAACTTGGTGGGGATGAAAAGGGTGACCACTCCTAAGAAATCTTACTAAATTTTAAGTTGATTTTGCTAGTCTTTCTGAACTTGAGGAAACTCGGCAGGAAATAAGAGGTAGACGATTCCTTAATAACCTTGGTAGTTTGTTTGGTCTCATAACCGAACGCAGGTCCAGCTGCCTGGCACGACAAAAGCCAATATGGAGAGGCAGGTGCTGATGTAAAGGAAAGTGGTTTATTTTCAGGTGCCAGACACTTGGAAGATGGGGGCCTCATGTCTCAAAGCCCATCTCCACATCTCAGAGGAGGCAGAAGTTTTTATGAGGAGGCAGAGGGGAACAGAACAAAGAGATCGAGGGAGGGGGCTGAAAAGTTCTCTGCGTGCAGACAAGCACAGACCATTCCAACAAGGCAAGTGATGGTCTGGAGTGCATCATCCTGGTTTAGTCATCCTGGATTCACGTCACCCTGACTTTAGATCATCCTCACTCCACAGTCCAAGGTCAGCAAATCTTCCACAGCTGGGGTGCTTAAAAGTTGGTGTCTGTGTCTTTTGAAGTTAGCTCCTAGGATTCTTATACAAACATACTGTTCATTGACAAGTTACATATTAGTCAGAGTCAGCATTTACAGAAACAACATCAAAATTGTGGGGTTGGTTACAATTTGCCACCATTACAATTTTCCACTGTTACATCGTGACTAGGGGACACTCAGACAGAAAACTTGTTTGCTAGTTTGTATAAAACTCTATTTGTTATTTGTTGAGCCTGCGTCTCATTTTGTGGGGAGGGGGCTAATTCTGACTACACTTTAGCATGCCTTGAAGGAGTGGGCAGCAGAAGCTCAACCGGCCTAACTCAAGACAGCTGTTTGTCTCATCTCAACCTCCCCGGGCAGACCTTGTGTTCTCCCCCCGAAGGCATAATACCCAGGGTCTGAGGCAGACGGGGAGATTTCGGCCACCCACCCGTCCCACCGCTTTGTCTGCTGTGTCTGACTTTTTGTTTGCCAAACTTTAGAAAGATATAACAGTTGCTGAATTATTAAGTCTCGTAACTGTTTGCTATTTTTTTCTATTGTCTTTATTAAAAATTGTCTAATCCTAGGACTTATTTAACACTGCTCCAGCTAAAATAAGTAATGAATTTGATTGGTTTAAGCCTTAATACATGGGTAATTGCATCTTCATAGCCCAATGTGGCCCTTTGGGCTGTATTTTATAGACTCAGGGAACATTTACCTGTAAACCCCTGAAAAGAAAAAGAATGATTTTCCTATGCAGAGTGGCATGGCCACAGTATGCCTTAGATTCAGGGAAACAGTGGCCAGAGGATGGATCTCTACACTACACTCCCATCTCACAGATGGAATTATTCTGTAGAAGAGAAGAGAAATGGGATGAGGTTCCCTATGTCCACATGTCCATTTACTACATCAGAAAAGACCTCTTCAAAGAGAATGTAAAATTCTGGTACAAAAGATGGGAAAACAGACTAAGCCTATTTAGTCAGAAATCCCCTTAGCTGAAGAGGGTGATGCAATGAAATTTAACAAAGGTTCCCACGCTCCTGGTACCTATCGCCCCACCCCCATACAGGAATAACAACACTCAGTGAAGTGCAGGTGCTGGGCCCTCCAGGTCAGGAGGGGACCCCAAGACTAGTGGTACAGGACTGGCCTTCCCTTCTCATACTGGCGGAAGGAGCACCCAACTTGGTCAGGGAACTGGTCCAATCCAGACCCTTTAAGACAGGTGCCAGTGTGAGAGCTGGGTGCAAATGGCTAGCAAACAGGAATGGTGTGGTGGATATATACTCCTTTTTCCACTTCAGACCTCCTGACCTGGAGAAGTGTCATATGGGCATATAGACAGGACCCTTTAAGGATAGAAAGTCTCTTTGTTTTTATCTTCACCTGCCATAACTCAGCTTGGATAGATCCTTAGCAAATGCTGAATACTCTTCCTCTGGCCAAAGAGTGGAGGGTCATTTTAGAAAGAGCTAGAAAAGAGGCTCATGACCTGCACAATGAGAACCCTCAAAACCCCCAAAAAGCTGAAGATTCCATGACTGTCCCTGCAACTGACCCCAGCTGGAATGTTAGTGACTAGGATTTACCGAAACTTGAACATTATCGAGAGTGTATCCTTGCTGGGATAAGGAAGGGAGTATCTAAACAAAAGAATTTCCATAAAGTTCAAATGCTCCAACAACGAGCCAAGGAAAATCCATCTGAATTCTGGGCGCGGATTTGCGAAGGCTACTATCAGTGCACTGACCTAGATCCTGACACTTCCAAAAACTCAAAGGTCAGTAACATGACCTTTATAACTCAGGGTACCTCAGATATTTGGAGGGAACTCCAAATGGTTGATGGGGCTCATTGGATGCCCACATCACAACTCACAACTAGTAGAGATTGCTTTCATGGTCTTTAATAACCAGGCTTCCAAGAAGAAAAAGAGATAATAGATAAAATTACACACCCAAATGCTGGTTGTCACTCAGAAGCCAGGAGGACATGAGAAGACAACAGACAAGGTAAAGCACCACACCTCCCAACCTAAATGGTCCACCTTCCGAGGATAACCCAAATTAGGCACCAACCAACATGCCTATCGCAAACAAAGGCACTGTAAAATGAATCTCCTGCTCCTAAGTCAGGATCCGGGATACTCAAGATCTAGCCAGAACACACTACAAATGCCTCAGATTACAGAGCATAATCAAGAATGACAGTGCCTGGGGGCTCCATTTCAATTACGGGCCCCTTCAATATCACACACGTGGATCTCCAAGTCATGCTAGCAGTAGGAAACAGATCAATTGACTTTTTAATCAACACAGCAGCCACTTACTCTGTGTAAAGTACCAGATTGACAAAACTGTCTCATGGAAAGATGTTCATACTGTGAGTTTCAGGAAAACCCCAACAAAAGCCATTCTTCCAAACTTTGAACTGTAAAATGGGAAAAACTTACCTGAGACACAGCTTTCTGTATATGTCTGAATTCCCTATCTGCTCCTGGAACGAGACTCACTGGCCAAAATGAACACAAAAATAATCTCTGCCCCTGGCCAAATGGACATTAAAGTTCTTCCAGAAGAAGCCTGCACCCTACAGGTGACCCTATTCAACTCTGGCAACAAAACATCTCTACTGAAGTCCTAGATACAATCTTGAGGGCATTAACTTGTGAAGTATGGGCCCAAAGCCAGGCCAGGCCAGGCCAGGCCAAGACAGCTGCCCAGTGCAAATCCAGCTACAAAAGAAAAACATTAGTCCTCATTTGAAATCATGTCCTCTGAAAGAACAAGCAAAAAAAAAAAAAAGGAATTCATTCCTTGATAATTTCTAGAAACACCAGCTTATTCATCCCTGCCACTCTCTGCACAACCCTCCCATTCTCCTGGTACAGCAGCCAGGTACTCACCCTGGTTAGTCACAGATATGGTGTGTATCTTTCCACTCAGCTCTTATGTCCTACAGTATACTGAGAGACCCAGATACACTGAACATTAGGAAGGTGGTGACTTCTGAAAGAACCAACTCATCAACTACACAAGAATGCTGGTGATGTTCAGGGGGCAGGGATTGAAATTGAGTATCCTGAAGTTCAGGGCGATGGGTTGACTCTGAGGCTGAAACCCAATGCAGAGCCCAAGAGATACATGTGAGCAAGAATGCACATCAGAGTTGTCTAAGGCAGGAAAGGAAGGAGGAGCACGTTGCTGGGACCAAATTCTGCATATGCAGGGTCAGAGTCCATAAACTACATTCAGTAGAAGAGGGTGAACAGTAGCCAAGAGAGGGTCATTCACACAGGCTACGGTGACTCTCAAAAGGATAGTCGTGGCACAGAAGGTGGCTGACTGACAGATGCTGCCTTAATGGGGTAACTCAAAGCTTCCCCTGAGAGCCTTGCTGGGGCCGTCTATTCTAGTCTGAAAGAGGAGAGCATTTTCAATCTCTTTAATCTCCTGACTGCAACTAGTCAAATTATCAAACCCCTTGATAATTTCAGTGAAATAGAAAGGGGGAGAAATGGATCTTCATTTTTTTTTTTTTTAGCAGAAAATCCTTCTAGGAAAAGACTTGCTTTTGTTGGGTGAATATTTTAATAATATGATTAGAAATGCTCTCAAAAGGCAGGTTGAGTGACAATGGACTGTTGATAAACTGTGCTTTAGGAGAGTGGGTCTAGTTACCCTGAGCAGTTCTTTAAGTGAGGCAGAAACTGGATTTTTGGAGACACTAGTGAATAATATATATAGACTTACAGAAAAAAAAATCTAGAAAGCAAGACTATTGGCTGGTATACCTATTGGTGGAAGAATCACTCCTGGAGAAAAAAGTCTAATGGAGATTATTATTAGGTTGTTTGCTATGAGGTAGGTGTGCAATGTAAATTCACTCCTTTATTTTCTCAGTTAAAATCTGCATTGCTTGTTAATGCTTCTGTGAAATGCCCTAGACTATGGAGCATGTGACCAAGTACTGAGTCATAATTAAAGCTGGTACAGGAAAAAAACTATAGGTTATCATATGGAAAGCCACATATGGGTTTCAATATTAAAAATAGATGCTACTTAGCACTACTATAACTTAATGTTTTCTTCATGTTATCTTACTGAATTTAACCTTTACCCCAATGATATGTATAGTATGTAGTTATATTTTTAATGCCTTGGCCTTGAATTGGCATATATTATTATTTCTTCTCATCTTCCATTGGCAAAACTTTGTTCCATGGTAAAACAAGAAATAAAAGAATCTGGGAAATGTAGTCTCTGGCTGGACAGCTTCTTCCCAAAACTACCTCTGTACTTTGAAAGATAGAACACACATTCGAGAGCCAGCCAGCCATACTAGCCATATACATGTAAACCAGGTAGATAGTGTCCCCATTATACAGATGAGAAAACTGCAGTTTGTAGAAATTGGATAACTTCCTCAATGTCACACAACTAGAAGCAGCAGAACCTGGTCCATGCTTAATGTGTTTGATTTAATTTAAATATAAGGCAAAGATTATTTTAGTGAAATGAGTTAGATAAAATCAAGTTAAGCTGCAGCCCCAAGTAACAGAATTAAAAGACAGAAGAAGTCCTTAAAGGGAATAAATAACCTTATTATATACTGATGAGAAATAAACTCCAAGCGTTGAATAGAAGAGGAAGAACAAACCAATATGATAAAATTTGTACATTTTAATATCTTTATGCACACACATACTCATGCATGCATAGACTCTCTCTGGAAGGAGGATATATAAGCTGCTGGTACCACCGTTTCTTCTGGGGAAGGGAACTGAAGGCTTTGAGAGGTACTTACCTCTCATCATCTGCCCATTTATACCTTTAGCATATTTTATTTTGCACCTATTAATATTTTTAAATTTAAGTAAAGCTACAAAAGGTGATCAGAAGTAACCTATTGAGAACTGGTGGTCTTTCTCCAAGTTGGAGAGAACTCCTTAGTGCTGACCTCCTGCCCACACTCTCGGCTGTTGTGTAGCCTGCAAGTATGTCATTCCTGACTCCCTTTGACTTGAGCTGCAGTGGCTCCTGGCAGCCTGAGGGGACACTGAGCCTGGTCCCATTGCCAATAAACAACTCTTTGGCATGGTTCTGCTTGCCTGTTTCCTGGGAATTGAACAGTCCAGGTGGACTAAGCACCAACCAAAACTCCCCAGACGTACAGCTTGTGCCCAGATCCACCCTCTCGAGACTCGAAGTCTCGCCAGGCTTTCTGGGTGACTGGCCGCGGTGCAGTGCACACACAGAAAATCTGCACAAGTGAACTGAGATGAACGACTGGCAAATGAGTAACTTGAGAACAAAGGGTAATGATGTTGCAAATGTGAATTCCTACAATTAAGAATTTTAAAGAAAACAGGAATTGCTTTTTTTCTGTTTATGTTTATCAGGGCAAATCGTTAATGATTTTTATACCAGTTATCAAGTTAGGTCCGGAACTATAGCCAGAACTGATTTTCACAAACATGAAAGTAGGTGCAAGCAACTTAAAAGTTGTCCAGAGTGGAAATAATCACTGCTTTATATGATCAAGAAGGTGTATCTTTGTGCCAAAATGCCCCTTTTCTACTTGGCGAAGCTCTTATTACCACTGCTTAGAAAAAGAGTTGATGCATTAGTTGAAATTTCTAGATTCCAATGTTTGAAATTGTTCACTAGAGTTTAGAAAATACTAAAAACTTTATTTTAGTTCAAAATTGCTTCACAGACAATATTTTTCATTCAAGTGATACATAACATATTGTTCAAGTCCCTATCTTACTTTTGAGTCTTTTCTTTTTTTTTAGGGAGAGTCTGCAACTAAACAAATCTAATCCTAACCACTAAATCTCCCTTTAAAATTATATACACAATTGTTGTTCTCACCAGAAGTTAAAATAATTTGAACTACAAAGTAAAAACAAAATTTATAATTAAAAGCTTTTCAGAGCAAAGAGTGTATTAGGATAAGTTATAGCACATTTCTTAACTAGAATGTGATGCTCTGTTTGGAATGGAGATGGAGAAATACTAATTTGTCTTTGGATACATTTTCAAATTCTTCATGGTGTTTAGGGTATGGTACGGTGGACAAATCAAAAAGGGGTGCTGTAATAAATCTAACTGAAAGCCTCCTCACAGGGAGATTGGATCATACCTGGGCAGGTCCTGCAGGGGCGTTATGCACCAGGGATACACCTTCTTTAGTAAAAGGTTTATCTTTGCCTTAAAGAAACTTTGTTCCTTGTTTCTGTGCATCTAGGCTAACACACCTTTGAAATTTCTCCTTTTCATACTCCTTGGAAACAGTAACCACCCTTGAGAAAGAACGTGATCTTGTTAACTATCTTATAGCCAATTCCTAGCTTGCTTTTTCCCACCCTCATGTAATCTTCCTTATGTTTCTTCCTTAATTCCCAATGCATGATAGAAACTGCAGACTGGTATTCTGGGAAGCATTTTTCTCCTTCTAGTGTGCTCTTGCTTCCAGGTTTATCCTATCTTTGGTTCAAATAAACTCTTACCAAAAGTTTCCGGCCAAGATGGAGGTATAGGTAGACATGCTTCACCTCCTTGCATGACCCTAAGAAGGATTATAACTAACCTAAAAAACAAACAAACAAAAAAAACAACCAACCAGAACTGCCAGAAAATTGAACTGTATTGAAGCCTGATGGCCAAGGATTTAAAGAAGAAATATTCATCCAGTCAGATAGGAGGGGTGGGGACAGGGAGCCAGGGCAAATGCTTAAGGGAAGAAACAAAGAGTGAACTGGAGATAGTCAACGTATCAGATGCAGAGTTCAAAACACTGGTGATAAGGATGCTCAGAGAACTCACAGAGTATGGAAAATGCATAAGGGAAGAAATGAAGGCTGCACTAAGGGAAATAAAGAAAAATTCACAGGGAACCAACAGTGAAGGGAAGGAAGCTAGAGTTCAAATCAATAATTTGGAATATAAGGAAGAAATAGACAGTCAATCAGTACAGAATGAAGAAACAAGAATCAAAAAAAATGAGAAGAGAATAAGAAGATTTTGGGACATCTCCAAACCTGCCAACATCTAAATCATAAGGATGCCAGAAGGAGAACAGGAAGAGCAAGAAATTGAAAACTTATTTGAAAAAGATAATGAAAGAAAACTTTCCTAATTTGGCAAAGGAAATAGACATACAAGTCCAGGAAGCACAGAGAATCCCAAACAACTTGGAGTGAGAGAGGACAACACCAAGACACATCATAATTAAAATGCCAAAGTTTAAAGATAAAGAGAGAATCTTAAAAGCAGCAAGAGAAAAGGAGAGAGTTACCTACAAAGGAGTTCCCATAAGACTATCAGCTGATTTCTCAAAAGAAACTTTGCAGGCAAGAAAGGAATTTTGCAAGAAGTATTCAAAGTGATGAAAAGCAAGGTCCTACAACCAAAATTACTCTAACCAGCAAAGCTATCATTTAGAATGGAAGGGCAGAAAAAATGCTTCCTAGACAAGGTAAAGCTAAAGGAGTTCATCATCACCAAGCCCTAATTATATGTAATGGGACTTATCTAAGAAAAAGAAGAAGATAAAAAATATGAACAGTAAAATGGCAACAAACTCACAACTAGCCACAACTGAATCTAAAAAAACCCAAAAACTAAGCCAACAACTAGAACAGGAACAGGAATCACTGAAATGGAGATCACATGGAGGGTAATCAGTGGGGAGGGGGAGAATAGGGCAAAAGGTACAGGAATTAAGAAGCATAAATGGTAGGTACAAAATACACAAGGGGAGGTTAAGAACTTAGATGCACAACCCAAGGACATGGGGATTGCTGGAGGGAAGGAGGCTACCGGGTGGAGGGGTGCAAAGGGGAAAAAATTGGGTTAACTTTAAGAGCATAATCAATAAAATGTACTTTAAAAAAGCTATAAGTTTGGATATTCTTATATCAACAGTACATATTACATATGTTCTTTCACTCATTTGTATTCATTCAAGCCAGACAAACATTTTAAAGATCATTCCTTTTAAATGTATTTGAACAGTAAAAAAATGTATATGATATGCTTATTTTACTTCTGCCTAAAAATGGATGCCTCAACTCAAATGTCAACTTTTTAAAACAGAATAAAGGAGTCAGCAATTATGTTTGTTCAGTATTTGGATATGAGAGTGAAAATGACTACTGGCTGCTTTCCTAATGGTTTTTTGTTTGGTTGGTTGACTTTTGTTTGTTTGTTTGTTTGTTTTTATTTTCATTTTATTTTTTCTTTTATTTAAATTCTTCTTCCCCTACAAAACTTTAAAACTAAAATGTGTTCCCTGGTGCTTTCCATTGGTTAGACTTTGTTATTGATGAAAGTAACAAAGCAACTTTAAATTTTAGTTTTAAAAGCAACCTACTTCTATTTAAAAGGTTGTTTCACAATATTTGGGTTCACCAATGCTTTTAATCTTACTATAAATTACAGTACATCCTGACATTGGCTAATGTATTTATGTCTGTTGAGAAACAACATAAAAGTTCCCAAAAGCAAACTTCATTTCAGGTAGAGAAGGACCTCGATGATAATGCCGCCTTTTGCTCTTCAGAGGGATGAGATGCCATTTTTTGTCTCATCTCTCTCTTTGGTTCCTCCTACACTCAGCAGATTCCTCCCCTACCTTATCTTTGAGTATTCCACTGCTTGGAGATAGGCCTCTCTTTTCTCTCTCTCTCTTCTGAAATGTTCTCAGACAGTCCTACAGCTTAAAGGCTATGTCAGTGCAGATGATGCCTACATCTACACAGCACTATGAGTACTGTGAAGTTGCCAGGCCCCAGAGGCTGAGAACAACACAGTACTTTGCAAGGAGCTCCGCACGATAAAGGCTGAACTGCCTGGGCAGTCAATGCTGGGGACTGTAACACCAGGCATCAGCCCATCATCTGCCTTCAGAAGCTATAAAGGAAGGCGCAGGTCTATGGGAGTTTGCAGCAGCCAAAATTACCGGTTTGTTTGGAGGAAATTGTCAGAGTGCAATAGATTTCTCCCTTGTTTTCCACTCAGCCATTAGGGTCTGGGACATTGTCCTGTCATTTTAAACCATTTGAGTGAGGATCTGTGACAACCATTTAGTGTTTAGCCAGAGAGCTTTCGAAACAAACAAGGACTAGTATAAGACTCCCTTGAAGGGCACATAAAGAACTCTAGAGATGGTGAGAAAAAGAGGGTGTGGTAGGGTGAGTTGCAAGTTGTTTTGTAGAGTCAGGAGACTGACTACATTTAGAACTAACATGAGGGAAAGACTACAGGCTCCAAGAAGTCTGCAATAACAGGAGAAGACTCCTTGGATGTCATGGCAAGATGAATGTGAGAGAAGATAGTTTATGAAATCCACATTTGACTCCTAGAAAATACACAATGGACTAAAGATGTATGCTTTCTGGGTGTCAAATGGGGACTTATGGGCTATCTTGAAACAGGTCCTTCTCAGGAAGGCTTTCTGCCATGCGTGGGCTGACCTCTGTAGGAACTGACTCAGAGTATGCCAGCTGTACACTTTTGCCCGACCCAGAGGGCACCGAAGCCTCATTTCAATAATACCAGTTATGTCTCCTCTGTTCCCTGAGACCCTTGGAATCCTTCAGAGACCCAGAACAATCTATAAGTTACTGGAATTGTTGAGGGCAGCCCTACTACAGGGCTCAGAGTCCAAATGTGGGACAGTTGGGGGAGAGCAGAGATGTTAAATTGGATGAGTATCTAGAACTTTAATAGTTCAAAAACTATAATGAATTTTTTGTTGCCTGATACTGGTCTGAAAAAGAACTTGAGGTTTTCCCATTCAGGAGGAAGGAAAGAACAATTCAACAGAAAGGAGTTAAGGAACACAGGCTGAAGAAAGTAAAGCTGCTTTCTACTTTTATCCAGGTGGGTGCAGATCCTTCCAAATAATGGCTGCAGATTTATGATATACCCAGAGGTGAAGAAGCCTGAGCTCTAGAATTCAATATGTAACTGGACACTCGATACCTACATTCAGATGCCTGTGGACATCTCTCTCAGCAGGTCTGAAAGCTGAGTGTTGCCCCTCAGCACTGATCAGTCTCCCTCCAGCCTTCCCAGCCTCTTTACAAGGCTTTATCACCCTCCTGCCCTCACACCAGAAAACCAGGAAGGAACCCCCTACTTCTGCCATGCCACCTAATAATACATTAGCAAGTCTCACTGATTCTGTCTGCAAAATACACAACAAATTCATTCTCATATGCCTATAACTATTGTTATAACTCTTGTCCGGGACATAATCAGATTTCCCCCAGAATACATGAAAATATGGCCTTGCAGGGTCTCTCCACATCTTTGGGGGTCCTTTCTCAATCTTTCAACATAGTGATTAGTTATGTACCCATTTTATTAAGGTGTCTCTGCTCCTATGGTCTGAACATAGAGCAGGTTTTGCTTCGCCCAGTAGTGCTGAGCCACTGTTTCCTGTTAGGTAGCATCTAGTCAGGCACTATCTCAGCCCAATTTCTGAAGTTTTCAGTCAGTTTTTAATCATGTCATCTCATTCAGCTTCTAAGACTCAGTCCTGTTCACTTGAATACCTTCACCCAGTTAGGCTGTTCTCCCCACCCCATGAGCCCACGTGGCACTTGTGGTTCACGTGGCTCTGAATGGAGGGCCTCCTGCTTTTCTTGACTCTTTCCTCTCTGGATCTGCACTAAGGAAAAGACAAGGGCGACAGAGTGCTTACCTCTATGACTGCCTCTGCAGGGCCACAGCCATCTCCTTGCTTGCTTGGTAACTGATGTCCTAGCTCACTCTCTGTGACCTGCAGGGGACAGGTGGTAGCACTGTCCTGGACACTGGTGGTTCCTGGTCACATTCAGCCATGTCAGGGCTGACACCCTGCTGCAGCAGCCCCACACTGTACTGGTATGACACACACAGCTCTTGTCCCACACCCAACCCCTGACAAACCTACAATTCCATCTTTTCTCCAAACCTCTAGGACTTCTACAGGGGACTGTGAGGTCCAAAGTCATCACGTCTCAGAAACTGGAAATTATAGGGGGGTGTGGAGGCTCTCACATGCCCTTTCCTCTAATTTATTAAAACCCTTGTTTCATGGCACAGGGTCAAACACTGGCAAAGCTCTTACTTAACGCACCTGAATTGCTAGGCTCTCCTTGCACCTGCTTCCCCACCCCTAATATATCCTGATGCTAGTACGGGAAGGATGAAGACAGGAATACAGAGGTTGTACAGCGCCTGCATTATCAGGTTCCAAGAATCTCTGGAATCAGTTTTTATATCAGTCTTTCTAGGATTTATGTAAATTAATACCTTTCCAACTGAAGCCAGTTTGGTTATGTTTCTACCCCTTAGAAACCAGAAAATAGTGACCCTACTACATTTAATGGGCAGGGATCTAAATACATGCAAACGGAGCCCAGGAGTGAGTATAAGAGCAAATGCAACAGGAGCGCTTCCTATTTTAATTTGTGGCTTTGTGGGTGCTGCACTCATTATGTTTTTGCTTGCTTTGTTCTGTTTGTTTTGATAAATGTTTGAATAGTACAGTGCTACTAAGAGCATGGTCCACGACAGGAAAAGTACCGACACTGATAGTAAGTGTTTAGAATTGAGAACAATTTGACAAGTAATCAGTGAACTCACCTTGCTTAAAAAGGAAGATGCTTGCTTTGGTGTTTTCTTTATATTTCATTTTTCTGGTGATTCATTCTTCTTGTTTTTTTTTTCCCCCAGAAGTATTGGTCTGTGGTGGTGAGGGAAAGAGGTGGGAGGGAGAGTCGAGGAGAGGAGGAGAGGGGAGGATGGGAGCAGGGCGGGAGGAAATAGGAGAGGAAGAGAGGGAGAAAGAGAAACTTGTCTTCTTACAGAAATAGTTCAAGAATTATATATATAAGTATATATTATATATTCTCTGTAAACTGCCTGAAATTTATTATATAAAGTGGTGGATGATAGAATAAGCACATAAATACTCAACTCTACGACTTCGATTCTCTTAGCTGATAATTTGTTCTCCCTCCCACTGATGTTCTTTCCCGCACCAATCAACTCTATGCACCTACTCCTCTCCCCTCCCACCTGGCCAATTTACTCATCACCACACTGCCAGCCACCACTGCTTTCTTCAATTGTGCTGCTTGGAATGCAATTTAAACTTAAATGAACATATATTACGGTTCCTAGACTATGCTCTTGTGTCCCAAAATAGATTGTAATCCTTAATAAAATTTTCATGCACTATTGTTTGTGCCTAAATTTCTTTACAGTTTATAATAAAATTGCAGTCCCACTTTTTTACATTGAGCATTTTACAGGTTATATAAGACTTCTTTCTTTTAAAAAATTGTTCTGATTGTGTGTGAATCTGCTTGCATTAGAAAAAGCAAGCACTAAGAGAAACAAGGAGTAAAATGTTTATGTAATGGTGTTACACATTTTTCTAAGTGAAATCTGTTGGAAACTCTCCTTTCAGTTAGAAAATAAAGAGAAGTAAATTAAAATCAGTCAGGTTTATCTCAGTTTGATAGTAGTGGTCAATACGTACCAACAAGAAAATGCTTTGTTAAGGATGAACTGAAGGATTGCCTTTCTCTCAACCGCATTTGGCTTTGGGTTAATGTGTTTAGAGTTTTCTCATCCCCATGGAGAAAGTATGCTAATTTATCTGTCCACAAGAT
Source organism: Trachops cirrhosus (assembly GCA_028533065.1). NCBI lineage: Eukaryota > Metazoa > Chordata > Mammalia > Chiroptera > Phyllostomidae > Trachops > Trachops cirrhosus. Next base: position 23,939,061 of record CM052539.1, read on the forward strand.
AATAAAACAAGACCCAGAAACATTTGGGTTCTCATATTTGGATTTCTTGTCCACTTGGTTAAAGGTTTGATTGAAATTAAAGCATAGAAAATAGAGAATATATTTGAAATTCTCTAAGTTCAGAAGTTATTTTGTATTCTATTATTCAATTTAGTGTTCAGAGATATATTACAGTAAAACTACAAATACCTAATACAGTTGAAATATTCTAGAAATCAGGGAAGACAGAGACAGCAGTGCAAAAGGGAGGATACGGGAAAGAGAGGCTCTGTGTGTGTGTGTGTAGCAGAAGAAGGAGAAAAAGGGAGAGGAATGGAAGTAGGGAGAGGAAGGCTACAGAGAGAGAGCTCACAATAATTTTTTTCAAAAGATTTTAAAAGGTTGAGACATTCTTTCTCTCTTCATTCTCTGATTTTATAATGTTTTTTGTTTTCTCCACTTCCCCTTTCCCCCTTATCATTTATCACATGAAAAAGCATTCCTGAAAGAAGAAACACGAGCAAGCTTTCCAACCTCATTGCTGTAGCTGCAGCACCCTAGGATTTCAGTAGCAAGTTATAGACACAGAAACTCCCTGTGACCTCCCATTCCCTCTCCTATGCTCACACTTTATGTCCTTGGAATCCTTCCTTTTCTTTTCCCTATGCCCCACAACCTCTAAAAAGAAGGAGGAGGAGGAAAGGAAGAAGAAAGGACACTTAAAAAGAAGCTATAGTAAAGGTTATTGTGAGGGGATTAACAAAATCAATAGCCTTTGAGTCAAATATTAGTGCCACAGAGAGCCCAGAACTGGCTTATGGGATATCCCTTTCATCTACAAATCTCACAAAACATTTCTTGAATACCTAATATAACGGACTCACAATGTTCTTTCTCTCTCTACCTTGTGGCATTTGATCTTCCATGGCCTTCACATTGGGAGTTTGTAATTGAACCAGGGGATGGTGGAAAGGGTGTAAGGACAATCAATCTTGTGCTTTATAAAAGCCTAGGCTTGTTAAAGATATTATTATGTGCTTCCAAATGTGGAGGAAAGGAGAGTTTCTTTGCAAGAAGAAAGCAAGGATGAGAAGAAAGAGCCCAGTGTCTCCCCGGGGTGGAAAGAGGAGCCTTTTCAAGCAAATGTGTCTCCCCTAGAATTGTCACCAACATCACTCATGGTCAGGCATTCTTACTGAACTTGTGTGCCAGATTTCTAGTACCCACTTGTCTAGCTCTCCAACTATTTAGAAGCTGAGGAGAGTTCTTTGATTTCAACTCTCCGATACCATTCCTAGTGCAATTCCATTGAAATATTTCTATCTTGGGTCTCTGGGTACACTACAAAACTGTATGTGATGTTGTGAGATAGACCTCACATCTTAGCACCTGCAAACATACAGGTTCATGTCAGCCCTTGGCATGTATTTCTCTCTAATTCTTTATTCTCCTTATTTAGTTGTGTGTGCGTGTGTGTGTGTTTGTGTGTGTCTGATTGGGGGATAATTCCATTCATTTTTCTGTAGCATTATCATTTAACATTTTAAAACACTGTTCCTGTGTTACTGACCCCATTGTTCCGGGACTTTATTGCTTCCTCTGTCCATGCTGGAGCAGAGCAACACAAAAAACCCGGTCAGCAATTTCACTTGGTGGTCTGATAGTCTCTCGGAAGTGCCTCGTCTGCAGCATAAGAACATAAATGCATATTTACACATATCTCTGGCACACATCCCTTCCATATCTGGTGGCCATTAATTTGGACTTAACTAGTTTCCTGTAAAAATAAATTGCATGGGGCCGAGGAAGAATATTATGTGTTTGAATAACTTCCTCTGCCTGCCATAAACATTAAATTAATTTATATGCTAGTTATGGCAATAATAGCCCTTTGGATGATTCCACACACAAGCATCAACTGAAATTAGGTCCCCAGTTGTCACTGAGAAAATCAAAAGGATCTTAGTTTGAGGAGTAAATATGTGATTATAATGATTATGTGTGAATTGTGATTATATTCTTCAATAAAGAAGCCATGCTGGGATGTATCACTCTCTTCTGAGACTCAATCAATGAATTAATATATATTGAACACCCACAAGTTTCCTGGAGCTGAACAAACAAATTACTTCATCAGTCTGCAAAACATCTGCTAGTGGACTGAGCTGAACAATGAACCCAGCTGAACACGGCCCCAAGCAGATCCATCAAGTAGGCAGAATTTATTTTCACTGAAGATAGAATCTGCAGTGTGCATTCTAAGACAGTCTGGACTGGGAGTCTAAGCTGGACTTTGTCCCCAGCTCTTGTCACCTGCTGGCTGCATAATAATATCTGAGACATTTCACCTTCCTGAGGGTTAATTTTTTAATTATGAAGTGGAAAATCTTATGCAGAGTTTCAAAGGGGAAAAAAGAAGTTAGAAATTACTTTGAAGATTGTTAAATACTCTACACAAAATATTTCTGTGCTTCACTTTTTTCTCGAGACTTCCCAAGGCATTCTTTTTTCTCTTGGAATCTATTTCCTCTTTCTTCTAAATCCTCTCTCAACAACCTCCATATTGCTAAATCAAAACAATGGCCAGTTCTCAGCATACTTAGCCTACCAGAAGCAACTGACACTACTCAGACTGCTCTATCTTCCTGGAAACACTTTCTTCATTTGCCTTGCAGAACACACATTCTTGTTTCTCTCCCGAAATCACTGGGTGTATTTTCTTTGGCGGATCTTTCCTCCCTCATTTTTATCTTTAGAGCAACCAAAGGCTTGAGTTCTAGGACCTTTTCCTATCTCAGTTAACAGCAACTCTGTATTTCCACTTGCACTAGACAAAATTCTAGTCATCCTTGACTCCTCTATCTTAGGCCCCGTTGCCAGCTCTTCTGTCCTATACCCCACAGCCAGCCATGTTGGTACTGCCTTCAGAACCTGTCTACTGATAACCACGTCCATTGTCATCACTCTGGTATAAGCCACCATCATCTCTCTCCTTAAGGTATTTCCCTAGCCTTCTATCCTTTGACTCTGCACAGCTTCTGCTCAGTAAGGCAGTCATAGCCATGCCCTTAAAACATACCTCAGACCCTATCACTCCTCTGTCAAAGCTCTCCAGTGGCTCTTCTTCTAAGTAGGGTAAAATCTAAGACCCTTACAGTAAACCACAACATTTTATAGGGTCTATCACACACACACACACACACACACACACACTCACTTTTGGGATACAGCAATACCAAAACATACAAGCATGCATTTATTCAAGGAACAAACACTCTATTTTTAAAAAGTAATCACCAAACATATTAAGTGATAGGTGACATTTAAAAAAATAAAACATGGAAGAGGAAGAGAGAATCAGATGCAAGGTAGCTTGCAATGTACAAAGATTTAGGGAATGTCTCACTGGGAAATTGAAATTTGAGTAAGTACTTGAAATAGCTGAAGTGAGTCACATCTGTCTATATTGGGAAATAGTATCCAAAGCAATGAGAACAATGCCTGCAGAAAATAGGCAGACAATGGATTTTTAAATGAATGAATAGAAAAATAAATGAGTTTTGTTATTACTAAACCTACATATCAAATTCGCCCTTGGAAGGAGACAACTTGAGATGGTGAACACACAATACAATATACAGATGATGAATTATATATCTGAAACCTATATAATTTTATTAACCAATGTCCCCCCAATATATTCAGTAAAATAGAAAAAATAGGCCTAAGAATTTCCCATTCTAGGGGAGAAAGTGCATTTTAAGAAAAGCGACTCCTATGAGAAATGATTCTGCACTGACTGGAAAGTTGATTTTGATCATTGGTGCCTATACTTATTCATTAGCTGAACTCAGCTAGCATGTCAGTGTGAAGTAACTGGGGGCCTCAGACAAAGGGAAAATTAATACATGTTTGTGAGTTCTTTTCCATGGCTCTCTGCTGGCAGCTCACAGGGAAGATTAAAGAGAAAAAATTGGAGCAAACTCTCCTGCTTAATGGTGCAGGCATTCAGCAGGTGACTGGCTGTTTTGGGAATTAGGCACAAATCATCCACCGCTTCTCTGGAATCTTCTCTCCGATGAGGCAAAACATCTAAGCCTCTGGGACTGATGGAAAACCCTTTCATTCCTGGCACAGGAAGAGATCCTCGCATTCTTCAGTAAATGTTTTAATATTATAATGTTTAAATAATGCAAAAGCTGTTTCTAGGAATCTTCAATGCCATTTTTATGTAAATTATTTTGCTCTTTGGAGCTCCATGGATAATTTCTTGATTTTGGTTTTAAACTTCCTCTTAAAGTAGCAAGAAATCAGACAAAGATTTGCCAGGGAACCACCATAGAGGAGAGAGTCTTGGGACAGATTGTCCCTCACAGGAACCCTCAGACAGAGCCACCCTTGCTGATCCTTGACCTGACTTCCAGCCTCCAGCATCATGAGACGGTCAGTTCCTCAAGTTGGCCAGTGGGTGGAACTTTGTTACAACAGCCCTAGCAAACTAATATGTGGTCAGTACACCTAGGAAAATGTGATTGAACAAGTACTTGGGAAAAGTAAAATAATAATGATCTATTTCTACACACCAGCTAGATCAGCAATAGCACAATATCACCAATTAATGATGAGAATCAGAGCAATAGGAACTATCGTCAATACCGCTGACAACTACTTTCAAACAGCACATGGAAGTTGGTATCATCTAATTAAGGATCCAGCAATTGCACGTTAAAGATTAATCCTTAATCCAACAATTTCACTCTTGGGTATATAACACAGGAGTTAATCAGTACACGTGATTTCTATGCAGCAAGATATAAGCATAGGAATATATAATAAGAAGCAAAATGAGAGTCCTGGCTGGTGTGGCAGGGTAGACTGAGTGCCGGCCTGCGAGCCAAAGGGTCACTGGTTTGGTTCCCAGTCTAGGGCACATGCCTGGGTTGTAGGCCATGTCTCCAGTAGGGGGCACACAAGAGGCAACCATACACTGATGTTTCTCTCCTTCCCCCCTCTCTAAAAATAAATAAATAAACAAATAAGCAAATAAAATTAAAAAGAAAAGAAACAAAATAATAAACAAGAAGACATTGACAAAGTAAGCAAATAAATTGGGGTATATTCATACAACGGAACATGTTGCAATGATGGAAAGATATAAATTAAAGCTACATAAAAGAACATGGATTCCAAACAAAATTTTAAAAATTGACAGGTTGAGTTACCCAGGTGCTTGCTTCATAATTGTTTATTAACCGGGTGTACAAATTATGTGTTTATTCAATTACATTTCACAATTAAAAAATCTTTTTTTTTCATTTGAGGGGTTTCATTCAATGATTCAGTCTTTAGTCAAAAATGAGTCAGTTGCCCACCCCAAATTGAGTCTGAGAGAGTAAAACTACGATGACAACGGTGACAGTGAGGGTCAGTTTAAGGAGAAGGAAGAAAACAGGTAAGGAGTGAGCAGTGTCCGGTGCACACGTGCTAGTCAGCACTGCAAACACTTGAGTGCACTTGCAGTTTCACAGGTGTGTGTTGCTTTCATACAAAAGTGTGTGTGAATGAAATACAACTAATTTATACGGTGGTCAACAAAAACTAAAGATTTCTCCCAAAACTTGAAGTAGAAATTTACTACATGGAGCTTACTGAGAATTAAAATGTCAGTGGTGAACTCGATTCATTTCTGAAGGATTTTCAGGACAAAGTGTGCCTACCTTACAACGGACCCCTGTGACGCAGACAGACAGAGACTGTCCCACTTTGTGGGTTTAGCTTTCTTGCCACCTTGACACAGCGCTCTGGAGGATGGCTGCCCCTGACGTATTTTCTGGCTCTGGAATCTGGAGGATATAATGGGCTTATACTTTTCAGGATTTGTTATTGAATTTTTATCCCTCGTCCACTCTTTTTCTAAGCCACAAAGATTTTTGGTAACTCACCTTCAGTGGGTTGTCAAGGCCAGCATTTACCCACAATCCTCTTCTCCCTGGTAGCATTCTGTCTAACTGTGGCGGCATGACAGTGGAGAGAGACAGAGGGGAAGTCGGTTACATGGGGCTCCTTGGAAAACTTTGCTTTCTTGATACAAAGGGACCTTCTCTTTCATTTTTTACAGAATAAGTCCCTATATTCTACAACTGCATAAGTCAAGGTTGCTGCTGTCATGAACTCACATCACTACAGCAGAGCTGCAGAGAGAGAGAATGATCCCTGGGTTATAGTCTCAGTTCTGCCCTTGGCCAGCTATTTGACCTTGGGCAAGTCAATGTAGGAACGCAAAATTTCTTCTGTGAAAACTGAGGCATTGGCTGATTGTGACCTCTGACAGTGTCTGATTCTTCCGGTCATGGTGGGCAAACAGACAACATGAAAATAAAAGCAGAAGTGAGTTGAAAGTTAGAGGAATTCATTTGACTGTCACTGTATTCCACAACCAACTGCTAAGATGATGTCTGACACAATTTTGATCAAAGGTTCCAACCTGCATATCTTGACTCCTGTGTCTTCTGTCAGGAACTCCATTTCAGACAAAGTTACTTTTCTTGCTTTAGGATAAAGTGGAAGTTCCAGGTTGGTGTCAATGAAATAATGATAAAGGAGGGGTGACTGAGATGCAAAAATTATGAAAGAGAAAAGAGACGTAACCTCAGCCCAAGAAAGAGGTTCTGAATTCCATCAGCATACCCTGGCCTTATATGTGATATGAGGGTATCACATAATAATTACAGAAAAGGAATTATAAACCAGAGGATTTAAATTGCCCTTGGAATTTAGGGGATTGATTACCTGGGTGGTGGGGAGACACTGGGGTGCAATCACATAAATTTAAATAGCTAGTTATTTTCAGAGGAAAAGACAAAAGTTTAGAAAGTTTGTATTTGTGTGACAGTCAAAAGTGTGATCATACAAAAGAGCCCTCAGCAGCATCGCAGGCCTAGTGCAGTGAACAGGGAGTCATTACAATGCCGTGTGTGTGTGTGTGGTCTGGGTCTCAAACTACTTGAAATACTTAAAATAAATTGAACTACTATATTTGTAAGTTTGATTTATTTTATTTTATAAGTTAATAAATGTTGTTAAATCTTGTTTGGGTATTTCAAATAAAATCTGTATACTTAAGCAATTAAACATTTGAGATAATCCAGCTGCATTAAAATTGTCATTGTAGTTTAGCATGTCCAAGGCAATTTGATTAAATATTTAATTATGTTAGATGTTTGAGTAAGAATTTGAGCTGAAAGCACTTCCCCCCCAAATTACTACATATTAAAAGCAAAATAAGATCTATATGGCAAACAAAGTCTTCAGAAAATATAATGCTAAGTTTAATCAAAGAAATATTGAATAAACCCAAGTATTAGATAGAATTTCTGTTCTTGCACAACATCCCCTTCTGTATTACTCCAGTATTTTTCTTCCTCTAGCTCAGGCTCACTCAGGCCAAAAGTGAATCCTGTGCTAAGCAGAGAGGCACAAATCTTCTAAACAGTCAATGTGATGCCTGTATTTGTAGTGCCACTTAGTGTTGAAGAAGGATAATAACATTTCCATAAGTCAAGGGTGAGAGAGGAAACCCATTTCAATTACGCTATTACCAAATCTCTAAGTGCTTAAGTCTTGAAAATTTTGGAAATCATAAGGTTTCCCCCCGATGTTTCATGGAATTTTGTCTTTCCTTTTATATATTCTCATAACACATTCATACATATTACTGAACATATATCTGTCTTTGGAGAGTTAGGAAAGTTTCTGTCTTCAAAAAGCTGGCATTCTAATGGAATTCTTATTTCTGTCATTGTATGTATCACAGCTGGTTCATAATGGAATCATTTATATATTGCACTTCTACTGCCTGTGAGCTTTGATTCCTCCAAAGCGCTTAATTACTCAAAGGTTTTACAGAGCCAGTGTTCAAAATGCACATGGAATTAAATAGATGTGCAAAAAAGAATGTTAAGTGTAATTTATGAATCAATTAGTGTGATGGTTTTAATGAGCTGCTTTTCTCTCAGGATATTTGATCAACAACTATTCTGTTTGTCTATTCTGTGCTGGAAATTACCCTGGTGTACACTTTCTGACTGCATGAAGATATAAAGAATTTTTCTTCTTTTGTATGAGAGTGATAGTATGCTTAGGAAAGGGAATTTTAAAGGTTATTTTGTTGTTAAGTCAACTTTTCCACTGTATTTTATGCCTTAACTTATCAAATGTAGTATGTCAGATGAGAAAAAGTGTTCAGATACTATGTTTATCAAACATCATCTCCCACAAACATTGTATTCTACTTTTCAGAATGTGATCTGTGAATCTTGAACATGTGTACAACTAATTAAAATAAGTTACAATGTTTTTTAAAGGGCAATTCACAGTGGACAACCTGGAGTAGAAATAAAGAGACAACAAATCTTTTATTTGATCCTGGGAGTACTGATATCACATCCTCCATTTGAAGGGATCTTGCTTACCGGTCTTAAAAATATGAAAGATATCAACTAGACTGATAATGAAGGAGCTGGCCTATATAATTTTCATGTATTTGAAGCTCATGCAGGTATAAAATGTAAAAACGCTTTATGGTGTTTTGGCTTCCAAAATGATGTCTGCATCCTAAGCCCTGGAATCTGTGAATGTGTTGTGTGACAGGGCCAAAGGGAATTAAGAGTATTTATCAACCGACCTTAATATAGGAAGATGCTTCTGGATTAGCCAGTGGAGCCAGTGTAATCAAAGGTCCTCAGTAGTGGGAGAGAACCAGAGATATGGCTGCATAAGAAAGACTCAGAGTGACTTTGCTGGCTTTGAAGACGAAGGAAGAGGGCTGGGAGCCCGGGAGTGAGGGCAGCCTTGGAAAGCAAGAAAATGCAAGGAAAACAAATTTTGTTAAGAGGTTTCGGAAAGGAGTGCAGCCTTGCGGACACCTTGGTGTCTGTATTGTTTTATGCCACTAGGTCTGTGGTAATTTGTTATATCAACAGTGTGAAACTAACACATACCTAGACCTTCTCACCAAAGAATGATGTACCCTTTGTTATATGCTGGTATTAGAATTTGACTGCAGAACCTTGGCCAAGATGGAGGCGTAGGCAGATACAATGTGCCTCTTCGCACAACCAAAAGAAAGACAACAACAAATTTAAAAACAAAACAAGAAAAATCCAGAGATGACAGAAAATCGAACTGTATGGAAGCCTGACAACCAAGGAGTTAAAGAAGAAACATTCATCCAGACCCGTAGGAAGGGTAGATAGGTCAGCTGGGGCAGAGAGGACTCGTGGAAACATGGCATCTGGAGGACCCGGACAGTCAAGGTGGCAGCTGGTGGAGCAGGTGGTCCTACATTTGCATACAGATAAACCAGGAGGAAAAACTGGGGAGCGAGACAGACTGAGCAACCCCAGGTTCCAGCTCAGGAAAATTAAGTCTCAGAACCTCTGACTGAAAACACCTGTAGGGGTTAAGGTGGCAGGGGAAACTCCCAGACTCATAGGAGAGTTAGTTGGAGAGACCCACAGGGTCCTAGATCATACACAAACCCACCCTCCTGGGAATCAGCACCAGAAGGGTCCAAATGCTTGTGGGTAGTGGAGGAAGTGACTGAAACCTGGTGGAGAGCTGAGCAAGTGGTATTGTTCCCTCTCAGACACCTCCCCAGCACAGAGCCACAACATGGGTTGCCCCACCCTGACGAATACCTAAGGCTCCACTCCTTACTACATAACAGGCATACTGAGACCCCCCCCAAAAAAATGTTCCAAATGAAAGAACAGATCAAAGCTCCAGAAAAAATACAACTGAGCAATGAAGACATAGCCCACCTATCAGATGCAGAGTTCAAAACACTGGTAATCAGGATGCTCACAGAAATGGTTGACTATGGTCGCAAAATAGAGGAAAAAGTGAAGGCTATGAAAAGTGAAATAAAGGAAAATGCACAGGGAACCAACAGTGACAGGAAGGAAACTGGGCCTCAAATCAATGGTTAAGACCAGAAGGAAGAAATAAACATTCAACCAGAACAGAATGAAGAAACAAGAAATCAAAAAAATGAGGAGAGGCTTAGGAACCTCCAGGACAACTTTAAACCTTCCAACATCTGAATCATAGGGGTGCCAGAAGGACAAGATAAAGAGCTATAAGTTGAAAACTTATTTGAAAAACCAATGAAGGAGAACTTCCCCAATCTGGCAAAGGGAATAGGTTTCCAGGAAGTCCAGAAAGCTCAGAGAGTCCCAAAGAAGTTGGACCCAAGGAGGAACACACCAAGGCACATTATAATTATACTAGCCAAGATTAAAGATAAGGAGAGAACCTTAAAAGCAGCAAGAGAAAAGGAGACAGCTACCTACAAAGGAGTTCCCATCAGACTCTCAGCTGATTTCTCAAAAGAAAACTTGCAGGCAAGAAGGGGCTGGAAAGAAGTATTCCCAGTCATGAAAGGCAAGGACCTACATCCCAGATTGCTCTATCCAGCAAAGCTTTCATTTAGAATAGAAGGGCAGATAAAGTGCTTCCCAGATAAGGTCAAGTTAAAGGGGTTCATCATCACCAAGCCCTTATTATATGAAATGTTAAAGGGACTTATCTAAGAAAAAGAAGCAAAAATACGAACAGTAAAATGACAAGAAACTCAGAACTATCAACAACTGAACCTAAGAGAAAAACGAAAACAAAACATTTAACTAAGCAAACAACTAGAACAGGGACAGAATCACAGAAATGGAGATCACATGGAGGGTTATCAGTGAAGAAGGAGAAGGGGGAATTGGTGAAAAGGTACAGGGAATAAGAAGCATAAATGGTAGGTAGAAAATAGACGAGGGGAGGTTAAAAATAGTATAGGAAATTAGAAGCCAAAGAACTTATACGCATGACCCATGGACATGAACTAAGTATGGGGAATGTGGGTAGGAAGGTGTGTGCATGGCAGAGATGAATAAAGGGAGGAAATGGGACAACTGTAAAAGCATAATCAAAAAAATATATTTAAAAAAAGAATTAGACTGCAATAGTCAAGTAAGGAATCTAGATACGGCTATCTAATCCAGACAACTAACTGATAGCAATACCTGGAAGAGTTCCTTAATGGGGGATTTGGTGACATAAAAAGAATGATGTATTAAGAAAGATCAAACCCCCACTATGAAAGAAGAAAAATTATATTCATATACATGCATATATACATATATATATATCTTAAGTCTCTTACTGCTGCAAGCTTTGTTTCCTTTAAAGTGCTTCATTACTAAAAGGCTTTGCATACAGTCAGTGTTCAAAAATGCATATGGAATTAAATAGGTGTGCAGAAAAGAATATTGACATTATATATATAGAGAGAGAGAAAGAGAGACAGAAAGAGAAAGAGGTTTTGAAATAAATGACATATATTATGAAATAAATTGTCCACTCCTGATATCAGAAATGAATAAATATATTATGTAACAGAGAAAAGATCTTGGTTAGTTATTTACCAATCTGCATTTGCCTTTTTCTTTGCTTTCTAAGTGATACTGAATCTCCTCCAGGTTTCCAATGGTCCTCATTTGGTCTGTGTTGCAATACCATTTTCATGTACCAGAAACTTCATTGCAATTCATGAAAGATTCTCAGTATGTAAAATTGTAATTGCTCCCAGACCTTATCATCAATAGCTTTATAAGGCTCTGCTTCCTCCAACGGGCTCCGGAGAATGCGAACCCCATGCGGTGCCTATGATCTCAGAATGGCTTTGCTTTCATCTCTCGGTGAGTCACCTCCGTGTCGAGTCCTGCTCTTTGTGCTGAGTCCTGTTCCCATGAGCACCCATCACGAAGTTGGGAGAGGCAAGTTAAATCCTTCGAGGTAACGTCAGATCATGAGCAGAAGCTTCACTTGTGTTTTCACATAGTGTGGAGCTTTTTGATGTTCCCCACCAAGTGTGCAGGGTCTTAAGCTGCCCCTTTACATACAAAGCCTTTTCCTGTGCTTCACCATTTGAAACACTTCCTTAGGCTATGGTCAGCACAGAAGATTAGATTACGATTAGATTAGATTAAGATTAGAAGTGTACAGTATTAATTTGTATGCTATGCATGGTGAAGGAAAGGTTTTCAGACTGGTCAGTGATCCTATACATTCAGAGAAGTTGGATACTAAGTCCCTCCATGCTGTTTGCCAACTCGTGAGTGGGAACAGGTGTGGAGATTCAGTGATCTATTCGGAGCTCTGGCTTCCCTGGCAGGGGAGGAGTGATGACTGTCACACAGTCCATGTCCTTCTGAAGAGTCCTATGTGTTTGCCTTCACTGAGCTGAACACGGGTTACTCCATTTCCTCTACCTCTTTACCATCTTTTGTGCAATCAGTTTCTTTAGAGAAGTGACGCTCCACATAATAATTTTGAAAGAGTAGGGCCTTGGATCCAAGATGGTGGAGTAGGTGGAAATTACATCACCTCCTCCAAGGACCACACCAGAATTACAACTAAATTATAGAGCCATTGACCTTAATAAACAACTGGAGACTAGCTAAACAGAGGAATTACAACCAAGAATTTCCAGAAGTAGCCACACGGAGACTGTTAAGATGGGCAGAGAAAAAAAGGGGCTGGTCTCACACTCATGTGCAACAATTCAGAATCCAGAGGGGCATCTCAGCTGCAAAGGTTCCTCCCTGAGGAGTGGGAAATCTCAGACACATGCTGGGCACCCAGCCAGCAGCACCAGAGCCAGGGAGAGGAGGCCGCCTAACATATCTGGCTGTGAAAAGCAGTGGGGATTCCCTTTGCCAGGGAGAGATGGGAGTATGCTGGAAACCTAGTGCCCTCTTAAAAGGCCAACACACAAAATCTCATTCATGGCCACTCACCGTGGTCTCTGGTAGAGGGAATGGCAACTCAGAGCAGACTGAAGTCATATAGGGAGAGGCTGGTTAGTGTGGCTTCTGGCAGAGGGCTGAAGAGGCAGCCACCACGCTCCCGGAGCTGTCTGTCTCCCACACCACCCAGAGGTGCCATCTTTCCTGACTGGAGCACTCCCCTGCATATGCATCAGCTGGAGGGGTACACTAGCCCCACCCACCTGACTGCTTGCGGCCCTGCCCTGCTGAGCTCACTCGCTGCAGAGGAGTCAGCTGGCTGTGGCCAGCCTGGGCCCACAGTGCAGACTTTCTTGGAGCGCCCTTGGGGAGGTCCAAGCTGACTCAGGGGGTGGTGAAGACACACAGGGAGGGACTGAGTTGTGTGGCTCTACAGTGAGAGCCATTTTCTGCTGCATACCTGACTGATGGCGCTCCACCCTACTGACTCCCCATGACCCCGCCCCCAAACAAGCTCACACCACTGGAGGAGCTGGCTGACTGTGGCCAGACTGGGCTTCAGTTCAGACTTTCTTGGAGGGCTCTTGAGGAGATCCAGGAAGACTCACAGGATAGTAGAGATGCACAGAGGGAGACTAAATTATGTGGCTCTAAAGGGAGGACCATTTTTCATTTGCACACCTGACTAGCATCACCATTCCTGTGCGCAGCCTTCCCTTCACATGGCCAAATCCTGGCCTGTTTTAGCCTGATGAACTCTGCTGACCTCACCCTGATGACTCCTTGAGCCCCCATCCCTCCACAAGTTCCACAGGGCCCAGGCAGGAAGTACTGGCCTTGGTGTACACCAAGGCATTATCTGAATGGCCTCAGACCCAGAACTGGTGCTAAATTTGAACCTGTGTTGACCTGGTGAACAATACTTGTCCTTACCTGGTTACTCAGTAAGAACCTACCTCGCACAACTCGTATACTGCCAGAGAGCTTTGGCATCTTTCAGTAACTGAACCTTACAGGGAACTGGCAGGCAGAGTAGGATCTTGAGATGCCTCTGGGCTGGGTGCTGGTGGAAGCCGATCTTGGAATGCAGCTTGGCCTCTCCCATGTGCCCCCAGGCCCAGCAGAGACAGCCACAAATTAGGATCGCTTTGTAGCTCTAAACAGGTAGCACAGGGCTGGTGACAGGCACAGCCAGTGTCTGACATAGACCTGTACCAGAGTTCCTTCAAAGAGGTTCCAGAACCAACACACCCAGTGACAGGCTTTAGACCATATGAGAGCATGACCCAAACATCTCCACAAGCAGCTCACCCAACAGGAGATCTCGGCAGGCACCAGGCCCTGCTGGGACAAATTCTGTTTTGTGGGGTCAGCCCCTGCACAGCAGCCATGCACTGTGGTCGGGGTCAGTCGTCATAGTCAGCCCACACAAGATGCATTTCTAGACAGCCAAGCTCAAGTTACCAGGGAGACTGTGCCACTGAGTCTTACAGGATGCCTACTGCATAAAGCCACCATCCCAAGACTGGGAGACATAACAGATCTACCTAATACACACAAACAAATACAAGGAAGCAACCACAATGGATAGACAAAGAAACATGTTCCCCCCAAAAAGAACAGGAGAAATTCTCTCAAAAAAGCTAAATGGAATGGAGGCAAGCAATCTACCACATACAGAGTTCACAACAAGGGTTAGCAGAATGCTCAAAAAACTTAGGGGAGGAATGGAGGAACTCAGCGAGGACCTCAACAGAGAGATGGCAAGCATAAAAAAGGATGTAGAGAAACCATACAGAAAGATGATTCAGAAATGAAGAACAAAATATCAGAAATGAAAAATACAGAAGAAGGAAGAACAACAGGTTATGTAAAGCAGAGGATTGACTCAGTGATTTGAAAGATGAAGTGGCAGAGAATATTCCATCAGAGCAGCAAAAAGAAAAAAGAATTTGAAAAAATAAGGGTAGTTTAAGGTCCCTTGAGCTGGACAAAATTAGCATAACAACATTCGAAGCATAGTGGCACCAGAAGGAAAAGAGAGAGAGCAAGGGATTGAAAAACTGTTTGAAGAAATAATGACCAAGAACTTTCCTAACCTGGTGAAGGAAAAGACACACAAGTCCAGGAAGCTCAGAGACACATCCTAATTAAAATGGCAAAGGTGAACTACAAAGAGAATCTTAAAAGCAGCCAGAGAAAGACTTATCTACAACAGACATCCCGTAAGACTGCCAGCTTAAATGCTCAAAAATATTTTAGGCCAGAAAGGATTGTCATGAAATATTCAAAGTGATGAAAAGCAAGGGCCTACAACCAAGACTACTCTATCCAGCAAAGCTATCATTTAAAATTAAAGGAGAAATAAAGAGCTTCCCACACAAGAAAAAGCTAAAGGAGTTCATCATCGCTGTACCAGTATTACAGGAAACTGAAGGTCTGTGATGGTGAGTGATTTGGCCAAGGTCATAGCAATAGTAAACGGCAGAAAGAGGATTCAAATTTAGTTCTGCTTTGACTAACAGGTCTTTTAATTTCTAGTACTCCCTCCTGTGAAAATCAAAGCAGCTGTAAGAGTGGCCCCTTCGCAATCTGCACGGACATTTAGCCCTTAGGCTGGAACGCACGTGTTGGTTCTTCAAATCTTAGCCAGCCTGGAATCATGACACAACCTTGATCTGGGTCAGCGTGAACTGAACTTGAAAGGGCTGTTGTGCGGTCTGGTGTCTAATCCAAACAGCTGAAAAGTCGGGAATGTGCTTGCTTACTCAACCGTAAATCTGTGAACTCCACGACAGTCACCCTTTCATGTGGGAGCCGCAGATTTCTCCCATATTTGTGGGGAAACCCCACCTGATGCAGTCAATGTACTTAATGTAGTCAAACTCCATCCTCATTTCTGGGGAGTGTGTCTTGTCACCTGCAAATGCATTTTCCTTTTGATCCTTTGGAATAGTTTTTTATTAAGAGGGTTTTTTTGGTATTTAAAAAATGACTCTCCAACATCTCTATTTCCTTCCTGACAGTTACAGGATATTTTCTAGGACATAGAAGTTGTATTTCTTCAGAGAAAGTTTTTATCCTTCTAGTCCAAGCATTCTGACTAACTTCCTCTAGTAATTGGGCACTAGGCCATTTTTTCTCAATTTCTAAAGTAAATAATTTTTCTGGTTTCTACTTCAATAGTTCAGTTCTTTGCTAATTTATGTCAATTGCTTAGGCCATATTCAGTCACAGCTATTGAACATTAGAAACAAAGAGGAGCTTGGAAATCTTCTAGACTATCTCATTTAACAGATGAGGAAATAGGAAAGTTCACGGCTATGGCCCATATTGGAGAGTGAATGAGCGATATGACCCGGAATACTGTGTTAAGAATGATTCTGAAGTCATTGTAGACATTGCTGAAGAGAGTGCCATGACTTAATGGAATATCTTCCATGAGCGTGATGCAGAGCAAGACGAATACTTGCTGCATCCTCACTGCATCGTGCTGTCTCCTACACCAGTGCTTTCCAATCTTTTATGTGCATGCAGATGACAACTTTCATGGTCTGATTCATTAGGCTTGGGTGGGGCTTAAGAGCCTGCCTTAATCTGAAGATCAGTGGTCAGCAAACTCCAGCCAGTTATTGTAAATGTTCGGTTGAAACATAGTCGGCACCCATTTGTTTACATATGACCTACGGCTGCTTTCAAGCTGCAAGAGCACAGTGAAGTATCTGTGGCCAAGACCATACAGCCTGCATAGCCTTAAATATTTACTCTCTGGCCTTTAATAGAAAAGATTGCCAGTCTCTACTCTGGAGCATTGGCTGACAGCCTTGGTTGCATGTTACCATCACCTAGGGAGCTTTTAAAAACTCGAATGCCCAAGCCACATGCCAGGAGAATTCATTCAGATTTCAGGGGTAGGACCAGGCACTATTTAAAAAAAATTAACTTTGAAAAATCTATAGAAAGTTAAGAAACACTGTTCTAGAACAAGGGTTCTCAAATATTGGTGAGCACAAGAGTCACCTGACATGACTTAAAAACACAGAGTCCAGGGCCAAATTCCCAGAGAGTCGGGTCCAATAGGCCTGGTCTGGGGCCTAGGAATCTACATAAACACACCAGTGCTCGCGACACAGGGGCCGCAGGACCTCACTTCAGATATAACGAAGTGTACCTTGCAAATGTCATAAAACTTTCTTTCTCAAAAGTTCTGCATCAACTCAGGCATTTGCAGAATTATGAGTCACAAGAGTGAGTCATTATTACAAAGTACAACCAGTACCAACTGGACTTCATACCAAGAAAAATGACCTGGCACACACACTAACAACTTGATTTTGCCTAACATCTGAGTGTCGTTACTGTTATAAATTGTGGAAGAAAATGTCAACAAGTTTCCCTAGAACAACTCCCAACCTCTACAATTGCATTTAAGAGTTTGCTTTTTTACGTGTGGAAAAGTGACGTGAACAATTTGTATTAAATAATTTGAATCACCTAGAAGGATTTTCATCCCTCTGACCAGGATAAAGGTTTTTGGGTTGTTTTAACAATTAGCAGGATAAATAGCACATTTTCACTCAATCATAATATTTAAAAATTAATAACAACCCAGTTTCTAGAATATCAACAAAATGAATCAAATCCCTAATCAAATTACAACAAATATGTACCTGACCCACTGGATGTTCAGGGAACCTTGTCACTGTGCCCTCTGCTTACTGACAGACACATCAAATCAGTTGTTGCTGCGCCCCCTTCCTTTCCTACATCAGCAGGGGTGCGTGTGGCAGTGGCTTCCAGTGGAAGGTTCCTCCTGTTTTGCACATTACTAGGCCAATCAAGGAAATTAAAGCAGCAGGGAGATTCCCATAAGCCTGGCTTTCACATCTGCTGAGATCCAAGACTGTATTCTCATCTATAGCAGGTTTTTCACAGTTTCAGTGAAGAATCAAGATCTCATCGCTTATTTGTCTTGCGTTTATCTCAAGTCTATTACAGGTTTGTTAGGATCCTGGTTAATATTTTCCTTAGAAATGTTTCCATTAAAAGTGCAACCAGACAAAGGGAAAAGAAAGTGAAGGAACACACAGGCAAGAAATTGATTCTCTCCTTTTTTCCTTAAGATTCAAAGAAAATAATATACCTCACATGTTTCTGGGGGCTGGGGGAAGCCTACATAATGCCTTCAGAAGCAAAATTTATTTGAGTATGTGGGTTGAGGACATAGTCTTGCACAGGTCAAACATATTTTTGGAAGGAGTAAATCGTTGTTTTTTTTTTCCAGGGGAGTTGCAGAGCCTTGAGGGGTGGAGCTGGAAGGAAGGGGGCTAGTTTACCCTGCATTGCGGTGAAAAATTATTCAAAAGCAAAAGCAGGCAATGCTTTTGCGGATGATCACTTGCTGTTCCCCACTCCCAGTTTTAGAATTCAGAAAATTAACAAATGTCATGTCTCAGTTGCCCACCAGGTGGCAGGAATTCAACACGTTCCTGCAGATGGACGGCATCCTCTCCCCATCAGGGTTAATGCATGGTAGTAATTTCGGCCTGATTCTCAAGAGATTTCACACTCTCATAAATGAAATGCAAATATGGTGCAAGGACTTATATTTTACAGTTTTAAAATATCAAGAGGCAGCCATGCACATAATATAGTTGACATCCACAAATGGAAAACTATGGAAAAGACTCCAGTTTTATTTATTGTGTCTCTCTATTCTCTCTTGGCATGAGGTCTTGGGAGACACCCGGATGGCTGCTCTCCTGTGCTAAGGCTTTCTCGGAAGGGACAAGAATGTTTCCGTTATGGACACACCAATTTTGTAGCTTCACAGGAAAATGGGGGAGAAGGGGAGGCAGGCACACTCTGATGGTAGCGCTAAAGGAGAGGGTTGTGAGAGAGGGCAGAGTATTTGCACCTGGGGAGAATGGCGGGTGGACAAAGAAGTGGGTGCAGCTTGAACAATGACACAGCTCTACCACATTTATTCACTCACTCATCCATCTCATATTTACTACAAACTCTGTTTACTAGGCAGTGTGAGGTTCCCTAGGAACGGAGAGCTCAGCAAGGCCCGGTTCTGCCCTTAAAGAGCTGGTCCACTAGACTTTATGTAGTAATGCAGAGAGAAAGAACATCTCTGCATGACAACTAGACTAAAACAAGATGGAAGAAACTACAGAACAATCAGGAAAGAAACTGGCCAAATTGCAAGCAGGGGAAAATTAGAGAGGGCAGCAGGCATGGGTTAAGAACAAGGGAGAAGCCCTGGTTGGTGTGGCTCAGTGGATTGGGCACCAGCCTGTGAACCAAAGGGTCACAGGTTCGATTCCCAGTCAGGGCACATGCCTGGGTTGTGGGCCAGGTCCCTGGTGAGGGGCACATGAGAGGAAACCACACATTGGTGTTTCTCTCCCTCTTTCTCCTTTCCTTCCCATTATCTAAAAATAAATAAATAGAATGTTTAAAAAAACAAGGAAGAAAAGGAAACTATGCGATAAAATGAAGGGCTGGAAAATGGAGTCACCCTGGGGAGGTGGGAGTTTAACATCTGCGAGCCAACTGGGAGTGGGGCAAGGAGACGGACACGGACACTAGACTGAAAAACAAAAACAAATCAATGTAACCCCCGCAATCACACAGCTGGGGTTTCACAGTGACTCCAGGGCCGACCCGCTGTGAGACCTTGAGCGATCAGTCAAATCTTTGAAGCCCCAGTGTTCTCATCTGCACAATGGAGCTGACAATGAGGAACTTGGGCAGTAAGAATACGAAACGTGGATACGAATGAGTGTGCCTGGCACACAGTTGTTCATTGAGGAACATCAGGTGCTTCACTTCTCTGTCAAGTGCTTCATAAAAACTAGCAGAAGATATAAGGAAAGCAAGAAACCCCCATGCCGGGCACCCAGAGCAGACCCTTGTTTACCCCAGGCCCCTAGCGCTTCCTCAGGACTGGAGTAAGGGCAACAGTGACGTCCCGGGCTCAGCAACCCTGAGACAGGCAGGTGCATCTCATGGGAACAAGCTGTTCGTGTGCTTGTTTCACCAGCATAACATAAATACATGCTCTTTGGGGAAGACAGGTAGATACAAAGGAATGCCGAGACAGAGAGTTCAAAACGTGAACTCTCCTTATTCCATCACCTCGTCCTGTTCCAACAGTAAGCACACGCAAGTCTGGGGTGTGTTCTTCCCATTTTGTGCTCTCCGTGTGTGTTCTTGTACATGTATCTCCCCATACATATGTACATATAATTCAGATGCTTCTGTCTCTAAGAAAAGAATCTGTGTTTTCACCTTTCTAACCTGAAGCTAAGTGCAGCATTTTTCAATTGTCTTCACATAGGAAATTCACTCTACAAATAATTCAGGATTATGATCAGAATTCATTGGCTAAAATAGGAGAGACTTTTAGTTGCTTAGTATAGAGGTGCTATTAAATAATAAAATTATATTACTTGTTTGGCTAATGATAAAAATTGCTAATACTTCATCAGCATTTTCCTGTGTACCAGGAACTATTTCTAACCATTTGTATGCATAGCAGCAGCAATCAACTATGAAGTCGGTTATTGCCATTTTATAGGCGATCACTCCAAAACACGGAAAAGTCAGTAAGCTGCGCAAGGTGACACGGCCAATAAGTGTCATTGCCAAAATACAATGAGTCTGGCTCTAGAGTCAGCGCCATTAGTCACTAAAGCATATAACATATGCAGACTCGGTTGTCAGGGACTCAAACTGGCTGTCACTGACAAAGGTACTAAACGTCCTCACCCCCAGGAGGGCCCCTGCGGGTCCTGGCGTGGAGCTCTCTGCACTGCTCCAAACGAGCCAGCCGGGCCAAAAGGAGATCTGCAGCGTCCATGAAGAACAGAGGGAGGCTAAGTGAAATATGTCAGACAGAGAAAGACAAGTGCCGCACGGTTCCACTTATACGTGGGATCTAAAAACCAAAATAAATGAACAAACAAAACAAAAAACCTGATAATTACAGAGAACAAATTGATGGCTGCCAGATGGAAGGACGGTTAGGGGGATGGGCGAGAAAGGTGAAGGGATTGAGAAGTACAGATTGGTTGTTACAGAATAGTCATGGGGATGTAAAGGACAGTATGTATAGGGGATGTATAGGAAATATGGTCAATAACATTGTAATAAACACGTATGGAGTCAGGTGGGTACTAGACCTATTGGGGGGAAACTATGTAAGTTATATGTATATCTACTCACTATGTTGTACATCTGAAATAAATATGATATTGTAGGTCAACTGTGCTTTAATTTTTTTAATTATAAAAGAAAACAAGGTGGAGCAAAGTCTACTGAGTGAGGCATGGCATGGAGGGAAAAGTGAAAAAAAAAAAAAGATGAAGAGGCAGCTAAAAGGAGAATGAATGAATGTGAGGATTGCTGCCAGGCGCCTGGCCCAGCGGAGAGAGCCTCTGAGGTGACCGTGCCAAACCTCAGCAGCTCCCAGCCCGACGCCCAGAATAGCTGCAAGGAGGCACGCTGCCAACGAGTTACTTATTACGGCCAGAGCTGGGAACACTTCATCAGAGGCATCCGGTTTGTGTTCATGAGATAGGAGGTGGGAACATGTGGTCAACTGCAATGAATTGGCTTGCCCTGAAGTGGGCCAGCCATTGCCGGAAGTCAGGTCTCTTACAAGCTGAAACCTAATCTTTCTCTGCCCAGAGGGCCTGCCACACATCTAATTGGTTCTGCACACTTTATCCCTCTACAGGAGACTCTCTAGTGTAGAAGGTATTCTCCTTTCTGGGGATGACTGAACAGAAATTCAGAGTGTAAGCTAGCAGGACCACATCTATGGAGCAGAGGCTGGGTACCCATCAGACTGAGGAGGTGTAACGCACCTCCTCAGGATGTGTTACAACACAGCTAATGCCATTTGAGGCCATCAGGGAGGCTGGCACAGAAAACACGGCGCCAGGATGAAGAGGGTCAGGATGACCCTGAGAATTCACGAGCTTCCTTTTCTGCCAGGAATTCCTGCAAACAGTGTGTCATTGTGTTACCAGCTGGCTTCAGGGGCCGTTGGGACTGTAACCTTGGGGTTATGTTGATGAGCTTTGGGTGTTTACTGTTGTCTTGAGTATTTTTCTCTCCTGAGTTAGATTGTGTGGCAGAGGCTCTTGGTGTCCCTGCCAGAAACCCCTCACCAGGCCCAGGCGCCTATCTCCCAGTTTCTGTGACTTTTGATTTCTTGCCCAGAAGATTGCTCCCTCACCAGGACATGCTGGGGACATTACGGTGCTCCCCCAAAGGACCTGTGACAGACTGCAGCGGTGTGACAACAGCTCAGTCTCCTTGCCTCTGGGCAGGGCTACTTTTAGGTTGTGTCTACACACCAATATCCACAGTGAGATCAGTCTGAAGCTAAGATTCTCCTAAAACCATGATTTCCCCCGCCCTATCCTGTTTCCCTCCCCGCTACAGGTTTTTCCTGAAAGCACCATCTGTAAGTCAGTAAGTCACCTGTACAACAATCTTTGCCTCAGGTTCTGCTTCTTGGGAACCCAGCCTAGAACAGCATGTAAGATCCTTGTCCACAAAGACCACACACTGTAGACATGACACTATAAATAATGCGCAATCCTTCTCACTCCTTAGCTGGTCACACGCCACCTGCATTAGTTTGCTCTTTTCCCTTATTTGCATGTTACTTATGCAACTATTCACCCAACAGTTGTTTTTAAATAGTTTTCAAACTAACTCCTTTTGTTAAAAAACCAACCTTGCCCTTAGAAAATATTTCTGAAACCATGAGTTGAAGTGCTGGTTACAATTTTAATACTCAGTAAAATATATAGTCATCTAAATATCATCCCATCAACCACCCCATGTCGTATCCACACAGACTACATCTTTAAAAATGCGACAAAATGAACAGTATGTTTCTGTCTTATTGGAAAGAAATAAATTCCATTTTTATTTCTTTATCATACTACTGCAGAGCTCTGCCCACATTGGATGTGGAATAAATTCCTGTTGATTTCTTTTTTAATTTTTATTTTTATTGCTTTTTCTATTACAGTTGTCCTGATTTCTTTTTTCTTTTTTCCCCTTTTGCCCCCCTCCACCCAGCCCATCCATCTCGCCCCCAGTCAATCTCCTCTCCTTTTCCATTAAATAAATATTTTCTTATTCTTAGCCTCTGATCTTGCCAATAGTCCTAAGGGAGATTTACATGATTTGGAGTAAAAAGATGAAAAAAATCAATTTTTAAAAAGCAGAAATAATTTAAAAATCCTCTGCTGTTGACATTCTATCTTTAATGCTTGGATTTTTCTGGGTTCCTATGACAGCATGTTCCTGTCGCACAGAACCGTCTCCCGTAGTGATGACGAAATCAGAGTTTGCATGTGCAGAGAGGATGGCTCCTAGAAATTGGAAACTCTCATGGCGAGGATGATTATCTGACCTCACGAAACTCAGATGCTTTTCTCAGGGGAGGACGGCACACCAGTGCCATCTGCTCAAGTGTCTGAGCAGCACCATGCAGGCTCCTGAGAGCCCACGGCCTTTTCCTCGGAGCTGAGACAAGGCGGGTAGAAGGTGTGCCGGAGTCACGGTCCCCACAGAGAGCAGCCGATGTCACAAATACCTCCTTCAAAGAGAGTCCTGCACCATGGAGCAGTGTCACAGGTGCGGGTGACCAAAGGCATGCAGATAACACAGAGCCCGAAAGGGCAGCTCTTCCTCCTGACTTCTCCCATCAGGACTGCGTTGACTTTGGGTTTGTTTTTAGTGGCTCTTTTGAGACACACAGAGTATTTTAATGTGGAAGGTGATGAGCCAATGGTTAACACGAGAGTTTGGGGGCAGAATTTTGCCTCTCATCTCCAGCATAATGGTCCTTCTCTACCATTCAACCTTCACACATTCCTTCTGAAACAATCTAGCACTGAGGAGATGGAAGCCTGAGGTCCATGATACCTTGAAAAGCTAGCTTTGTGCACTTACAAAGATTGCCAAAATCATGCATGTTAAGCCTGATGGGACAAGTTTAACATTAGAGACTGAAGAAAAAGTAGCACCTATAGGTTAAAGGAAAGGGTGCAGGGTAGGTAAAAGTGTTGCTGCTTATTTGAATCTTCAAATCTTTCCAAAATAAAAACCCATTTAAAAAATATCCTACTTGATGCTGCTATCCATGAGTGCATGCCTCATTGAAGGGCAAAGCCTGCTTGCAGCAAACTTGAGAACCGTCAATATATCAATTTTATTATCTTTGGCTGTGGGTTTTCCTGGTGCAGGAAGGACATCATCCGGGTCGTATCCTCATTCTTCATTTTAAAGAGGCAAGGAGTGGTCTTTTGTAAGGGTTTTATTTATATTTTCCAGTAGTTACATAAGCTTAAAATGTTCAGTATGATCCCTGTATCTGTCCATTTCCAGAAATGTCCTCAGTATTAAAGTTTCAATTCTAGGTAGAATTTTTCTTTTTCTTGCAGGCTCTTAATTGCTGCATTACTGGCTTGAGTAGTTTGTGTTGGCTTCCATCACTCAATAGCTATGGCCTTGGAATCTAATTCTCTCCTTTCTTGTAGCCCTTCAATTAAGCCAGGTAAGTGCCACACCCTCAAGCCAACCCAGTCTTCTGTGGGTTGTGGGATGTGGATTAAAATACCAAAGATTTTAATTATATATTTTAAGTTTTAATAAGAGGAAATGAAGCTTTACTAACAAGTCCTAAATGGGTAGATTCAGGTGTTGTGACTTACTCTGTACGTGAGACAAGCAAGTGTCATGTGTGGTGACAGAGGCGTCCTGGGGAAGGGCAGAAGTTCTAAGTGCAGTGGAGGGGACAGTGATGACTTCATGCCACCCTGTGAAGAAGAATTTGGTCTAGACATAATACCAATAATTCACAAGTAAACTTAAAAAAGTGGAAGACACTTCTGTTCCTAGCTTGAGCTCTTTTTCAAGCACATGAAGAGGTAGACACAGCCCTGGCTGGGTGGCTCAGTTGTTTGGAGCCTTGTCTCATACTCCGAAAGGTTGTGGGTGGGATCCCCATTCAGGGCACATACCTCGTTTGCAGGTTCAATTCCCCCCACTGAGCACACATGGGAGGCACCTGATCTAGGTTTTTCTCTCTCTCCCCCTCTCTCTCCTCCTCCTCCCTCTCTCTCTCAAATCAATAAACATGTCCTCAGGTGAGGATTTAAAAAAAAAGAAGTAGAAACAAGGAGGATGTAATCAGATATGACATGAGGGAATACAAAATAATTCAAAATTATTCAGGCTATTTGAATCTCACATTAAGAGTGTTTTCTGCCTTGAAGCGTTAGCTAATGATAATGTGGAACCATTACAATTAGTAAGACATTTAGAATCTAAGCATCCAGAAAATGCAGGCAAACCTTTACCATTTTTTCCACTGATGTTTCAAGCCCCATGAAACCCAATTTGCTGACCTTTTCAGTGAGAACAAGTGACCCTGAGTAATATTCTATTCGTAAGATACGTTCCCCAAACTACACAGATTTAATCTGTCCCTTCAAGGTAAAGGTGAGATTGTACGTGAGTGAGAGCCACCCTGCTTTGGACAAGAGCCCCCCGTCACGCAGTGCACTTTGGGGACAGCTCTCAGCTCGTGTTTGCATCGCTGTGTGATTTTGTTGCCAGGACCGACCTCCGTGTGTCATCTATGAAAACTCTCACATCTGCACACGTACATACGTGACCACAGATTTATATAAGCTGTTTCAAACATTTTCAGATAATAGTTTTGATGGATTTTGAACCAACTTTTAGAATATAAAAATGCAAAATATTTTCATTTATTTTCAAGGACAATGATTGGCATCTGGGAAGATAGAAATACAGTAGCTGCATTTCAACAAAATCTTTTGTGTTGTTGATAGATGGCATGGGAAAGTCAATGTGTCATAATATAGTGAACATGGACAACCATGTACTTCATATGTGTATTTGAACGCATCTTTTTCAAGATGCGACAGCCATTCAAATCTATTTTCAAAATCAAGTGAATTTAGGAACTTTTGCTTCTGCCCAAGATTAAACAATAGTAACCAAATTTACCCTCCACCCTGAACTTATTTTTTAAAAAATAGGTACAATAAATCAAACAATGGTTTTCAAAACACTGGAATTCAGGCATAAAGAACAGTGATTGATGACAACTGGGAAGGAAGAAAAGTCGATGACTGTCCGGATTCTCGGCCTTGAGTTTCCCGTCAGCAGCTCAAGGAGGGAAAGTTGGGTGGAACCAGGTGAACTGAGCTGAGGGAAGAGGCTGAGAGTCTGGGAAGACACAAGCAAACTGAGAGAACCCCAGAGATGTGCAAAAGACATATCCTCAAGGGATCAGCAGAATGTCATCAACTCCTTCTTGTGAAGAAAATACCAATTCAGGGGGAAAAGATCCACATGAAAAGTCTAGAAAGAACAATGGTCTATGTTCACATTGGGTTGGAGATAGCCCACAAAGTTCCCCAAAGCCCTCGTAAGTTCCTAACTCGTGAGAGCACTAGGACCATTTTTTGTTCTAATAGTCCTTCTGCAGTGGGGGGTAATTGTGACCATTTAACTCGCCTATGTGGCTGGTGCAGATGACAGGTTCTGGGGAAATGACAGCGAGTCACTGCAACCTGAATCAGGAAGTGATGCGAATCAGAGCTTTGCTTGGAGCAATGTGTCTTTATTAGAGAAGCTGAGCAGTCTTTGGCTCCTAGGATGCAGGTATTCTGAGTATGGAAATGCTTTTTCCATGCAGGGCTACTACCCAATAACCATTTGTAGACTTACAAAAAACCTTATCCATTGCTCTGATATTCTACCCAAAATCACATCCAGCTGGGATATCTTTATGGCCTGGGAAATGCAGCAATGGACTCTTTCTGCAATTCACTGATGTTTCATGTATCCCATCACCCAGAAACACCAAACAGTGGAATGGCCTGTTGAGTGCTCATCATGGCACCAGCTGGCATCCTGCTCCATAGATCTTGCCATGCTGTCTAGTGGAATGTGGTGTATGCCTTCAACCAACCAATAAATAATATATGGAACTGTTTTCACGAGTCCATCAGAGACTGAGGTTATGCATAGTTTCAACAAGCAAGCTGTCCCTTCACCGAGCTTAGCTGCTGGCCACTGCCCCACTGCTGAGTACTCAGCTTGCCAAGCATGTGAGGTCAAAGCTGAACCCCTCAGTGGTGCCATCATCCACACTTGGCCGTGCTACGCGGTGGCCGGCTTGATTACACTGGAACCCTCCCAACCTGGGGTCAGGGTCAGTACTTTGTATTCTAGCACTGGCTTCTTTCCCTCTGATCCAAATGTTCTCCATCATTTTTAACTATTATTTTCTCTTTATATCATGTTCAGCATATTCTCTACTCTCTGCAGATGAGCATTTTCTACAATGCTGAGGCAATGCCGGAAGGGATGTGTTTGACTCCCTTTGGTGGAAAGAGTTGTCTCCCCATCAGAGATCAAGCTGGAAATTGAACCATTTCAGCTGCATGTTGTGTATTCTCCATGTCATGTCCTGGGTAGTCTCATTCTCTAGCTTCCTAGCAGCAGTAGTTCAGGAGTTATTTTATCCCATGTCTGTTATATAGTAGCCGTAAAGGTAACTTGAGAAGAGTAGCAGGCAAAAACATTTTAAGAAAAAAACTAATGGATAAAGTTCTAAAATTAAGACCATTCTTAGCATTAATTAAAGTGGTAGTGATCGCGTGTTAATGTAGTTATGAAATTGCCTCACTAAGGTTCACAATCACTTGGCCATCTCTTGTAACAAACAACCATTCACCATATCGGCATAGAGTAGTTAGAGTGAATGTACACCAGATGCTAGTGCACATAGTAGGAGATGCTTTGCTGCAATATTGAAGGTAATGTATTCTGTATTGTCCTGGTGAATACCTTCTGCATTTTTAAATGATAGCTGGGCATAGTCATGGGTGGGGGAGTCACCTGTGATCACTCATTCTGCTTATAACCACTACTAACTCTACTAATATGTTTTAAAAAATGAAGCAGGGAGGGACGACAACCAAAGAGTACTTAGGGAGCTAGAGGCAGGCTTTATAGCAGGCTGCCAGCCTTGTTCTCATTCCCAGGGAGGGAAGAGAAGGATTTTGTACTGACAGCATGCATATGAGTGGCTGGTAGAGGCTCTGAAGTTAATGAAGCTTACGCTCCAAGGCCCCTTCCAAAACTCTGGGGTAGATCCTATTAACATGTTGTCATGGTCATATATTCTTATAAAGTTTGCAAAACTAAGATTTTTAGAGTAAATTAGTTACACCACCTATCTCTTTCTTCTCTGACTTCCCCTCCTTCACAGTCTGCACTCACCTTAGATGGCTTGGGAATAACCACAGGCATTTTTGAGGTCTCCTAAGGGAATGTTGAGCTGCAGAGGCCTCTAGTTTGAGTTCAGGAGCCGATTTACGTAGGCCACAGTCACTTCCATGAACACAAAGTTAGGGTCTGTGTAGGAATTTCTTCTAGAAATACTCATAATGCCCCCAGTCCTGACAATCCAGCAGCATGACACAAATATGCAACACCAGAAAGAAATATTATAGACAATGCCCAGCACTAGAAGTCTGAGTCCATGTGGAATGTGAAAAATTCTTCCAATCATCAGACATCAAAGTTATAAGGAGAGAGATTTATCTTTAGTACTTTGTTAAAATGAACATTCTCTCCTGTCAAAAATATTTTGTCCCAGCCAGTGTGGCTCAGTTGGTTGGGTGTCATTCTGCAAACTGAAAGGCCGCCAGTTTGATTCCCAGTCAAGGCACATGCCTGGGTTGCCAGTTGTCCCTAGGTCGGTCCCTGAATGGAAATTTATACAATTATAAATAAATAATACTGCTCAATTTTTGTATTTTTAGGGCCCAAACAAAACCACACTCATGAAGTGAGTAGGTATGGGAAGTAAATGTTTTATGCATGCCAAAGATTAATAATAAAGATAAATTTTGATTAGCTATGCTAAATTATATTTCTATTCTTCAGTTGAAAATAATATTGTAATTTAGTTTCAAACAAAAAGGCACCAATGTTGTAGGAAAATTATAATAAAGATAATGATAGATTAAAGTGTAGATTATTTTCCTGGATTTTTATGATGTGTGTGGCAATTATTAACTTCAAATTTTGTAATTTGCTGTGATGTTTTTTCTCATTGTAAATAAATATTTTCACTTTCACACATAATTTTGTATTTTCAGTTTTTTATTCTTTTTCTTTAGAAAGGTCCCTTACATCATAAAGTTCGAGCACCTGGATCTACCTCTGAGCTCTGAAGTTGCACAGTGCCAGCTGACAGGGTCATTTCTTCTGCCAACAACACACACTGCCAGGCCGTCACCTCACTAAGGGTCTCAGATGGTCACTCTGCTTACCACATTTCGATCGTTAAGGTGACTTGGGAGTTTGGTTTCAGTCACTTCTAGAGCATCAGAAATAGAATTGTTCAGATCCGAGCCTCCAGGACCCCCAGTACTACTCAGCACCAGGATATGATACATCACCCAAAAATAAAATTGAGTTTATTTCAGCGTCTTGACTGCAACAATAAAGCTGGATTTTAAAATTTTCATTTATTTTTAAAGAGCACTTGGCTGCCTCGCCCTGGTCTCTAAACTGCACATGCGCTTTCAGTCCTCAGCACTAATTTTCTGAAATCTTTTGTTAATTATTTAGCAACATTTCATATAAAATATGGAGATGCCAAAGTACTTTAAATTCTCTCTGATATGATTTGAGGGTGGATATGAATGAAGAACTCTTTCCCTTTGTGATGGAATAAATTATCATGCTCTGAGATTTAGAATATCAGAAAGGACAAGTGCCAATAAAAAATGCCCTAGAGTAAAAATTTGTGCTTGCTTGAATCAGAAATAGAAAAGATGTTTTATTCCTATATGTTTTGTATAGATTTGGATGTGTGCATGTGAAAGGAAACCTCCAAGAAATGTCTCTTGTTTTCCTACCATCTTTTTTCTTTTGACTGTGAGAGCTTTAATGAAGACACCTTCCTGGCTCCATTATTTCGATACAGATGTCACTAAATTCTCTCAGACAAATTTTTAATTGCTGTTAGTTTCTATTGAAATTCATAATCCTGAGGGAAAGTTAAAGTCCTTGAAGGATCTTTTTGGCTTATTGAAGAATACTAAGCAGCACAAATGTGTGATACTGACATGATTTATTAATATTGCACGGGAAGAAATTTATAATACAGGACTGGCAAATAATTAAATGTATTAGATATTATGCAGAAGAACATACATTTTCTAAGCTATTGCCACTCTAGTGTAATACTCTGAAACAATATTTTTTTTTGCAAAACATGGACAGAGGTAGCTTATTCACCACTCAGAACTTCATAGTCACTGTTATACTTGTATTTTATCATAACTGCTGACGTGCAATTGGCCAGCTGAGGTCAGGGCATTGTTCCTAGTAATGTGGAACTGGTTAGAAGGACTTTTTTCTATAAATGTTATTCTGATAAAATAATATACAGTCACGCCTCACACTTGCTGGCTTCAGAACTCATCAAACCCTGTCCTCATTGCATTTGGAGAGAAAAAATGTTTCAGCACCTGGCACTTGCTCGGGAATCGCTGCACTTGCTGGAACGTCTGTGAGTCATGACAAGCTTCGCAAGAGAACATGTTTCATCGTTTGGTACTGGTCAGTTTCAGCACTTGTCACGGGTTCTGCAATGAACTAATGACAAATACCGAGGTACCACTGTGTAACTAAGCTTTCAATATCTCTTTCAGATGTGTTGGGTTCCCACTTATATCTCTAATATTTCCATGTATTTAATAATTCATCCATTCATTTTAAAATTAATCTGTACTCTTACAAATATTTTAAATTGGTGACCTTTATGCGTATTACTATTTTGTGTCAATTTTCTGTATACTATAAAACTAATGGACTCATTAAACATATTCTCCATGTAAATTCCTTTTCTGCAATATAGCAGCATAAAAAAATAAATGTGAATACTTCCTTGTGTATCCACTCTGTGCATTATACTGTCCTCTTCAGAAATCTGTACTCCTGGCAGTTTTTCCTATCCACTATACATATGCATATTTTTGTATGAGTGGAATTACATCATACTGAAGTCTGTCCATAGATCATCCAGCCATGTAACATGAAAAAGAGAGACATTTATTAAAGAAGATACAAGTTCCAAGAAACATTGTACCCAGGTCAATGACGCCTCAGTCCCCTTCAAAGTAGGCACCTTGGGACCTCACACAGTTCTCCTAGTTGCCATCAGCTGCCCTGTTGTATTTTCCTAAATCTCACCAATGGTCTGAAATCTCTTCCCTTTCAAAGGTGATTTTAGTTTTGGGAAAAGCCAGCAGGTCACCAAATATGGGTTGTAGGGGGGCTGAGTCACCTGGAAGATTTGATGGTTTGCCTAAAAACTCTGCATGAGACATGATGCATAAACAGATGTGTTGTCATGATAAAGCTGCCAATCACCAGTTGCCCATAGCTGTGGCCTTCTGAATCATCTGAATAGTTTCCATGGAGGAATGTTCAAGCTTAACACAAAATTTGATGCAAATTTACTGCTCTATTTGCTCAGTCATTTTGAATGTGATAGCCACACAGTACCCATGCTTGTTCAAAGGCCTTTACTGCCCCCACTGACTAGTACAGTGAAGTCATCATTGTTCAGGCATACGCATTCCAGTCCACTCTCCTTGGTGCCAGATTACACTGATGTCGCTCAAATAGTTAACAATGGCTAGACTTTTTCTGAACAGACCTCATATATTGTTCCGCAATTTGCTCTTCTCCTTAATGATATCCTGGAGATCTTTACATTTCAACATTTAAGAGTATGTTATTCTTTTCAACAAATTTTGGTGGCAATATGAGAAATTCTACCAAGTATTTGCTCACTTCCCTGGGTGGAACATAGCTTGCTCTCTCTATGGGTTGTTTTGTGGGG
Source organism: Trachops cirrhosus (assembly GCA_028533065.1). NCBI lineage: Eukaryota > Metazoa > Chordata > Mammalia > Chiroptera > Phyllostomidae > Trachops > Trachops cirrhosus. The sequence goes on from CM052539.1 coordinate 23,970,840, forward strand.
GTTCAAAAAATAATTTTTCTTTATCTTTCTAAATTTTTCTGTCTGGGCCAAAGATCAAATTAACGTGAGACTTATTAACAGGAGAAAGTGTCCAAAATTTATGATGGATGTGCCTGTGGGAGTGCCATGAGAATGTAAGACCCTAGGATGCACTCTGGGCAGCTGAGGTTTAGGTGTCATTTTTGAGCTAAGGAGAAAGATGAGGTTGTGGTCTCTTCCTAAGGGCAGGAAGATGATTCACATGCCAATGGAAAAGCAAACATTTGGCAAGTAAGTGTTTGTTGGGCCATCTTTAATAATGGGACACAGAAAGGTCTTGAATAAATGGACTGGCTAGGTTTTTCTTCATCAGGTACTAGTTTATATTATAACAATGGTTTCATTGTTGTCTGTGATGATATCTTCCTTCCTGGCACAGGTACTCCACCTAAATTCCTTTTAGGCAGGTAAAGGGGGAGGGTCAAAAGTTCTTTCTGGGTCTTTAAAAATTATGAGGTTGCAATAGTCAATATGCCAAAAAGGCATATATTCAGTGGCCAACCCTGCTCGCCTCCTCTTTCTGCAGCCTACTCTTACAAGCAGCACTGCTGAAACTGTTTCTTTCCATCGTCTAGAGATTCCTTGGGAGAGATTCATAGATGTAAATTGGCTGAGGCAAAGAGTATGGATAGTTCGTATTTTGATTAATTCTTCCAAATGATCCCCCAAATTTATACTACAGCCAATAGTTTGAGTGTTTTATACTCTTAGAAACAATGAATAATATTTAAATTAATGATATATATAATATATGCCCAATATATATATTGTGTTTATCATTTTCCTGATTACCAAAGATGTTAACCATGCTATCATGCTTTGTTTCTTTTGTTTATGTGAGTTTTATCTTAGTATTTAGCAAATTAGAATTTAAAGAGAGAATTTTAAAATATTGATTTGTTAATTCATTTAAATATAGTAAGTTTATTATAAGTTAATGTAAATAACATGTTGAGAGAAATGTAACAGTTTTTTAAAAAAAGAGCGAAAAGTGTGGCATTGTTTTATATTTTTACATATCATTTTTGTTTGGTTTAATATAAATTGCCTGAATTATTATTACTGCTTCTTCATTTGATCCGTTGAAATAACTTATTTTGGTTGAAATATATAAAGAAAATTCAGCCCCATACAGATAGGAACTTAGATAAGGAGGGATATTTAACACTTTTTTTAGATAATCATAACATTTTTCTTTGATACTATACCAAAACTTGACAAGCTAAAGTTTTTGAAAAGTGAGTTATAATTTGGAAGCTGAAACCATATAACTGTACTTTCACATTCTATTACATTAACTATACTGATCCACCATGTATATTTATTAATTTTTATCTGTGTGTGATTTTGTAATATTGTCCATTGGTTAGTTAGAACATAGTGGTTCGTTGTCATGTGGATCTTCCAAGTAGGAAACATAACTTTATATAATACCAAAAAGTCAGTATATTTTAATATTAACACCAATCTCACCAGAAGATCTTTAAATACTGAAAAGCTGTCCAGCTCACAGTTGCAAATACAAATTTCCACTATTTTAGGTGGTGTAGAACCTGAAAAACTTATTCCAATTTTCCTTTATGTATACTTTTATGGCAATAAGATCTCTAGTGATATTCCTGTTTTATAACTAATATTGATTATTTTTGTCTCTTCAAGTATCTATTTTTATGAAAGCCTGATTCTCTCTATTCTATTCCACTAGTTTATATTTGTCTATAGCTATTTTGATAGTATACTTTAACTCTTATAGCCTCATAAATATTTTATAATATCTGATGAGAATTTTCCTCTTCTTTTTCTCCTTTTCCTTTTTTCTTCTTATTCCCCTTTCTCTTCTTTTCTTCAAGAAGTTTGCTAATATTTGGTTATATATCTCTCCATAAAAATTTAGATATAACTTTCAAGTTCCACAACAAAAACAATCCAAAAGAAGACAAAAGCAGAGAGGTGACTAAGAAAAATTAATACATATGTCCCCAGACACTTGCCAATAAATTTCAAAGTATCTGTATTTATAAATAGTCAAACACTGAAAATAACCAAAATGTCCATCAGCAACAGAATAAATATACATATCAAAGTATATTCACAAAATAGAATTTACTAATATACACTATAAAAGAATGAACTACTGTTACACACAAAACAATAGGTGAAACTCAAATACACTATTTGGGGAAAAAAAGTGACCAGATACAAAAAACCATGTACCTTATAATCTACCTATAGGATGACAGAAATCAAAATAGTGGTTGCTACCAAGAAGGCAGATGAGGTATTCAACTGTAAAGAAGCAAAGAGGAATTGACTAGGGTGTTAAAAATATTTATAATGATTGGAATGTTGGTTACATGAGTGTCAAATCACATAAAATTATATCCTTAACATGTGAGCATTTTGTTGTTTGTAAATTACTCATTAATCAAAAATGAAGTCCACTCTACATAAATTAATGGGTTCAGAAATCATAATGAAAATTACAAGTTATTTTGAACTTAGTAATATTACAACTTGTGAAGCACAGCTAAATTAGAGGAAAATTTATAATGTAGAAAAACACACTAGAAAATTAAAAGGCAGAAAATTAAATATTGCATCTAAGTTTTCAAACAAGTTAGTTGTTTTTTAAAACAAAATTTCAGCATCAAGAACTACACCTCATTTTCATTTTCAGTGTTTTTGTTTTTATTTAATCTTGGTCCATCACAAAGATTTGTTTTTTTATTAGTATTTCAAAAAACCAACTTGCATCTTAAGTCATGCTATTATTGTCTGACTTTTATACATAACTTTAGGAACATTTTGGTTTATGTTTGTTTTCTTATCTGTTGCTGCCTTCCTTCAACTTTCCTTGGTTTTATTTTTATTGTATGTTTGACAACTTTTAAAGTTACTCATTTATTTTTTAAGTGTGTGTATCACCCAAATTCAGACCAGCAAATTTCAGGACATCAGTTATTTTCCACATTTGAGAGGGTAGATGTAACTTTCATGAATAATTTAGGGAAGTTTGACATGTAGTTATTGATCTCTCAGCATTCCTAAATATGTCTTTCTTATTGAGTGCAAGTGATGACATTTAAAATTTTTGTTTATGCGTTGGTCTCTGCAGTCTCTGTAGCAGAAATTTCCTGTATTAATAATTTCTAAACCCCACTGCAAGAAGCATGAGGCCTCTAACTACTTCTTAGCAGCTTTGAGGCTTTTTCAGAGCTTGGCATATGCTTGAGCTTTTCTCTAAGTAGACAAATGTTCTTTGCATTGACAGGGATCTTTACATTTATTTTCTACTCCAGTTCCATTTTGTGACTCATTAAACAGGAGGTAATTTCACTCTGTATGAAAATTGTGAATGGTTTTTGGATATTTTGTTCTTAAGAAATAAAAATGCAGATTGTTTAGTTGCTGCTGTTACTGATATTATGTCACATGGTAATTTAGTGCCAACCTAATTTTTCTACCATTCTAGAGTTCAAAGGGCATAAGGAAGATTAAGAAGGGACATACATTACCAAACCAAATGAATCGGTCTCACTGAATCGTTGTCAACAAACATGCTCACTTAATTTGTGAAACCCTGGGAGTTTAGAAATTGTCTGGAAATAAATCTTCTGCAGCTTTTTTCTTAATGTTTATCTTACCTTGCTGTTATCATCTGAAAAATGACTATAAGTAACACTAAGGATTTATATTTAAGTAAATGAAAACAATAAGGACGTCTAATATCAAGGATAGGCCAGTGTATTTAGTTGAGAATTGAGAGGCCAACAGTAGTTGATATGGATCAGTGGAGACCTGCAAGAATTAGTATCTTCAAGAGTAAAGTGCTGAGATTCCCAGGGCATCCTTCAGATATTCAAGGTCATTGCCAAAGGACCCCATGGCTCCAATATTTAACTGGCTTCTTAGACTCAAAGTAACTCATTTAACTTTATAAAATCTTTGCATGTAGTAGTAGTGAGATTTTTTTAAATCATTTTTTCTAACAAAGTTGCTGAATATGAAATTTTACTAACATCACTATGGTTATAAAACAGAGTAGAGGCATGTGTATTTGATTTTTGCATATCTATTTCCAACTCTCTAAAAATAATTTTCACACTTACTTACTGCTAAAAAGTCCAAGTGAGAGTTTTTGAAAACATGCAGAATAGCAAAATAGTAAAATTAACAATGTATATAGCCACAGGACCCTGCCAGAAATACTGGACACATAGTGGACACTTGATAAATACTTTTTGAACAGCAGAACAAATGACTGCATGAGAGATGCTGTCCACTGAAGGAGTAGCTAAAGACAAAATAAATGCTAAGTCAAAAAAGACTGAAAATACTATTGACAAAATGTTGAACAAAGCATCTATACACATAGAAAGTTTTATTTTGATACCTATTATACATACATATTGGATTGCTCCATTAAGTTAGAGTATGACATTTACCTTATAAATTGATTATGCTATCACATGGCTATCAAAGAGAAACTTTCCATAGACTTATGTACAGGTGGTCAATTTGTCTTCATCCTGATGGAGGAGCAAAAGGAAGATTTTCTCTTTATCTGATTCTAGAGAGCCTATTGCTATTTTCTGTGAGGCCAGAAGATGGAAATCAGACAAATTCTCTGTCCTTAGATTTTTTTTCTCCTCTGTATGTATACTCTTTCTTAGTGATTTTAGACAATTTTAATTTTAAATATTATTTTATGCACCGAAGATGACTCATTGTACCACTCCAGTCCTTACTGGAGTAACCTCATTTCCAGAGCAATTTGTTTAATTCCTATTCAACAGCTCTACTTAAGTGTCCAATAAAATTTCAAAATGAATGTCCAAAACTGAGCTCTGGTTTGCTATTCTGCATGTTTTCAAAACCTGCACCACCTTAGTCCTCCTTTTTCCAAACAATGGCAAGGCTATCCTTTCTGTTCAGGCCAAAAGCCTGGGTGTCAGCTCAATTCCTCTCTGTTATTCACACTATCAAATTCCTACCTAATTCATGAGCTAATCTTATTTTCTGTCCCACAAAAACCTACTTAGGTTCTCAGATTCCTGACCATTTCCACTTCACATTATTTCTCAACTGTTTTATTCATTAGCCTTCTAATAGTCTTCCAATCTTACTTCCAAGAGTATTTTCCCAACACAGAAGCCAAGTGAATATCCAGGTTAGATAGCATCACTCCTCTGCTCAAGACTCTAAACTAGTTTTCTATCTCTTCAGTTAGAAGCCAAAGTCTTTACAATGATCTCCGTGTTCTTACATAATCTCCCAATGTCCCCCACTCTCATCTCCACAAACGTCCCTTACATGTTCCATTCCAAACACACTGTCCTCCTTAATGTTCCTTAAACATGTCGGGGATATCACTGCTTTCTAGGGTCTGTTATTCTAGGTCCTGTTAAATGTTCTTCTGGATTCTGAGCATTAGAACACAGCCTGACACATAATAAGGGCACAATAGATATCTGTCAAATAATTGAATGAATTGTAAATTAAGATCAACATTAATTGAATTCGCTTTATCAAAAGGAAAGATTTTTAAATTGTTCATATAGTATCAGAAAGTAAGAACATGTTCAAAGATTGATGAGGTGAGGTGCTATAAAAATGACGCAGAAGCAATATTGAAGAGGCTTATATAAACTAAATGGAAACAATTAAAACATCAAAAGGGATAATTGGTGATAACATATTAAATGGATAAAATCTAGAAGACTTTTTGGTGAAGGGTTTTTAGATATAACACCAAAAGCACAATCCATGAAAGAAAACATTTGTAATTGAACTTTATAAAAATTATCATATTCTACTTTGTAAAATGCATTGTGAAGGGAATGAAGAGACAAGCCACAGACCAGGAAAAAATAGTTGCAAAATATATATCTTATAAAGGACTTGTTTCTAAAATATACAATGAATTCTTAAAACTCAACAATAAGAAAACAAATGACCCAATTTTAAAAGGGGCCAAAGACTTTAAGAGGCAGCTCACCAAAGAAGATACACAGAGAGCAATTAAGCATATGAAAAGATGCTCAACGTCTTATGTCATTAGAGCAGTGCAAATTAAAACATCAATAGGATGCCTCTACATACCTAGTAGAATAGCCAAAATCCAAAATGCTAACAACACCAAATGCTGGCAAAGGGGTGGAGCAACAGGAGCTCTTGCTCATTGCAGGTGGGAATGCATAATGTACAGCCTCTTTGGAAGACAGTTTGGCAGTTTCTCACAAAGTTAAAGTACCTTCTAATCCAACATATCCCAATTGAACAAATACCTGTGGTTTTTCAACAAGTACTGGGTTGAAAACTTACGTTCACACGAAGACCCTCCCATGAATGTTTAGGGCAGCTTCATTCCTCTGAGTGACTCTTAGACAAGGGCTGGGCTGGGTTCTGGGAGCTGAGGGGTGGGATTAGACTATGGCTGAACGGCAAGAAACTCAGGGAGACATGAGCTAAATCTGTAGAAGTGAAGCAGCAATGGAGGGAAAACCAAGCAGACAAAAAAACGAGTGACCGTGTGAAGGTGATAAGCAAGTATAAGACAACTTGAAACCTCAACAGAACAAGTTGGTCCTAGGGGTGCGAGGGGGAGCTTGGAGAGTTTGTCTTGGTGCCAACATGTGGCTGCAGTGCTGTCTAGAGCAGGCTCTTGGGTGATAGGAAAATGTTAAGGACTCAGAGAAGGTCTGAAGATGTTCTTGTCTTCATAGATCTTGATTTTCTTCTGTATTCACTTGTTTCCTTTCCCAGTCGGGCTATCATTTTAATTCTACTTTGATTAGAACCTTTAATCCCTCAAACTCTTTTTTCTAATTCACCTTACTAAAAAATGTCCTGAGACCAGTTTTTCTACAGGATCCAATTCTGATCACATCACTCTTCTGTTCAAAAGTTTACTAGCCCCAGTACCCTTACCTTGGCCTTGGATGACAAACTCCTGGTCTAAATATGCCGTTCCAATTTTCAGATCATGGTCCAAAGTAGGTTGGCTGGTATTCCCTTTTTCTTGCAAATGCCCAGGAATTGAGGCTCCTTCCATCTTATGTTTCTTCAGTTCTCTGGATCCTTAGAGTCTTCCCTCTTCAGGATGAGAAAAAGAGAGTGAAGATTACGCATGGAGGGTTTTATGGACCAGGCCTGGAAGTATCCATCACTTCTGCCACATTCCATGGACTAAGACTCAGACTTAGCACAACACTTAACTGCTAGAGAAACTAGGAATTGGATTATAGTTAGTGTGCTGCCTGGAAAAAGAGACAGACATGGCTACAGATGTGCTAAGGACTTCGTGCATATCCATCTTACTACCCTCCTCTAACTGTACTCTTATTTTGGGGCATCCCCTCAGCTTTCCAGCTTCCAGGATTTTTACATATGTAAATTCTCTCTTCCTTCCCTGAATGCTTTTGGCATGTTTCTCTCTTTGCTTCTACTTGCTATATTTTATCTTGTTTGTAGTTCTTTTAGTATACCATCTTTCCTACTAGGTTGCAAGCTCCCAGAGGTAATGGCTGTATTTTATCTTAGCTGTGCTCAGCATGGCAAGAGTTGAAAAATATATGCTTGGTGAGTGACTTAATGAATAATCCATGTAAATCACTCAGCTAGAAGGAGACAAAAAGGAAGAGAGTTAAAGAATTTTATAAGCTTAATTTTGAGATTTTTATCATAAGATAATATGATATCTTATATTGGGAGGGCCAATTACTTAATTAGAAAGCAAAATTTGTCCTACAATACTGTTATTGTTAAACACTCTTATGTTTCTATGTTTATAAACATAAAGCAATATTGTCTTTTAAAAAATAAATTTCTCACAGGGCTAAATGTTTTTTTGACCATACTTAATTCTCACCTGGATTTTTTTGCTTTTTTTAAATTTAAAAATACAGTAAAATTTATCCTTTTTAGGGTAAAATTTGATGAGGTTTGACAAGTCTGTAAATCACGTGATGAACAACCAAGTTCAGATTTAGAACATTTCCATCACTCTCATTATGGTCAAGCCTTCCCTCCCTTTCAGCCCTCGACAATCACTAATCTGCTTTTTTCTGTACAGTTGTGCCATTTCTGAAACAGCACATAAATAGCATTGTACAGTGGGATGCTTTTTGAATCTGACTTCTCTTCACTTAGTATAATGTATTTGAGATTCATTCAAGACGTTGCATGTATCAGTAGGTCATTATTTTCATTCCTGAGTAACATTTTATTGGATGCACATACTGTGTTTTGTTTATCCATTTGAAAAGTGAAGGATTACTAGCCCTACTTAAAAGTTTACTAATTTTAAGTAAAATTATCATCCTAATAAAAACTATTTCCTCTTTTGTGTTTCTCTCCTGGTCATTCATGAATCTTAGATGCTGCACAAGGCATCCCAGGATAATTTATGTGCAGATATTGGTAACTTCGTTGCCCTTTAGTCCTTGTTTTCTAAAGAAAGTGGAAGTGTGCTTGTAATAGAGTTTGATTTCCCGTCTTGAACAATCAAACCAAAACACTGATATAAATATTTTTTATTTTAATATTTGCTAGTATAATTATCATTGACAGTTATGCTGTTTTTTTTCCTTGAACCAATACGTTCTGAGTACCTACTTTATTCCTGGAACTGACTGAAGTGCTCTGGAGAAAATGGCAAGCAAATACTTGACTTAATTCCTATGCTTGTAGAGTCTGTAATCGAATGAATGAGACATTAATTAAATGAACAGTGATAAAAGTAAAATATCAATAATAAAAATACTAGATGGGTTTTGAAATCTTAAACTATGGGTTAGGGAGAGGAAGTAAAGTTGATCAGAGAGTAGATTAAGAAGAGGAGAGGAGCGTTTCAGGCAGAGAGAATAGCATGCATCTCAGAGTCAAGAGGAAACGTGGCATGCATGAGTTTTAGAAGTTTGGAGACCAAAAGAGCTGGGAGATGCAGAAAAGGGAGAGATGACCTAATATACCATGCTGAGGATTTCATCGCCATCCTAGAAGTGTTTGGAAGCTGTTGGTTGCATTTATGTAAGAGCCTGAGTGATTAGATTTGAGTTTCAATGACTAGTTCCAATTGTCTGTTAATGGAAATAGTTTTCTGTCGTGCTTCAGGGTGAGGTAGAGGGAGCACAGAGGCTATAGATGGACTTACAATTAGGAAGGGACTGCAAATAGTTCAACAAAAAGTAATGGTAATTTTGAACTAGGATAAAGGCGGTTGGGATAGAGAGACATGAACTGACATAAGAAATATTTCAGAGGCAAAATAATAGGAATTTGAAACAAATTGGATATGGTGCCACTGGGGTGGGGAAAGGGAGGCATCAAAGATGACTCCTTGGTGTCTGGACTGTGCAGGCGGCTTGCTGTCAGTAAAATTTATGAAGCAAGAAATAACAGCAGAATTATCATGAGTTCAGGCTTAGGCCTTTAAAGTCTGAGCCATTTGAAACATTCAAATGCAGAGTCAAGCGTGCCACTCGCTATGTGGGTCTGCATGGGTCGAAAGAGTGTGCCGTGAAGGCTGTTGATATGAGCCCGTGGATCACCTGCAGGGGTGGAGATTGAAGGTATGGCCACAGGCTACCTTGGCTAGGGCAGGGATACAGGGGAAAACAGGAGTGTTTAGGATCCAGCCCTGCCAAGTGCAACATTCAGTGACCAGGAAGGGGAGAGTGATCCAGAAAGACAGATTTCAAAAGAACAGCCAGAGATTTTGAAGAAAAACCAGGGATGTGCAGAAAAGTCAGAGATGAGAGTCAGGAAGGAGGGAGCAGCCAACATAGCATATGCTCCCAAGAGACTCCTAGCTACGGTGGTGAGAGCAGTGCTGGTGAGACCACGTGGGTAGAAGCCAATCCAGAGGTCCGCAGAGGATGTCCGCAGTGAGGGGGAAATGGAGACGGAGCGCATGCACCACACTCTGGAAAATATCATTGTGAAAGGACAGTGGTGTGGGTGAAAGGTGGGAGAAAGGAAAGGTAGCTGCTGAGGGCATGAATTATTTAGTAAAGGTTTTATTTCCTTTAATCGTAAAGGTATGGACTTCATTAAAAAGCCAAGAAATGAAATACATTAAAAGAGAGCAGTTAAAAATAAGAAGGCAGACAGAGCTGGAAGGAATGGGCTCTAAAAAATAGGTGGCAGGATTAGATTCAGATAGTTATTGAGAGGGGGAGAGAGAGAAAGAGAAATATCCTTGTTTTTATCAAGAAAAATAGGAACAGATTTTGGTGGCATTATGTTCACTGTCGGGGAAGATGAAGAAGTTGTCACCTGATGGCCTCTATTTCCATGGTAAGGTGAAGCAAAGCACTGCAGGGGTGTGCAGTTCTGAGCTGAGTAGAAAAGATTGGAAATGACCATTGTAGCATAAAACAGTTAGTAAGCAGAGAATGGTCTTAGGATTGACATACATTGATCCCTAAGTGGATTTCATTCAAATCATCCTGGATACACACGAATATGTTAAATGCTCACCATTCTAATTTCTCTGCTTTGTAATCACACCAGACAAAACAGGTGAAATCTGTACATTCAAGTCCCTCTTCCATGTTGCTCCTCTTACTATCTACGATGTATAAGCATATCTACAGATGCACAGCTTCCCATGTATGCATTTTCTTCATGTCCCTTCATCAGGAGGATGCCTTTCCCAGAACACTGAAATTTCTCCTAGAACAGTCATGTATTCTTAAAAATCTTTCCTCTGGGTTTTTCTGCTTAGACAGGAAATGACACCAATCTATCATTGGTATCCCTTACCCCTCCCCAAACTATGGACATCTTCACCCTTCTCCCTCAGAGCTGAGACTTTTACCTTTGTAATATTTAGCATGAAAATTGATTTAGTGTGATTGATTTGAAGTGAAATTGTCGATGCAAAGTTATTGTGCCTATTCTTAAAATCCTTAGCTGAAAAAAGCAGTGCATTTTCAAAGTATGTGATTAATATTTTTATAGTTTCTACAGTACCACCTAAAATCACCGTGACTAATTTTTCCATAATTATATATTTGTAACCACTCTTTAAGGAACACACATGTAGACTGTGTGTGTAAAAAATAATCGATAGTAAATGTTGCATTACATCTTTAGTATGAAAGGAAGTAGGAGGTAAGGGAAGGGAGGATCAGCAGGCACTATTTCCACTGAGCAAACAATATGCCTTCCTTTACGGACAAATTATGTACAGGTTTTAGTTATGTTTTTTTCCTATGCTAAGGTGACTTCTCTCATGCAGGTGTTAATGCTTCAGATTACAGTTAGTCAAGAAACCTAGTTATGAACAAAAGCTAAGTGAGTAGACAGTAATGATTAATTGTAAGGGCTCAGAAAAAATTATTATAAAAGTCCATTAGCCAATGCATCACCTATAAACAAAGTGTGAGACAAAACTCTATAACTTAAAGCTATTTTAATGTCCTTAATTTTTAATTTTTAGGAAAATTAAGGGAAATGTTAACAATACACAGGAATCCTAGCATGTAACGGACTGAAAGAGGGAATGGTATCTAAAAATGACACTCAGCCTGCCTAATTTAGGATCGTTCATTCATTTCATGGCCTGCGGTTTGTATCCAATGAAAAATATCTGCCCGGGTTTTCTTATTCCTTTGAACAGATGACTTTTGTCATAAAACTTATGCCCTGTGATACACTGTTCTTATTTGATTTTCTTTAAAACTATGGAAGAGTCAAGTTTAAAAAATAGATCCCTCGATAAGAATTATTTAGGAAGAAAAAAGAGGCAATGGGTTGAATCTATGTAAAAGCAAAAATGACCTTCTGCAGTAAATTTCACTGTTTTTCAAGTGTGGCAAAAATAATATGTCTTGGCAGTTGAAACATTCTATTTACCTGGGACCTGTCAGTCATTCTGATTTTGAAAGACACAGAATTTGTAGATTGTCAACACATCCTTTAGGCAAGAGCCCAATGTTCATCAACAGCAAAACTAAAGCAAATGCTCAAATAAATTGAAAGTCAAAGTGCTGCCTGGGCGACTCATTTTAAGAACATCTTACACATAATCTACAGTACATATGTGATCATAATTGTACTCTGTGAGATATAGATGACAAACTACATGGCTATTATTGTGCTTTTCAGTGGAGTACGGTCTGGAGATCAATGGCGTGGGTTTTTCCTGCACTCCACATAAAGCAAACGATTTGTCATCGGGCAACCCCCATAAATACAACTCTCTAATAGTGAAACTGCTGACAGCCTTGTGGGCGATTTCAGCAGGGAGGCCGGGACTAAACATGCTGAACTGCATTAGAGACGGTCCCTGGAGGACAGACTTCAGCCTCATTGGCAAGGGCACTGTAAGAGTTCCATTTGACTCCTCAGTAAACCTCTGGTAGGGATTAAAGCTCCTGCTCTGTGGCTGCTATTGGTTCTCTTTCCATAGAAGAGGTAGTGTGAACCACATACGCATGGACACATTTTTAGATATTAGGGAAAGATTATTTTTTTCTAGCAAAGATAAAGCCTCCCGCAGATTAAAAAAATCTTCCAATCTCTTGATCTTAAAAATCTTATTATTTCCAGTGGAAGTAGCTTTATTTCAATTTGTGAGAATTCATTTTTAATGCCTATATTAAGACACTACTTTTCTGCATTTATCTTTTCTCCAAGAGAGGCAGCATTACAAGGAAAATAGTTGGTGATAATAAACTCAGCCTTTACCTAACAGCATTGTTGGGATAATGAAATCAGAACAAATATTTTGAAGCAATTGGTGAAGCATACATTACTATTGTACTGTATGTTGCCAACGGCCATTCTTGTTGACTCAGAGTCCTGAAAATAGCATAATCAGATTTACCATATTATGAAAGTATTGCTTTGGAAAACCGTCAGTAGTTCAAATAAACACACAGCACGCTCTGTGGATCAACAACTCCACACTGTTGATGATACATAATTCACATTCTTGTGGAAGTCTCTCCTAGGAAGATTCACAAGACTGTTGCTGTTTTAAGTGCAATAAAAGCAATCAAAACTATTTTACCCAGCAACAACTATTTACAATACTTTATGCTGGAGAGAAAATTTTCTGTGATAATGAAATAATCTACAGTCTTTGGCCATGTAATCACAGTGTTACTTGATGAAGCATTGATAATGCTAATTACTGAAGAATGCTTTACTGCTCACTGTTCACTGTTAATGTTTCCGCAAAGTGGTCCGTATGTACATATGTACAAAGGCATCAAAAGCTAAGCAAGTGTTGATGGAAATGGTGAAGAAAAAAACAGAAAGAAAAATAGCAAAATGCACATAAAATATGCATCACTGTGAAAGTTCTTTTTGCATTTACAAGATGAGTGGTAGCAAAGGACAGCCCTTGAAATTTACAAGAACTCCTGATTTCAAATGGCTCGTATATAATTGTGCCATATCCTTGGTAATGTGGGATGGAGAGTATGCGAGTGTTTAAATGGGATAGGGAGAATGAAAGAGGGAAGGGTTATATTCTCTCTCTCTCTCTCTCTCTCTCTCTCTCTCTCTCTCTCTCTCTCTCTCTCTCCACACACACACACACACTCCCCATGCATTGCATCAGTACAGTCACAACCACCACTCCTGTCCAAGTGTTACTGGCCCTTTATGACCACTACTGAGAGCAGATGTAGGGTAGTTGAGAGGGGGCTGGAATCTCGTCCCCGACTTGCTCAAGAGGAGTCAGGGAAACCCCGCCAGAACTCCTGAGTCCGAGATTGTGGAAAGGGTTGGGGCGGAGCCTGGAGAGCGGCTGGCCAGCGATAGGGGGCAACCGGCAGACCCTGGTGGGAGGGCTGGGAGGCTGCTCTCACTTTATGAATCCGCAGCCCAAAAAACATTTCTGCTGCCAGAGGGTCTGGGCGGGCTGGGGCAGGGTCCCCGCCTCTCGCTCACCACGCGGACCCGTTTCTCCTCTGGCAGCAGTGGTGGCAGAGGCAGCAGAGCCTCGCCCACTCCAATCCCCACCCTCTCCATCCTTAGCTGTTAAAGAAAAGCAGCGCCTGGCACGTTCCTGGAGGACCCCGGGAGCAAAACGGGAAAGGAATCAGCAGCAGGGAGATTGAAAAGGCAGCATGCGCCCTCCGGGACCAGCCTCGGCGCCCAAGGTCTGAGGCTGCAGTCCCAGTTCGCCATTGTGAGTCGCCCCCAAGGGAACTCGCCGGCGCCACCGTCCCTCTGGTCCCTGTGCGCCACGATGGGGTACCTGCCCACGAGGACGCCCGGTGGCCGCAGCCTCCTGCCTCTACTCTGGCTCTTTGTGCTGCTCAAGGTAAGGAGCCCTCCATCCCCGCCCCGGCGGGTCCTGCCTGCACCCGGCTCCAGCGCCCTCGCTCTGCTGCCGGGGAACAGTGAGCCCCGGGACGCGAGGGCCCGGCCGCTGGAAGCTCTGGCGGTGCAGCCTAGCGCACGCTTTGTTGTGCTAGGGTGTGCGTGGTCCCGGCCGTCTTACGGGGAGGTTGTGGAAGAATAGCGAAGTTTGCTCCCTTCAGCTTTCACCCTTTGTGCTCTTTTACCGCCGCTGGTGTCTGTATCAGAGGTGGGCTTGTTGGATAATGCTTCCTCCGGAAAAATGAGGTCACTTTTCCTTCTGGTCCCTATGTACTGCACCCCAACACTGCTTAACCTTTCCGCCCTCCCCCAACCGAGTGTAAGCCTGCTTTGTGTTAATTTACCTTCTGCTGGAATTGTACACGGGGGGCTGAGCTCCCTGCTGCCAGGGGATTGCTGGGGGTGGGTCGTGAGCATCATCTTTGAAAATGAGTGTCAGCTGGAGCTTGGAGAGGATTCCTCTCTCCCCAAGTTCGATCTCCAGCCAGAGAATATCCTTTACAAAGTCTCAGGACTTTTCCCCACGATATATATGGGGGATGATACCTCTAAATTTCAATGGCAGAAAAAGCTGTATAATTTACTTTTTCGTGTCTTCTTTGGAATATCCTACCTCAGGGTTTTACTTTGAGGAACAGGAAAGGGGCTTCTTTAAAAAAATCCTAGTTTGACCACTATACTGTACATGCAAAATTTTAAGGAAATTTTAGCTAGATGTTTTCTTGGAAAGTGGTGTGAAGTTAAGGGGTAATTGTCTACCACTTATGTCCTCAATGGGTCTACTTTAGTTTTGTCTGAGTCCTTCCTGTCCGATCTCAGCAAAGCAAACTGTGTCGACTGGTTACGGGGAGCTATTCTTTCAGCACCACAGACATTGCTTCCTCAGAAATGGATGAAACATTAATGGATGCAAATGTTTTCTTATCAAAGAGCCACTTCTTGCTCACATGCACCATTAATTATGAACACTTGACAAGGAGATCGTGGAGCAGGACCAATGGATTGAGAACAGCGTCAATTTTAAATATTCCATATTTTCACTTATCTTAATGAAAAATAGGAAAATAGTTTCAGAGAGAAAGAACAACAGAGTGAATAAAGAGAATTCCAAATTATATTTAACATGTTTATTCATGAACCCTAAGTTTAAATAACAATTTTATTTCAAATCTGGTTAATAGTAAGCTTGGTCACGTGCTTTCACTCTAGGAGGTTGCAGCTCCGCGCCACCATGTGTTTGACTTAAGTTTTCCATTAATTTTTCTATTTGTCAAATTCTGTCATGACCTCTTGTATATGCAACACTTGTCATGCACCCAAAGTGACAAGTGGAATCACCACACATTTACCTAAGTAACAGCTAAGGTTTACATGTATGACATCTGATCCAAATCCAACCTTTGGCACGACTGCAGGTTTTTATTTGAATTCTTTACAATGGCTGAGAATTCCAGAAAAGGTCTGGGAGTGGACATAGAATGCTGCAATTAAAATGTAAAAAAAATGTGGCAAAAGTTCTAATTAAAACTTGATATTGGAATGAGAAAATAGTCAATGATGGCATAATGGTATTCTCGGTGACTGTAATAGAGGTTCGCCTTGTCCCACATAATAGATGTGCTTCTGCACACTTGCAGATTGGTGTCAGTTTCAGCAAACTTCATCACATTGTAAACACATTGATGAAGCTTGTCATTTAAGTAAATATTGTAATGGGACAAATAATTTTGTAAAGCTTTACTCTTCATTTTATAAAAATGCAGTATTTTATGTCATCCAAAATTAAATTATACCAGAGGAAGGATAACCACTCAGCCAGTCAGTCTTACATATACTGAAGACACACTGTGTGCCAGACAGTCTTCCAAGTATTTCACATTTGCTATTTCATTTAACCCTATTTTGTTACAGTTGATAGGAAATGTTCAAAGTGGCAAAATGAGTGCATAAGGTAATACATTTACATTTGGGGAATAGTGCATATTACCTGGTAAATTTGGTACACAGTATAATCTCAATAATTTTCAGAAAACTTTGCATTTAAGGTCATGAATGTGTGTCAGTAAAATAGACCTGAGATGCAGTTAGTGACAGGAACATGAAAAAATCCTGTTATTAAATACCAAGTTGTCAATTGAATCTCAATGATAAGATCTAAAAAGGTCTGTGTGTGCTGAGTAAGAAACAAATCATTCCCCCCAAATCTCTGTGGTTCTCATATGTCAATAAATCTTTCACTACTCCATTTGAAATATCCTCCATATAAAAATGAAAATCTCTAAAAACCCTAGAGAAACTCAAGCATGAGGCTTGATTTATAGTTTTAGCTTTTTCACAAATTGGAAGCAAGCAGTTTGGTATATATGGTTGGGAAGCCTGGCGATTTGAATCTGTGTGATCAGCTAGACCCAGTTTCATTGAGGTGTTCCAAACACGCTGGCCATGAATATCTATGAATCATTCTCTACCCATGGCTTAGTGATGGGCCCATTTAATCAGGCATCTCAGATTGTCTATATAGTCTGCTATATGTTATGAGGTGAATAGTTGCATAATTGGTGTTGCATAAGCACAATGTTGGTCATAAAATTTTTTAACTTATTATTAATATTAAGGATATATATAAATAGAAAGCAAAAGTAGAACTCTGTTATCAAATATACTGGGAGCCTACCAATTTCAAAATCTTCTACCCACATATGAATGTAAATGGAGTATTTGTCTGGTGAGTCTCCCTCTTGTGCATGTTCCCATAATTCCCCTGGAAAACAATGTAGCTTCTGTCACTTATCTTATCTTTACTAAACCTCTCCCTGAAAATTGCTTCTTGTATCAGTTCACTGTATATCAGGATTTGGTCAACCAAAATGAAAACTGTAGACTATGACATTATAGGAATGTAAATTCTGCCTTCCCTGAAGTGATGCTCATTAGTAGTCAACTGGAATGTTTCCCTAAACTCATAGGCTTGGCATGAATCCTTCTTCCTTTCTTAACCTCCTCTCTATATTTCCTTCCATTTCTGCTCTTATCTGACATAATCAAAGAACATCACATTTGAAAAGAAGGCCTTAATTATATTCTCTGAAAGAGGTTTATTTTTAATTCTATAAAACTCGCCTGTTATGATGCTGGCCATAGCACTCTTATTCAGGAGAAATAGGCACTTTCCAAGGTCAGTCTGCCTTTCTCCACTTCCTTATGCCTCCTCTCTCCTTTTCTTTTTCTCCCTTACCCCTTCTCTCTCTCTCACACACACACACACACACACACACACACACACATACATACCATGAACTTTCATGTTCCTCTTTGAGGGCTTATCTTCTTTCTGGGACAGCCTAGACCATCCTCCTAGCCACAGAGTTTGTTCCTCTGTCACTGACCCCTTTGATAAATGTTCTTGCCAACCTTTTAGAGAAACCCTTTCACATGTGACATCCCTAATGAATTGGAAAATGTTCATTGGGATAGGTTTCTATAGGGGATTGGTGATAATACTTTCCTCTGTACTAATTGTTTGCTTTTGTTCTTTGTTATGTGAATGATTATTGTTTTATAAAAGAATGGAAAATTCACACTACACTTCTGCTTCATTTGGGCCCATAAAATATACATCTACATACATAGGTAATTACAAGCGATATGTGAGTTGTACTTTATTTTAAATGTAGCACTATTTCTAGCACCTAAATATCCAACTAAAGGTATTTAAACTTATAAGCACGCTGACTCCTGAGTCTTATAAATATAACTCAAATTTGAGTCTTGAGGGTGTGCAAAGGACCTTTGGTGTTAGATACAGTTGGTGAACCTATGTAAAACATTGTGACTGACAGCAGTATGGCAAAATAGAAGGCTTAGCAGAAACTAAACAGCAGTGACCACAGACATTTATTTTTATCTTCTTCCTAAGTTAATTTCTTTAGGTATGTACTTCCAATGCTGTTGCCTTTTCAGAAGCATAGCCCCAATGCAATGATGAGCTTTACTGGAAAGCACTTAGTGTGTTTATTTAATTACTCTAAATATGTTGTAAATATTTTTGAAATAGAGGAATGTTTATTGTAAATTTTTGTCTCCCACTGTGCTCAGTATATGATGTTGGGGATATAATAGAAGCTTAATAAACAAGATCCACATTTTTGGCATTATATAAGTAGTTTCTGACTAATATGTGTTAAATATCATAATAATGACTTGTGAACACATCTTTAAGAAAAATGAGAAAATTATTGTTACAATGCAATTATTACACTAAAATATTAGCAGCCCCTTCTATCAATAACTTGTTGGAATCATAGATCAAAATACTGATGTTATTTTCTTCCAGAAAAGTAATACTCCTGATTTTTCACTTATTCATCAGGAGAGAAGAGGACAAGAGTCTTGTGTTCTGCCTTCAGCTTCATCCCACACCATGCACCCTCTTACTCACTTCTACTGGTACTATAGTACCTTCCATAGGCATTCTGGTCCCCTAGAAATCTGAATGTATTGATACCACCAACCAGAGGGTATTTGAAACAAGGTAGTAGAGATCTCTTGATTAAAATATTTTTCTTTTGCTCTTTGTTAAAACATTAATGTGAAATAGAGAAAAATGATATACACTTGGAAAAGTATTTCAGAAGCAGAGAATCAGAATTGGAACTAGGACTCTGACTTTGAGAGTTGTATTACAAATTATAAACACACACAGTAATTTTATAAAACATAAATGTAGTGAAAATTAGGGAATCGAATGAAAAACATTTAGTGAAAACAAATGTACTGCTATTCTATTTATATGGAAATACATGAATTTCCCTATCAATACTCTTCATTTACTTGTTTTTTTTTAACTCTTCCTAAATAGAAATGCTGTACAGTTCATTTTTCTAACAAAAATGTTCCTATTGTGAAGTAAATTAAAGTGAAATAAATCTGGTGATTTTGTAATTGTACCAGCAAATAAAAGAATAAGTGCAATGTACAACTTAGTGGTCCAGAATCAGAATGATTCTTTTAAAGTATTATCTCATTTAACCATTTTTCATATAAGTGAGACTTTTATTTTTTCTCGTTCTGCCCTCCTACTTTTAAAAATATGTGTGAGAAAGTATCACGAGTCTGCCTTAATCCCGTTCCAACATTCTGACGCCCTTATTTACCTAATGAAGTGCAGCGGAATGGCTGTCCTTTGCTGCCTTTGTCTTTAACTCGTACCAGAGACCAACTCTGAGCCTGTGTCCTGGGCCAGATCTTGATTCCCTCTTGGTTCCACCCATAGGAGCTTGTGACTGGCATATACAACCCCAGCTGTTAGAGCATTGCAGAGAATCTTCAGTGCCCTTTGTATATTTGGTCTTATCTGAGGTCTGGCTCCTGACTCTTTGTACCTTCCTTTGTGAATCGGGATTCTACTTTAACTCGAACACTCCCGCTTTTTGATCCCAGCTTTAACATGTAGTTAATCTCTCTCTCCGTTTTTTTTTTTAGTTTTCTTGAGCACCATATAAACTTTCTTGGCTGACCCGTCTTTCCCAAAGTCAGAATGGACACATTGGGAAGCTACTTTTTTTCTTAAATACTAAGTCTATCTTTTGGATCCAAGGAAAATAATTTACTACAAATACCATTCAGTTAATCAAACATTTATTGAGCTCTTATTGTGTCCCAGGAATTATATTCGATATTGTAGGTATACTAATGGAATAAGTTGAATCCCTACAAATGGCATAGTGAGAAAATAAACAGAACAAAATGTCATTAAAATATGGTCATATTTGTTGTGTTGTGTTAACTGAAGAAAATATGGGGTGCTAGAAGAAAGACACAACTGTATTTCATGACTGAGGAAATGATTTCCTATAAGATGATGCTTGAGCTGAGTCTTGGAGAATATATGTGATGTGGGTTAGGTTAGAAAATTGCATGAGCAAGATTCAGTGCTGTGAAAACACGACAGTGTTTAGGAAAATTCAAATGTATACAAATGGAAATGAAGCCATAGAATCCAGCTCAGGGAGATTTCTACATGCTGTGCCAGAAAGTAGGGTCTTTATTCTTTAGGCAAAGAGGATTATTAAAGGACTTAATTAAGGCTTAATGGGTAATATTTGCATTTTAGATGGATCCTTTGGCTATAAGAAAGGCTATCCCAAAGGTGGGAGCAGGCCTGGAAGCAGTTAAAGAGCGAGGAGGTTATGGTAATGGTCCAATTAAAAGATGACAAATGTTGACAGCAGAGTGATGGGAAAAGGAACTGAAGGAAGAGAGACAATGTTAAAAATAGGTAAATTGACAAGACTAGATTGTCCAGATGCGGAATACCTTTGCCTAGGATGTTGCGCTTTTAAACAGCATGTGTGCTAAATAGTGTCCATTTCCTTCCAGCTAAACTTTTCCCCCTCCCCACCCTGCTCAACACCAGGAAGCTTCCCTGTAGAGGCTGCTCTTCAGGCTCTCTTGAACTTTGGCCTGTACTGAGTTTGACTAATAAGAGGCATAAACTGAAGATTACCAGTAGGAGAAAGTGGCACACTTACCCAGTACCCACCCTGGCTGGCCCCTGTTAAGTGGTGGTTTCATTTCCTCTCCCAGTCTTGTAGCCCTGATGCTCTTACAAGGAAAAGCTCTAGTCAAGTTCCAGAAACAGCATCCTCCTCATGTCCTTTTAGGGCAATAACATCTCACTGCTCTTTGTCCCTGGATGCTTTTCCATCCCTGCTCAGTATCATTATTCCTTCTTCACACTTTATTAGTAGTTTCTTGATTAAACTCTCTAGAATTCCCACTGAGTGCTGGGATCCCAACTGGTAGCAGACATAATGAGTTTAGTGGTAGACATCTTGAATTGAAGTGTCTAAC
This sequence comes from Trachops cirrhosus, assembly GCA_028533065.1. Taxonomy (NCBI): domain Eukaryota; kingdom Metazoa; phylum Chordata; class Mammalia; order Chiroptera; family Phyllostomidae; genus Trachops; species Trachops cirrhosus. Next base: position 23,992,074 of record CM052539.1, read on the forward strand.
AGGCACTTGGATATGGTCAGACATCTAGGGGAGAGAACAGGCCTAGAGAAGTGAATGTCCCAGCAGAAGGCAAAGAGAAAAGGGCAGTGAGCCAGGATGGGGCCTTGAGGAGCAGCAACATTTAATAAGGAACTGAAAAAGATGAAGAAGGGGAGGTCCAAGAGGAGAGCAGAATCAAAGAAACCCAGAGCCTAGGAAATTTCAAGTAGGAGGGACTGGCCAACAACATCAAATGCAACAGAGAAGTCCTACAAACTAAGGGCTGGAAGATATTGTTGGGTTGGGAACTAGGCTGTAGGCTTTTGGTCTCTGTGGAGCTTGAGAGGGGTAGCGTGATTCTGGGGTTGAAAAATAAGCTGGTCGCTTATTTAGTAAGAACTGAGACATCAGGTTGGAGAGACCTGATTTTAATCTCTGCTCTCAGCTGTGCCCTTTTCCAGCAGCAGTATGTGGGGAGACTTATTTCACCTCTTTTGGGCCACTTTGTTAATTTGTCATGCATGTATCTCAGAGGATTCTTGTCAGGAATAAGTAAGATAATAACCATAAAGCATTTTAAACAGTGCCCAGAATACAGTAAACACTCAATAAATGTTACATACAAAATGGAGAAGAAATAGGACAGTAAAAATTGCCAAAGCAAAATCAATAGGTAGAATGATGACAATGTGTACAGAGCAGAATCTTCCAAAATGTGCTCCATGGAACATTAGATACGTACTTGCAATGTTAGCAGGTGTTATTGGAAATAAACACTTTCTGTAATGACATTAATTGGGGCAATAATCTGTTTAACTTTGTTTAAACTAGTGTCAATTCATTTATCATTATATTTCTACCAGGATTTCTCAGGCACAAGGATTTCTCAGATACAAGGATTAGCATACTAAATCCTGCTACAGGATTTAGTATATTAATATGCATCATGTTTTCCAGAAGGGAACTACAGTGTATGTATAACTTTACCAAGTTTGACTGCAGAATCTTTTTCTAAAGAATATTCATGGAAATAGTGAATATGCTCTAAGAAACACTAACTGTGCTTGTACACTAGACAATTTTTTCTTTATCTCTCTTTTTAAAAATGAGGAATATAATCTTAATGATAAGGAAAACATAGCAGTGAAGTCAATTTTAACTTAAATTTCAGAATCAGAAGAATTTGCATGGAGGAGAGCAACCATTCCCAACTTTCTTGTCAAAGACTGATACGTAACAAATTTCCTTGGAAGAAAAAAATGTACATATTATCCTTATTTTATGGATTGTGCTAACTTTGGGTTTCATAATTGTACATAAAATGTTTCTCTGACTTTTGACTATTAAAAAGATGGACAATTTATTTTAACACTATTTTTGAATGTTATCTTAAATGTGACAGGAGTTGAATATATTTTGAACATTTATGAATGAGCCACAGACATAGACAACGGTGTGGGGATGGACTGTGAGCGGGGGGGTGGGCTGGGAGGAGGAGGGCAAAGGGGAAAATAATTGGGATAGCTGTAATAGAATAAACAAGAATAAAAAAAGAAAATTTGAAATTAAAACATAGAATTTTTAAAATAAATTTTTCTTCACTTTTCTCTCACTATGCATGTTGATGGACCCAGGTTGGCTCTGGATTTCTAAAGATGTTTCTCGAAACTCACACAAATAATTGAAGCTAAGATGATCAATTATTTTTTTCAATACTTAAACTTATGTCCTTTTTATTTCTGAAAATGATAATTTTATTTATTTTTAAAAAGCACATGGGTACTACATAGAAGTTTTTAAAATGGATTTTAGAAAATGAATGTAGTTTTCTGTATAAAGTTCCAACAGGTAATTTTATATGAAAAATTGTAATTTAAATACTGTATAATAAATATTTTATCTAAACATGGACAGTTAGTTAAATGGACTGATTCAATTAGTGTGGCATGTAATTAAATGTTTGTAATATACACCAAAAACTGGGATTGTCAAGATTTTCAAGTGAATCAACAAAACAAACAAGCAAGCAAAATATAACCAAAGACATTGAAATTGGGAAGAGACTGACAGTAAGCAGAAGGGAAAGGGGAGGGGATAATGGGGAAGAAGGGTGAAGGGTTTTCAGGAACAACTACAAAGGACACATGGACAATAACAAGGGGGGTGGGAACAGGGGAGGGAGGTGGGGAAGGCTGGGGTGGCAGGGAGAGGTAGTGGGAAAAAGCAGAAAACTGTACTTGAACAACAATAAAAATCAAATGTATCTAGAAATAATAATAAATATATATTTTAATAAGCTTGGCCAAAAAGATTTTCAAATGAGTAAAATAAAAAAACATGCTTAAACGCTATTACTTATAAAATTCAGTATTTCACTAGAGAATTGAAAGGTAGTACATTATTTTATGTTAATCTATATCCATAGTCTGATACTGTATTGGAAAAATGAGGAAGTTTGGTTAATTTTATTATGACATTAATTTTGTGTTTGTTGATAAATCAATATATATTCTAGAGCAAAAAATAGGGGGAAATTTTGATCAGATTATTTATACACTTACATATATGGCTAAATAAAGGTCCTTCCTTCCATGAGTTTATGATATGGAGAAGTGCATCTGGAAAGTGTAACAATAACATTAATAATCTATGATTAATAAATAATTTTTTCTTAAGTTTAATAATTCTTTAATATCAAATCAAAATTTCTGGAAATTTTTAAGAACACATTTATATGTTTCTCTCTGAGTTGTTGCATCAGAATTAAATTAACTTTCATACATAGTCTCTTAGATAAACCAGCAATTCCTATTTAAATCAAGTTGGTGATTCATAAAATATACATTTTCATAATATTGCTAAGGGATTTCTACTCACTTTGGTCATGTGCTGAAAACTAAAGTGTAATCATAACAATGGGAGTGTTCTTGCCAAATACTGTAAAGTGTAAGCATATTTACAATAAGTGCCAACACTGTTACCATAAGAAACACCTCATTACTTGGATGTACTTGAAATTCCTAGATTTTATCTAGAAAGAAAAATTGGTTTCTAAACTTTCTTAATGTTAAGTTGATTAATATGGTGTGTAATAAAATGCCAAGGGAATTATATATTGTCTGTAATGTTTTATTCAACAGCATGTCATTTGGTCCCCCCAATGCATTATAGAAGAAACCACGTTATTATGAAATGCACTGATATGCTAGAGATATTCATATATAAATATAGTGATGCAACTTATTTTGCATCATCATGGGGAATTTCCTTTATAATTTCCCCTCTAAATTATACTTTTCCAATTAGTCTCTCAGAAATGACTATTGGCTTCACTCAAAATAGTTAGATACTTGGGATTTGTAATGTGGAAATTCTGGTATTGTCAAAACAGTGCTAAAATGATGGCAAGGACTTAGAATTAAGTTCCATGGAGTTCAGTCTAAAAGCTTAGCTAGTAAGCTGTTTCTTTTCAATTAGCTGAAACTGTTGAATCTGCTAAAAATCAGCCACTGTTTAGAAATGTTCCAGGTTGCTTCCCTTAATTTACTTTTTGTAAACATTCGATCCTTGAGCAACACAGGGACTGAAGCATTTACCTCCCACACAGTCAAAAATCCAAGTGTAACCTTTGACTTCCCAATAACTTAACTACTAATATCCATCTGTTAAGCAGACGCCTTGCTGAAAACATACATAATCAATTAACACAGTTTATATATACTATATAATGGATTCTTATAATAAAGTAAGATAGAAAAAAGAAAATGTTAAGAAACTATAAAGAAATGATATACAATTTATAGTATTTATTTTAAAAATCGTCTTATAAGTGGACCCATTCAGTTCAAATCCACGTTGTTGAAAGGTCAACTGTATTTGCAAGTAACACAGCTGTATCTTTAAAGTCCTTTTTCATCTGATTGCTGCAACATCTTTCAATTTTATTTTTTGAAGATTAATTTGGAACCTAATGAGAATCTTTTTATTAAAATTCTTGTTGCTACACTGAGGTCTTCAATCAGCATTTTTACTATGTGGATTCTTATGGTTCTGAAGTAGGGAGTTCTTAATTTGAAATTTTTAAGTCTGAATCAGACATGGATCATACAGAGGAATTTTGTGAAAATATGTTTAGAATTAGAAAACTTAATACATATTCACTATGGAAAATGTATAAAATACAACAGACAGATGAAGAAGAAAGTAGTACTTCCTATACACTCCATTCAAAAATAACTACCATCTGGGGATTCATCATTCCAAATTTTTTCCTATGTCTGTGTATCTGAGTGTGTATGTAAAAAGGAAAAGAAAGAATATCAAACTGTCCTACTATTTTAAGATGCTCTTTTACTTTCTATTATGATAATTCAAAAATATATTTTATTTATTTATTTTTAGACAGAGGGGGAGAGGGAGAGAAAGAGAGGGAGGAAATCATCAATGTGTGGTTGCCTCTTGTGTGCCTCCTACTGGGGACCTGGCCCGCAGCCCAGACATGTGCCCTGATTGGGAATTGAACCAGTGACCCTTTGGTTCACAGGCCCATGCTCAGTCCATTGAGCCACACCAGCCAGAGCTATTATGATAATTTTTCAAGACGTGAACATTTTTAGTCCTCTGAAATGTAGGACATTAAGCCATAGGTCTGTGGGTAAATTGTATCCAGTTCCCAATTGTATTTGCATCAGGAAGACATGGATGATCATAGATATTGATCATAATTGTGAAGTGTTGGGGATCATCACCTATATGTGCATCTTTCATTAGTGTGACTATTAATTACATAGAAAAACTTCAGATGCTATATTGACAGGCATTTATTTCCTATTTCTCTACAGTTAAACTCTGTTTAACTGTATGCAAAAAGAAAAAAAAAAAACCCTTAAGAAGGATTTCCAAGGCAAAAAGATATAGGATTGAATTCTGGCTATGCTCTTTGCTAGCTGTGTGATATTTGGCAGTGAAATGAAGACACAAATTACAGTAGCCACCCAGATCACCATTCTTCCAATGGTCAAGTGTACTGTCTTCTCCACCAACTGCTACCCTTTGAGGAAATCTTCTTTCTGATTCATATAGTCAGTAAAGGGGATATCGTCTTCTTACTTGATCTCAATGCATTGAACAGAGTGGTCAGTCAAAGGATGTACTGTGACCCAAATTAAACCCCTATTGGGTCTGCATCTCACTGGCCACTGTCTTTCAGATTGGCATGTGAGCTAAGCCAGACCTAGAGGAATCTGTCCTTGCAATTGCTTTCAAACTGGCAGCAGTGGAGAAAAGTCCTCTCTTCTCTAGTTGTGGCCCTAAGACATGAGCTTGGAAGTTGTCCCCAACCATAAAAATAACTCACAAGGAAAAACTTTTTTCTAGCAGGAAAAGAAGAGGTAGTAACTGTAGAGACTTTTACACTGCATAAAGGCTGTCTCATTTCTTAGACTGCAGAGAGTCACTTCACAGGTATCCAGAAAGACTACAAAACAACAACCTATCAAATTCAACTTAATTCATCACATAGCTGAGCAGGCATATTAGTGATCCTTGGGATTTTTTTAAGTAATCTGAATCAGAGTGATTATATAATTTATCAAACCAGCCAGGGCACTTCTAAGAGTGAAGAGGTCATTATGCCAGACAAAGTTATAGAGATGGAGAACAAATTCAAGGTTGCCAAGGACTGAAGTGAGGAGGGTGTACATGGTTATAAAGAGGTAGCGTGAGGGAGCTTTGTGACAATGGGACAATTGTGTATCTTGATCTTGATGGTAGTTAGATAAAGTGATACATTTGATATATATGCATATATACACACATATATATGGTATGTGTATATATATACACATGCACACACACAAATGAGTGCATATATGCTAGTGAAATCTGAAAAAATTCTATGGATTGCACCCATGTCAATTTCATAGTTGGGATATTTCCTGATTTTTCATATTTTCTTCTTTTGATATGTAGCATGTCAACATTAGGGGAGACAGGATGAAGAGCTCATGGGACCTCCCTACACCTCTCTTGGAAAGTTCCCATAAATTTATAATTACCTCAGAAATGTTTTAAAGAAATTGTTTTTGAGGGCCTGACACTCTGCTAAATATTCTAACCTACTCATTGACAAATAGAGCTTCTTTCTTGAGGACTGTCTCTAAAAGACAATAATTACTCTTGCAGGAAAAGTGAAGATATCTAAACAAATGTAGAAAATTTCAGGAAAGCACACAAGGACCTCAATAAAGTGCCACTAGCTGCAAACTCAAATGTGTTATGAGAAAGGTTACCTATTGAACAATAGTCTTATTAGATTTATCTACTGAGTACTGGAAATGACTGAGTGTTAAGGCATTATCATTTATAATTCCCATAACACCAATGGTAAAGGCAACATTTTAATGACTCTTCAGAGAATCGGTAAAAATGAAGTCATGGAAATTACCATTGTGGGAGGAAAGGACAAAACACTTGATTGATTGATGAAATGATGTTATTCTTTTAGCAATTGTTAAGCAACATCTTGGAATAATATAAGTAAATTAGAGTAAAATATAAAGTTTAAGACAAGCTTAACAGACGAGTAAAACAGGAAATATAAGTGGAAAATATATGAAGGTGAACAGATGTTTAAATATTTCAACCAGTCAGTCATCAAATATGTATTAAACTGGACATATAAGGAAGGCACTTTGAGAAACATCATAAACATGTAGTAAGTTAAAGGGCAATATATAACTTATAATGTAGTAAAAAGACTAAAGTAGTCATATATTAGTGTGCAAATGAATGGAACAGACAACTATATTCAGCTAAGTGCTCTTGCATTCAGATAAGGGAGAGTACTTAGGCTCGAAGGATCACTGTTTTCACGAAGGAAGACAAATTTCAGTCTGAATCTTGTCTGATAGAGTTCAGATAGATAGACTAGGTTAAGAAAAACATGACAGATTAAGAAACTGAAGTTCTAAAATAAGAGCATGAGAACATGTAAGTCATATTCAGGAGTCTTGGGTAAACGAGAGGATGGATTTGGGTCATGAGGAGGATGAGTGGCTGGACATGAGAGGGAGAAGGTTGTCTTGCCCAGCCAGGAGCTTCTATTTGGAACCCTCTGTTCAACAGTGCTACAAACGCAAACATTAAAATGAGCATTAGCTTAGCTGTGGTGTGCAGGAAAAAATTATCATACCTCATTTTCTCTTTAATTGCTTTTATAATTCAGAATATGCTGTTAAATGCAAATGCTTAATTCTAAGTATGTGTGCTCTGTCTTAATTAGATAAAATAATCCTCTGTTGCTTGGGTAGTTCAGTAAATTAGTCCCTAGATTTCAGCTCCCCTGGATCATGTTGTTTATGCATGAATCTGTGTGCACTCTTACAGATAAATGAAAAATAAATGATTTTTTTTTCCGAAACAAGTTGTACCTGTCAGTAGACTTTCAAATTTGTACTCACTCCATGTGACCAAAAATTGCCATGTCTAATATAGTAATTATAATTCACTATATATGCCCCCATCCTTGTAGAATGCATACTACAGATTTACACTTTATTTAGAACTACCAGTGAAAATTGCATTTTGTTAGCCAAAAACTAAATGGGAGATCTAAACCTGTCTGTTATGTACATAAGCATCCTACAAACTCAGTAATCGAGATCCTACGATAGTGCCCTATTTGTATATAAGGTATGTCCTGAGGGAAACAACCGACACTGTTATCTTAGGCATAAGTTAGAATGTAATTTTTCCAAACTTCAGTGCCTTACTGGAAATGACAGTGATGATACTGACGATCACTACCATTTAGTGAGTCACTGCTGTTTATCAGTGGCTGTCCCAGGACTTTACATCCAGGATCTTATTTTGTCCTTACACACTCATATGTATCATTATCATCATTTTAGTATGAGGGAAACGCCCGAAGGAGTTCAGAATGAAACTTCGGTCTGTTTGAACACAGAACATGTGCACACTATGCGGTACTGTTTCATGTGAAAATTCTGACATGGCTTTTATTTCTGCATTCCCTATCTGCCCCTTGCTCTTCATCTGGAAATATCCTGAGACACGGGACTGAATCAGTTTCTAGTCCTTGGCAGGGACTGCCATTTGGACAGAAATGGGCTACAGGTTACTCCTGGGGTCAGTTGGCTCCTGCTCATCCAAAACCTTTCTTGCAGTTTCTCCTTTCTGTCAGTCAGTCTGTCAGTCACACAGTCCCAGACCAAAGCCTGCTGACTGTCAGAGGATTCGTATAAATTCACAAGTGTCAGGCTTATCCCTTTGTTTATCACCTTCTTCAGTTTAATGGATCTGGCACTTTGTTAGATAAATGCACAGAACTGAATGGAATGGAATGTGCTGACATGGAGAAGCTGTCAATTTTTGTATGTCCAGAGCTTTTGTAGTCAACGCCAGGAAAATTTTTTGCCCTGACTTTAGAAACCTGTGTGAGATTTCGTGGCTTGCTGGCTTTCTGTGACTTTTACACCTCAGGCATTCTTTTCCCTCCATGAAAGATAGCACCTGGACAAAAAATAATTTTAACACTAAAGTCTTCCTTTTGATTGCATTACATTTGCAAATTAAACAGATTAATGGTAGTGTCTGTGTTACTGTCAGATCTTCAGTTTAATACTCTTATCTGACAAAATATAAATAGAAGACATAATTAATTACTCATGACTTACATGTCAAGTTACATAAAAAATTACATCCCCAAGAGGCCCATTATTACACATCTGACTGTTCTGTGAAATTAGTTTTGCTAAGAAAAAGCATACCTGAAGATAAGAGTTTTATTTGTTTTCCTTTTTTAACTTAATTTATTAGAGTATTTGCAAAGGGAGTATGTGAAAGAACATTATAACTGTTTACACAATTTTAAAGAGCTTATTTCATTTGCCTGAGGGAATATTATTTTTCCTTTGTAAAAATTCTTCTATTTGTTCATGAAATGCTAAACTAATGATGCTTCTGCAGAAGGAAGACCCCAGAATGTGAGTGTTACCTCTTTAGAACATGTCCTGCTGAGAAAGTTATTAGCCAACCACACTATACCATAACATCCCCTCCGTAAATTGTCTCAACCTTGAGCTGGGAAGTATACTACCATGACTGAAAAAAATGGAATAATTGTTCAGCCATGTCTTCTGTCTGATCTGTCTGGAGTTGACTGGAATGAAATGAGATCTCTTCTTTAACTGGAGAGCTCAGCATTTCACGTTTAGCTATCAGTCTGTTTCATGATAATTTTTGAAGGAACAGACAGCTCATGACTAAATGTGCTCTCCTATTATTAAAGGTGTACCACCTTTACAGATTTCTATCACTTTGAAGCAAAATGACAGCTGGGAAGAATTCCTGAGTGAGTATATTTTCTAAGTTTTAAATAGATATTTTATAAAATGTAGTATATGACTCAGGTTAGAGAAAACCACATACCTGATTTAAAAAAAAAAGATGTTAGAGTTATCAATGAGACAAGACAGCCTAGAGGAAGAAAAGACTACCTGCCCACAACCGCTTCGTCACCTCACCTCTTTGTGAAAATGAGAATCACAATCACTTCTACCTCATGGGCTTACTGTGCAGTCTGAGTGAGACAGTCTGTGCAAGTCCTCCGTAAGCTGTAAAGCACGATTTAAGTGCATGACATTATCTTATTGAAAATGATTGCATCCCCTGGTTTCATTTGTCTTGTACATGGGTGGGTCCGTTCTCCACTTTTATGTAGACCTGTCCGTGTGTTTAGTGTGTCACGGAGGATTGTAATGAACACTGCAGCACCTTCACTACATTTCAGAAAAGTAGAGTTCGTCTTGCCCAAGTTAACTTTGGGTCACCTGTAATCAGGGCTTGCTTATATGACTAGAATAATTTAATATCTAATATTTATAAAATATTTATATCTAATGGCAAAATATTTTCAGCCCAGCTTCACCTCTTATCTACCAATCAGAAAATTTCTATAAAAATGATTTTCATCCAACTTCATAAATATGCTGTCAAGCATTTTGTTTGTGCAATATTTGTGTCTATGATCACTAATCATCTTTCATAAATCTTATCCAGCCATCATTCATTTTTTAATAAACATTTATTGAATAATTGTATGACCAATCCTGTGCTAATCATTCAGTTTCCTTGGGTTCCACTCATCTGTGGGTACAAGTGTGTGCATATTTACAGCAATAACTCTAATATTAGAGTAGTTGACCTCATCAGTGCACATGAGGCGTTAGCCTTGTTCTCATAAAGTGCCCGCTCAGGTATTTCTCAGACTGTCCAGTGGGACATTTGCTACAGATCCCAACTCTTCTGGGTGCCACGACCTCTGCCCCTCTAGGCCCTATATTCTCCTATTAGACAACCCCCCTCTGCACTAGGTGCTATGGCTGCCCACCCCAATGGCTTCCCTGATGCCCTCAACATTTTCCTGTGACTTCATGTTTAAGGCTTTCTTAACAGGGTCAAGACTGCATTTTCCTTTTTTGCCTTTCCCCTCAGAGCCTGTCAGCTCCGAGCCAATGGATTTCACTAATGCTTCAAGCATGTCTGAATTCCATTCAGACAGAAGCTGTGGTCTCCCTCCTCCTCCCCTATCCCACTAACAGTAGCACAAATTCCTGAAATAGAAAGTAAATATAAAACCCAGGTTTCATGTATTGATAAAAACAGGAAATAATAAGAAATTTGTACCATTTCAAAATTCACACTTTTGGACATTGTTAATACTAATCCCACAGCTATGGGAATATGGGAAACAGGGCATACTGTGAATATAATGCTTGCTGACTACATTATTTTCAGAGTCATTGGTGAACATAATCCAAATGGTTCCAAAATGCAGTTATTTGGAAATTTAAATTCAAAGAGCAGATTATCTTTGAGTAATAAAATGTATTTTGCAAACATGGCACCGACTAGAGCATGATTTGCCAAAGAAAGAATTCTAAGTAGCCTAATTCTACTGGACCTCCTTCCACAGAAGTGTCAAAAAAATTGGATATATGCACATAAATCCATGAAAATAATATCAATTTCTTCCTCCTAACTCAGTAACTTAAGATAAGTAAAATACCTGTTAAAAGAGGTGAAAGCAAACATGGTATATATTATTGAAGTGATTCCATATTATAAATTAAAACTTTTATATGTGGTCTTTCAGATATCCTTAACCAAGTTTTCAAAATACTATATAAATAATGGGTTTTAAGTTCGTAATTTCATGGCTCTTTTTATATGCTGATCTCAGTTCAGTATCAAGTCTCTCTCTTTCACAAACCATCTGGGAGACTTGACAAGTTGCATCTCACCAGATGGCTTCACATACCAACCTCTCCCCTCGCATGGCGCCATACCTCCATGCGAAATCCTGGAATGCTTCGATACAATGTTCCTACTTAGGAAGAATTCCATAGTGCCTGACAGGAGTGACCAGTTAATCATTTCCCACTTCGTTTCACAAGGTTGAAATTGGAATATATTCCCACTAGGTGCTAAACTGTTTTAAAGGAATTAGGTCATTCTAGCTATGCAAACCCACCGGCCTCCTATCATCCTATCTTTCTACAGTTTCTCTTCTTACTCCATCTTTTCTCTCTACTAACTGGTCTATAATTTTATTATGTACACTTTATATAGAGAAAGTCCTTTCTTCTTTCTTTCTCCTTTTTTTCTCATATAATCATTGGAATATATACATTTACACATCAGAAAATAACTACAAAAGAGCTATGCGTACTTCTATCTCACTGTCTTCAGGAATTTTACAAGTGTCAGGGATTACACTGTGGCAATAAAACCGGGTGGATAAATAGCAGCCATACATTTTATCCACTGGTCAATGAGAAACTTCTAGTTAAGAAAAAAAAAAGAAAAGAAAATGACTACACAGGTTTGAGTTCAGTGTGGGAGATAATATCTTCCTGAATCTAATATGCATCTTGATTATATCTTGTAATAAGAAATTTAATTGCCTGTATTAATTATTTTATAGAATAACTACATATTTAAAAATGATTGGCTGTGAAGAAGCTCCTAAGTCCCTTCTGCCTTCCTTTCTCTACAAATGTTAGGGAGGCACCAGAGAAGTCATGGAAGACAGTGACGTGGAAAGGACTCTTCTTAACTTTTGTCAGCTTAGAGACCGAGTCTGACCTGAATGCCTTCTCCCATCCCTGTTCCCATCGTCCCTCCTCTGAATCCCTCTCTGAAGTTTTACGGTTTCTTCCAGCCATTTAGTGTGTAAGAACAAAGCATGAATCAGAAAGTTTCACAAATATGATGGGCCTCCTTTCTCTGGTCTTGAGCATCCTTCTTTTAACATATTGGATTTTAGCTTCTAAATTTTTGCTTTCTTTTGTCCTCCTTGACTTTCAGGCTTCAGTGCCTCTGTAGCCTCTGAGAAACACATGAACTGCCTATATCCCCAAACCACTGTTTTGAACACCAAGCCTAACTACCTGCTACATTTTTCTTCTCATTTAGCAATAATTGACTAATTACTAATTAGTAATGGACTAATCTTACAGTGGTAGCACAGTCATAAATGTGCTACCACTATAAGAACAAAATGTATCACATAGAACTTTGCCTCCAGGACCTTTAGTTCAAATCTCTTTTTTACTTGTTTTCAAAAATGCTATTTTATGTGCTCTTTTATTTCTCCCATTGCCTCCTCATCTTGGATATGATAACAGTATACCTGCATCATTTTTCTGTGTGGAGGCTTCTCAGTCTCTCAGATGTGAAGTCGTAGGAAGTTGTCCACAGCTTGTCAGAGGCAGAAGGAGTTTGAGGGAATAATCTCCGCTGAACCCAACTTGATACTGATCCAGATAAGTTCAATGCTTCCCTGAGGTGTGGTTTTGTGGGCTAGAAGAACATCAGCCAATCTTTCCCAAGAATCCTACATGTTCTATTCTTTGTATATAAAAAAAAAGAAGTAAGACGATCAATGAAGGAGCAATCTCTTGATACACAAAGAATAGATTAGTTCCATCATGGGGCTTGGGGAAGAGCCAGCTAATTCAGTTAGTCAAAGGATAGAGGAACTGAGTGAGATAAAAGTCTGTCATCTCATTTTCCTGTTTAAAATACGTATAGGACTTTCCATGGTTCTTTGGATAAAATCCACCCCAATTCATGGGCTTAAAATTCTTCCTTGATATGGCTTTTGACTACTTCTCTAGTATCATTTCCCCCCCATTCCTCACATTTTGTGCTGTGGTTATTCTGAATGCTTCTCAGTTCCTCAAACTCGATACTCATTCTTACCACCCTGCAGTCATTTACATGTGCTGGTCTCTGTGCCTGAAAAATTCCTTTCTCCCCTACACTCTCCCTTTAATTTAACAAGCATATACTCATCCTCCAGGTCTCAGCTAAGATGACCCTTTATCCACAGATGCATTCCTGACTATCCTTCCTCCCAAGCAGGGAGAAATGCATACATTTTTTCCTTCTCCCTAAAACTCCTCCCCACTCCATCTTCATATGTCCATCTGGAAAAGTCCTGTTTATTCCTCAAGACACGACTCAAAATTTTCTCTTCTTTGAAACATCCTAGCCTCACTCTGAGTATGGTACACTCCCTCCTCCTTAGTGCATCACTGCAACTTGAAGATGTGTCTATTATTGGTTTAATTACACTGCACTGGCAATGTTTGTCCATCTATTTGTATTCCAGATTAACTCTTTGAGAAAAGAGGTTGTTTTAGAGTATAATACGTCTTTATTGTCTTTGTATTCTAAAACCTGCTCTTTCCTTACCTGTTTATCCTATAGACAATTACATTTTTAAATACTTTTAAAAGATTTTATTTGTTTATTTTTAGACAAAGGGAGGGAAGAGAAGAAGAAAAAAACATCAATGTATGGTTGCCTGTCATGTGCCCCCTATTGGGCACCTAGCCTGCAACCCAGGCATGTGCCCTGACTGGGAAGTGAACCGGTAACCCTTTGGTTCCCAGGCTGGCACTCAGTCCACTGAGCCACACCAGCCAGGGCAGATAATTACTTTTTAATTATCTGTCTCCTAGTCACTCTGTAAGCCATGTAAGGAAGGGAGCATGTTTTATCTCCACTCTTTACCTACTACCTTTCACAAAGTTTGGCACATATAGACATTCACATACTTTTAGAATAAATACACGAGTACATGCTAACTTCACATAAATGATAAATCTTTCAGTAAGTAGTCATAAAAAAGACAGAACAAGGGGCTCTTGATGGCTTTACATAATGTTTAGTACTAATAATGTTTATAATTTATGATGAATCAGAGACTATAGATACTTTTCATCTATTTGGTTAAAATTTGTTTGCATGGTCACATGAAGAGCAAAGATCTAGAAAACATAATAATTAGGATTGTTATAAAAAGTTACAACAAATAGATAAGAATATCAAAGCATGTAATTGATCAGTAGCCCTATAAAATCACCTACTATACTCAAAAGACCTAAATACCTCAAATGTTATCTGCATATATTTATTTTGTCATTCAGTAAGCACCATTTTTTTATTGTTGTTCAAGTACAGTTCTCTGCCTTTTCCCCCAACTCCTCCCAACCACCCCAGCCCTCTCCAGCTTCTTCACCTGTTTCTACCCACCCCCTTGTTATTGTCCATGTGTCCTTTATAATTGTTCCTATAAACCCTTCACCCTTTCCCCCCATTATCCCCTCCCCTCTCCCCTCTGGTCACTGTCAGCCTGTTCTCAATTTCAATGTCTTTGGTTATATTTTGCTTGCTTGTTCATTTTGTTGACTAGGTTCCAGTTAAAGGTGAGATCATAATGGTATTTGTCTTTCACCACCTGGCTTATTTCACTTAGCATTATGCTCTACAGTTCCATCCATGCTGTTGCAAAAGGGTAGGAGCTCCTTCTTTCTTTCTGTTGCATAGAATTCCATTGTGTAAATGTACCATAGTTTTTTTATCCATTCATTTACTAGGGGACAGCAGCATAAAATAGAGCAAAAATAGACTCTTCAACAAATGGTGTTGGGAGAGCTGGACAGCTACATGCAAAAAAACAAGCACTATTTATTAATTACCTAAAATATGCTAGGCACTTTTCATAAGCTGAATAATGGTCCCCCAAAGATGTCTACACTCTAGCCTAAAACCCATAAATATGTTACCTTACATGACAAAGGAGACAATGCAGATGTTATTAAGATTGAAGAGCTTACAATAGCAAGATTATCTTTGAATTTCCAGTTGGATTCAACCTAATCACGTGAGTCCAAAAAACTGGAAGAAGAAGGTAGAAGAATACTAGCTCAGGATGCAGTGAGAGAGACTCTGCCATTGCTGGTTTTAGATGAAGAAAGGGGGCACAAGCCAAGGTACTCAGGCAGACTCCAGAATCTGAGAAAAGTCCTCAGCTGACAGCCAGCAGAAGATGCAAACCTTAACCCTACAACTACAAAGAACTGAGTTCTGTGAACAACTTGAATAAGCAAACAGATTTTCTCCTAAAGCCTCCAGAGAGGAAACACCGCCAATTCTTTGATTTTAGCACAATGAGGTACATACCAGATTTCTGACCTATAGAATTGCAAGGTAATAAATGTGTGTTATTTTAATTATTTTATGGCAGTAATAGAAAATTAATACAACACTTGGAATTGACTCTTGGAAAAGAACAATAATTAAGACACGGTCTTAATTACAGTCTGTTGTTCAAACATTTTTGAAGACCACAGACTAGTCTGGTCAGAAGAACAGATTTATGGATAAACAATACCAATATAGTGCAATTAAACCTATAATAGAAATATAGACATTTTATACTTTAAAATTAAGGAAGGCGTCAACTCTATTTGGAGTGTGATTGGAGAAGGGTTTGGAGAAGAGATCATTTTAAGATGGTAAGTGCCAGTGTTCCAATTGGACGTATGGATAAATGGACAGTGCACCGGCTGATAAAACGTTGGGCTAAGAAGAGGTGGTGTTTCAGATGAGGTTAATAGATGGGTAAGTACACAAGAACTTATTTATCATACAAAACATTTTTGGATGAATAATGTGGAAGGCTTAGCATTTTAGAAAGTTTACTCCATTTAGCATATATAGCATAGAGAACAGGCTTGCCTCTTAGAGAAGTACTTGCGGAGACTGTTACGCTATCGTTAGCAAGAAAGGATGAGGTCTCTGCTTCATAATATCTACCATTTCCTAGACTTCGTTATAGTGTCAGCAATAATACCAGCACTTTACATATCTAACCTAATGTAATTCCTGTTCATCAGTTCTGTGAAGTACATGTCATCTCCATTTCACAGATTATGAAACCAAAGTTTAGACAGATGTGCCCTCCAAAAAGATGTTCTCATTCTCCAAGGAGGTAATGAAAATGGGACTCAAACCCAGGTGTTAGTGCCAGGTGTTAGTGGGATTAAAATCTCAAATCCATCTGCATGGGTGGAGCAGGGGATTAAAATAAGAGGGTAGAATGGAAAAAATTTAATGGGTAAAATCAATTGGGCTTCGACTGGTTCGACTGGTTCGATGGGTAACAAGGAAAAGAGGGAAGTGTATGCGTACTACAAGTTTTCTCACTTGAATTATTAGATTAAGGATGGTGCTGTTAGATAGAGAAGGAGGCCATCATAGAAATTTTTCTGGATCAGGGCAGGATGAGAGAAAAGCTACGTTTTGGATAAATTCAAAGTATGAATGGGATACCCAAGTAGAGATGTCCAGAAGCCAGTTAGGTGTGAAGCTGAAGTTTAGAACTAGGACATGGATAGAAGATGAGGATTTGGAAATCATCTACTTAAAGGCAAATTTCCTTGACTAGGATATTTTATACAAAAATCTAGGAGAAATCTCCTCTTTCTAAGGAGTAATATACAAGTTTATTCTTAACTCTGATCTGAAAGAAATTCTCGTCAGAGGTTAGAAGATATTTCAGCTTAACATCAGTGTGCTGAATTCCAGATTGGGGCTGCTGGCAGAACGGCAGATGACCAAAGGGCCCCAGATCTGCCCCAGGTGTCTTGCCAGTGGGACCAGAGCCCTGTTCCCATGGAAGATGCTCTGCCATGAAGCTCTGCTGCATTGGAGCTGCAACTCTGTAAGCCCTCAGTGAACATACTGACTCCCCACCCTGCCCCAGTTAGCCGCATATCAGTCAATTAGCAGACTGACAACTCAGCCAAGGGAACAGTGAAGGCTGGTTTTGCAAAGAATTGTCTACTAGCTTGAGTTTGGTGGTGGAAAATGAGAGAAATTTGGGGCAAATACTGCTCCATGCTTCCTGATCAAAATATTTTAAAATGAAATAATTGTCATAAAAAATTCTGGTTAAGAATTTCTTGCAATTGTCTGGTGACTTTATTAGAGGGAGAAGCAGCCACTAACTGCAAAAGACTACCTCTGTTGTAGCAGACACACAAGAAGAGATTTTCACCATTGCAGAGCTATTTATACACAGCCAACTTCTGTCCTCAGTTCACATACACACACAACTCCCATTGATACCAATGGAAGCTCCAGGCATGTGGCTGCGAACAGAACTTGGCCCGCTGAGCCACGAGGCTTGGCATTCTTTTGCTCACTCTGACAACTTCAGAACTAGATCCTTTAGCATAGGAGCTTGTAGAGAAGGATTCTTGATTCCCTTTCTCTTTTCTTCCTCCTTATCTTGGCTAGGAAAGACAAAATAGAAACTCAAGAAAGGGTTCTTTGCATAGCATAAACTTTGTGAGGGACTTGAAGAAACTGAGACCTTCCAAGTTTCTGGATTCAGAAACTTGACAAAATAGTTTCATGTAAATGCTGTAGTGTCCAGGGGACATGCTAACAATTGGACTTCACAACTACCTTGGAAATACAAACAAATTACTTTGAACCCATAAAATTCTCAAGTTCAACGTTCAGTTTGCTAATGATATATTTCAGTAAATATTTGAAAACCCCCATGGACATGTACCTTACATTCTTTCTCTTAGGAATTGTTCCTTCTCTAGTCCGGGCGATTCTGGTGCTGCTGCCAGCATGACTTCTGCCTCCGTTGTGTGGTTACATGTCAGGCTGCACAGGTGGGGTGTCCAGCCCTTAGTTACAACAGGTGGTCCGGAGGTGGCACAGGGACCAAGGAGAGAGAATCAGTGAATGCGATTTCAGAGATTGGAGGGGCTGGGGAAAATAGAGACCTCTTGAGATCAGGCAATGAAAAAATACAAAACTTTCATCTCTTTAGGGACAGGTTCCTACCACTTAGAGAAAACTTGACAGCAAATCCTGAAGCAATCAGAAAGGAAAATAAAGATATTAAAGAAAAATATTGTTTGATGATATGATTTAAGTAACTGGGTCCACTCATGCCTTCCTGGGTTTTCCAAATGTGAAAGAAAAGAAATCCTTTTCATTCTTAAGCTGGCTTGAGTTGAGTCACTATAACTTGCCACTTATAGAGATTTTTAAAAATCTATTTTTCTATCCCATGCAAATACACATATTCTACCAGTGCTATACATACTGAAACTTTTCTAATAAATAACTTCAGGGGAAACATGTCACCTACAAATCACCATGGATGATCAGTGTATTCTCTAAAAGAGGATACAAAGCATGCAGTGTCTCCACCTCTTTATTCTACAGGGAAAAGGAAGCCAGAAGGGGCCTCTCTTTGTGGATGTGCTTTGAGGAAGCATCCCATTGTCTTGCCTCTTGGCCCCAGCCCAGGGAGCACCCCGATGGGGTCTGAGCACAGCATGTAGCCCTGGCAATGGAGCTGGCAACAAGGAGAGTGTGTTACAGAGCTCATTCCATAGACCAGCTACCATCACCACATCCGTCCTCCCCGAATTATCTGAGTGCCCTTTTTAGAGAAAGGAGCTATGCATGGTTGGTAGTCACTATTTTCTGAGATGAGAACACAACAGATGGAGGGCAGGGGATGGGAGTTTCAGAATTGTGAAAACTCAGGGGGAATGGGGGTGTCTCCTGCCATTGTGAAGCTGTACTGCTCAGACCGTCCTAAAGAGAGAGTAAGTGTGATTCAGCCTTCACACACATGGAGTAGAAAAGGAGCTCACATAAACAGGTTTAGTTATCTCCATTGAGCAAGCAATAAGTCCACATTAATAGTTTCTCTCGGAGGTAAATTTCATCAGCCACTCAGGAAATATATTGTTAGGAATAAATATCTATTATGTACTTCCTGAGGAATTTGATTGTTGAAGAAATTGTTTGTTTTCAGCATGGTCTGGCTTCTGGCATCATTATTGGTATTTATGTCTTCACATAAATAACTCATTTTACAGATAGTCATCTTAATGCCATCAAGTTGATTCTGATTCCTGGTGACTGTATGAGCAATGTTCACAATGTCCCATCCTCCACAGCCCTGCTCGGCTCCTGTAGACGCGTGCCTAAGGCTTATTTTACAGAGTCAATCCATCTCATATCTGTCTTCCTCTCTTCCTCCTGCCTTGTTTTTCCAAGAATTATTGTCTTTTCCAAAGGACCCTGCCTTTCATGATGTGCCTGAAATAGGACAGCTTCAGTTCTGTACTTCTATTCATATGCAGATTACAATACCCATTAGACCTAGAAGTTTCCCTCACCACATACACACACACACACAATCAATCTAAAAACTATTTTACTCATCTAAGAGAATCTCGGGCATTTGTTTGACTGTAGTAGAAACAAGAAAGCTCATTTTTCTTCCAAGGACAAAGCCGAAGAGGGAAAGGATTGAGGGTGGCAGGTGGGGGTGGCGGGAGGGGGAAAGTGGTGGCGGGAAAATGGAGACAAGTATACTTGAACAACAATAAAGAAGTGGGTATTTATTTATTATTGAGTAAGAAAAATAAGGGGGCCATTTAAAGAGGACTTATTATAATTAGCACTTTACATACATAGTCCTACTGAATACTCACAACAGTCTCACTTGGGGTCCCAAAACTGACCCCTGTTTTGCAAACAATAAAAACAAGCCTCAGAGATAGGAAGTGACCAGGCAAAGGAGATGGACTCCAAAGCCCATTCTCATAACCACTGAGTAAATTTCAGTACATTGTTGTCATTTTCATGGAAATTTGTAAAAAGATCACTAAGGAATAAAATTCTCTCAGCACAGCCATTTCACTTCTCTGCATATTTTCCCCAATACGTTTTCCTTTCGTCTAAGTTAGTCTTCTCAATTCTATTATTTTTTTTATTAGTAGTAGTAAAGAAAAATTTAGGAGAGGGAGGATGAAGGGAGAGAGAAGCACACAGATTAAAATGAATTTAGAAATGAAGGCAACTCTGACTCATGTTGGTGATATTTCTCTCTGCCTCCTTCCTGCACTGTCACCAGAGAAGGGGTTTTATTGGGTTGGGTTGAGTATCTGTTTTCACTGCTTTACTCCCAACTTCCTCTTCCTGCAATGAGCTGAAAATAGTGACCAAAAAGCACCTTTCTCACATTTAGTCACGGGTCCTTTTGTGTCTCATGTAATAAACTTTAACTATCCTCTCTCTCTCCCACTGATTTCAGGCAGATGACGCAGCTGCCAATCTCCCTTCTTTGCCCAGGAAGAGCCCAGTTCTTGCTGGGCAATTTCAGTTCCCACTATCAAGAAAACACTTTCAGGGAAGGGGGGTTAGGAAGATGTGTGAAAAAAAGTAAAAGAATTGAAAAACACAAATTGGCTGTTAGACAATAGTCACAGAGACGTAAAGGACAGCATAGGGAATATGGTCAATAATATTGCAATCACCACGTGTGGTGCCAGATGGGTACTAGATTTACTGGTGATCCTTTGTGAGTTATATAAATATCTAATACAGGTTTGTATGCCTGATTCTAATATAACATGGTATGTCAACTGTCAATTTAAAAATTAAATTATGAAATAAAAAGTAAATTAAAAGATAAAAGAAAGCACTTCCCATGTGGGCATCTATTGCCCCGTGGGACTGTTCCTGAGAAGCGGCGTGGCCTCCGGCACAGGACCAGGGACGGAGGAATGCATTTGTCATCTCCAACCTATTACAAATGTAAAGCTAAATCATATTCTCATCTTTCTCCTCACTGAAGTTTTTTAAAAAATGCTTGAAATCTTGTCCCACGAGACAGCCTTTTGGTCAGATCTTTGAAAGCTGATAATCATATATTTCCGTTAAAAGTTACCAGATAGTTTACTGTATTTTAGACTGAAGCGTTAGAATTAAAACTCTGTAAGAATAAGCTGAAAGTTGTCATGGCTATTTATAATAGGTAGAAGAAAAATAAGCAAAAAAAGTATTTTTATTCATTTGAGGAGGTAGCTGGTATTTGCTAGCAAAGGAGAACTGCCATGTAATTAACTGTGTCAAAATGTTTTCTTTGTTCACAGTTAATCTAACTGCAGCTGCTGGGAGGCAGAATGCATAAATATGACTGTGTACTTTTAATTACAGAAAATGACAGGCGTAAGTTGTGACTGGAGCCTTGCCTGACATTGTTATAGGCGAAAATGCTGCTCAGAGACTCTGAATTAATAAGTAGCCTTTTGGGTTTTTGGTGTCAACATTTTATTGATGTTACTAACAACTAAAAATTAAAATTCAGAATTTTGAACAGCCAAAGAAAATGTAAATAAAATCAATGTAACATTTTTAGAGAAATCGTGGCACATAATAACCATCTTATACTGAACTTTACATGAAATGATATCTCGCTCATGTGTCTTTGTCTTGGAGGAAGAAATGCTGCATGTATGTGAATTTTCCAGAGACACCTTTAAGAATTAAATTATTTCCCTGATTTTCTTCTCCATTCCTTGCAAAGAAGTCGCTCCCAATTTGAATTTTTATCCTAAGTGCTCTATTAATAATGAAGAAAAAATATTGCATATGTTTTATTTTTCTGTTTACAGTGCTGCGTAGTAATGCCCATAAATGGAAAGGTGAGTACCCTCGGGCCCTGGATTTTGTTCCTATCTAAATGTTTATGCTTAGGAGACAGGATTCACTAGAAATGAAGCAGCGCCTCATTCTTGAGACATTGTCTTCATATTCTTCACGTTTCTTCTGCCCTTAATAGCTGAATGATGTAGCAGAATTTCCCTAGGTTTTACATCAAACAAAATGTTTCATCTTCTTGTAACCTGAGCATGGTACTTCGACCTCTCTGAAAAATCAGTTCATTCTTCTATAAGGATGAAATAGGATAATCCATGTTTAAATCATAAATGCAATGATTGCTTCAAAATGATATTTTTAATGTCTTTCCTCTGTGACTGTTTTTAAATCATCTTTTCTTTTATTCTTATATATCTTTTCTGTGCAGTGTTAGAACGGTAGGGGGTATGGTTTCAGTTAGAGAGGTTTCAGGAGTCATGGTCAAGGCTGTGGCTAAGAGCTGTTTCCAGCTTTCTTGTTGCCTTCATTCCACTCTTTATCCCCCTACACAGTCAGCGTGGGGGTGGCCATCACCTTGGTGACAGCAGTTTTGTGCTGTGCATGTGGTGTGAACACTGGCCTAGTGCAGAGCATAAACAGGTCGTGCTGTCTCGGTGATTCACTATAAACAGACAGGCTATTGCCTTTGTTCTCTTAGCAGCTCTGCTGCTGAAATACACTAATGATAGAACATGTTAGTGGAAGTTGTGCCGCTCCATCTCTAATTACTGAATGCCAATGTATTCTTAAAGCTACTGTCAACAGCTGATGGCTCTGGGTGAATGTTTCAGATTGTGCTCAAGGGAATTCTGCTCATCCTGCCTTCACCAATCTGAATGATGTGTGCGGAAACTTGAGTGATTCATTTCAATACGCTGAATAGTTTAAACAAAATGGAAATGAACATTAAGAAAATATTTTCAAATCAGCAGGTGTTCATTGGGGATTGACTCTGTACAAAGAGCAATGGAACCTTGTTTAGTTAAGACGATCTATCCATTCTCAAGCCTGATTTACTTGTGCTTAGGGAAGACAATTATTCAGTTTCATCCCTACCCTTACTTACTCCCCCATATCTCCAAACTTTCAGACAGGACTTCAGCCATGACCTGGCTTACTTCCTGCTATAGGCAGTCAACTTGGCTCAGTCAGGTTGGGGGTTTAGAGAATCTCTAATCCAGTTTGCAAGTTGCATAAATGAAAGAAACTCAACACTAACCTCATTATTCAAGTTCTCACAGTAGTTGAAGCAAGGACAGAACCAATATCCAGGGTTCCCATCTGTTGATCGAATATGCTTTCTGCATCGCTTTGTTGTCTGTATCTTGTACCTGTTAGTTCAGAATATAGAAGGAAGTGGCTGGTGGCAGGTAGAAATCCTAGGCCAACATGAAAGTTTGTCACTTCCAGAACTTCTGCTCAGCTTCAATTATATCTGTTAAGGATTTAATGTTCAGTTTACATGAATCTGCCAAAAGACCCCTGGCATTTTTATGTCACTTTCATTCATTTACTCCCTCCTGAGAGATATTGTGGAGTGAGATCAAAATGATCATGTGCAGTTTACAGATTTGTGCACTTGAAGTTGAATGTGAGGTGCACCCGGAATTTGTTCTAATTCTCTAATATAAAACCTCAGATGAAACTGGGCTATACTCCAAAGTAAGTTTGATACAAGTGAGGTGCAAAAACAGCACGCATTTGCAGAATATCCAACCTGCTATTTCTGAAAGAAAGAGTGCATTACCTCAGAGACCACCAGAGGCAGACTGTATTTTAATGGATAGATTTGGTTGAGAGATAATTAACATTTATAGTAATATTGATTCTCATCCGCGTGTCAACATAGATCTTTCCATTTACTCGGGCATTCTTTCAGGCCCTTCATTATCATTTTATTAATTTTCAATGCCTTTGTTGAAAATGCATTTAGATTAATTCTCACACATCAATTTTGTTGACTTACTGGCACAGGGCTGGTTTTTATACGTTGACCCTGTGTCCAGCATAACTGCAGAACTCTCTTATTAGTGCGCAGAGTTTGTCTTTCTACTTCGTAACCTCATCTCGTATAGCCTGTGCCACCACCTGCCCAAGCTTTGCTTCCACACCTGCACTTTAAACAGTTTCTAGAATCCCCCAAGCATTTTTCTTACAGAGCCTTTGTTTTTCTTGTTTCTTGTGCTTCAAATAATTCATTCTTTTTCTTGATCTTTCAAATCTCCATTTAAAAATCAACATATTCAAAGGGGTTGCTCCTGACTAGGCAATCTAAAGTGGGCCTTCTGTCTATTTCACTTTTCTAAAATCACCAGCATCACGTGTATGTCCTTCATAAAACATCTCACAGGCAGGAAGTATTTTTTATTTATGTATTTACGCTAAAATGTGAGTTTCGTCAGGGAAGGAACTTACTAGTGTAGCTCCCTGTTGTCTCCTCTGCACCTGAAATAGTGTCTGACAAATAGCAAGTGCTCAGAAAATAGAAGACAGGAAGAGATCTGAGGCTAATGATGGAAGATCTGTGGTTATAGCATAGAAGAGACATTTTCAAAGCATATCATGATACATTTTATATCCCATTGTCCAAAGCACAATAACATATAATAAGTACTATATAATGATAATGTATCTCCATCACAAAAAAAATTGCAAAACTTTCTGTTCAAGTACTGTCTCAAAGTAATATGCAGAAAACCAAAAAGCAATGTTATTAGCTTATAGAATTTAAACAGTTCATAGTCTAATTGACTCATATACATACATTTTAACCTACAACATATAGTTATATGTTAAAAACATCTACTGGCACAAGAGTATATTATAAATGTTTAGCAAATAGATCAGGAATCAGTTGCTTCAGGAACTCACAACAGTAAAAAAAAGTGGGCCCTATTTGATCAAGGTGCATTTACAAAGTGTTCTGTTAGTGAACCTCATATCTGACATAGAAAAAGAAGTTATTCTGATCTGTCAAGTAGATGAACCGAATATCTAACTGTGTATCTGGGTTTGTTGAAGAGTGCAAATAACTGAATGAATAAGTTTTTAAAATTTGTTTTGTGGATGTTTGGCAAATGTTTAAAAAATCCTTTACATTTACTCACCATGTAGATGCTAAGCCATGTTATACTATACAGCCATTAGTGTTCAACATTAAACCAAACTTCTGTGTGGAAAATAACTCCTCCTTCATTATCCCCATACTCATATCACGCTCTTCTGGAACAGTGTAACCTATCAGCACAAACTACTCCATGGACCCATTTTGGGGGACATTTCTGTGTGTTACTCTTACTGGAACACACTGCTATTGCATCCTGTTCTCCAAGATTCTGGTGCATCCCTGATGATCACTGAGGACTGCAGATTCACCAGAAACTGTGAAAGCCACCAGCATCTACTGAGTGAACAATACAAAGTGAAGTGTAGCCCTGGTTGGACAGTAAATAAGCAACTGGGTATTGAGTCCATGTGCGTCACTCTTGGCCACCTGTATCAGAGCCAGATGCTAGTGTGGGTACGATAGTGTCATACTTATTTTATTTTACAAATGCAATATAACCTCACTATTAAAAGTTCATCTACTCTTAAATGTCTTTAAATATTTTCTAAATATTACACTTATTCTGAATATGGTAGGCCTTTAGAGAGCAAAGAGCAAATAGGAAATATCTGCTATTTACAGAGCATTTTCTCAAGTGAATGTATCATATTATCACATGCCTTTCTTCTATGATGCAGTTTATAAAGCCTTAGAGTTCAGTAGACAATGAATTGGAAGCTAGGAATTATGTCTCGCAAAATAGGAACCAATACACAAAAAGGAATGACCTCCTAACTCAGAAGTGGCTTAAACTTTAATGTAAATTCTAGTTCCAAAAATGAATTATGTTTAAACATGTTAATACCAGCTAAACATAATATTTACATAATCTTTCAAGTCTCCATTTAAAAATCAACATATTCAAAGGGGTTGCTCCTGACTAGGCAATCTAAACATAATGTTTAGAATGTAAAGCTAAAACATAATGTTTAGCTGGTGTTAATAAATTATATGAAACTTTAAAGTTAATCTGAGGTAAGTATTTTGATTATCATAGACTAAAAATACAGAACTTTCTAATTCTAAATTAGAAAAGCTAAACCTATTTACCAAATTGTTTTCCATGGAAACATTTTAAAACATTATATATTTTTATTATTGCTTGAGCATTTTAAAGTTAAATATTCAAACTAAGCTCCTAATGCCTTTCAACATGTGACTGGAATGTAACTCATAAGAAGGAAAAGCCTACAAATTCAGGATAACAGGAATTTAATTTCTATGCTTGAGTCTGTCCTTGAGTCTGTCTAGGGTAGAAAGTTGGCACTCTTAGTAAAATAAACTTCATTTCTTTATGGAATGAAGTTTGAAATTAATAAGGAATGAAAGTAAATATTTACAAGATTAATTCCTTGAGCTTCTTCAATATCTTACTTCTGCAACACTTTGAAACTATCTTCTCCAGGGACAAAAGAAAGTACAGTAATTACCTCTTTTCCACATGGTGTTTAATTATGGTCTATTTTTCGAAGAACAGCTGGGCGACACTGGCCGGGCTACAAGTTAAACACACCTCCTTCAACTTGCCTAGATTTCAAAGATAATGAGTACATTGGGTGACAGAATCTGAATTCAAAAAGATTTTAATAGGCTGGCACTATAGTCTGAAAATGAGATGAAAGTGATCCAGGGTAAATGTGAAAGCTTAGACTTGGGTCCAAGGAACCAACTGAGAAAACTCAGGGTAGAGAAGATACGACTTAATAGCAACAGAATAGCAGAGTGAATTTTAAAAAAAAACACACAAAATTTAGAAGCTTTATTTGACAAGCAGTTAAATATGAGTTAGTGGTTTGATCTCATTAACAGAAGACAAGAATGTGACTCATACCACATAAGCAAAAGCAGTCATCTTCAAGACCTACCTTAGGCTGAAACACAAAAAATAATTGCAAAGGACTTAAGGCTCTTTGCAAACAAATGTCATCATTCTTAATTTAAAATTTCTTCAAACAGAGATCAAGGAATCTGACTTACATAATGTTCATTTTACTAATTTGACTATAACTTCAAGAATCCCTCTTACGATAGAATTGGTAAACTCATGGATAGTTGGTAGTATCAGAATAGTTTGCATATTAAAATATTATTAGCATATGCACCATACAGAAACCATTAAAACAAGGCTTAGCTAAAATGAGCTTATGTTGGAGAACTATCCGTACAACTTATGCCACACTTGTTAAATCTACATTACTTTCATAATCCTGGCAAACAATGAAAACTGATCATTGTACAATAGAGAGGGAAAAGATAATCTACCAAAAATCACAAGGGAGTCTGGGGATATGACCTATAAGACATTTTTGAGGCTTCACTCAAGAGCATAAGATCGCAGCCTGATGACGCATGTGCCAGGAGATAGAATAAACCTCTAAGCTTATATACCTTGGTGAATACTCGTTATTATAGAATTGGTACATTTCCCACGTGGAAAAAGTGTTTTCTTGGCTTCTCTCTCTACAAATAAATCACTATTGTAAAAACTCTCAAAGGAATGTCAGGTGGGTTTTCTGGAAATATTTACCATAATTGATTTCTGTGGGTTCCTAAATGCTTTAGTCCAAAACCTCATTTATCATCTTTCTGTCTATTTCATTGTAACTGCGGAGTTTTCTATTACTACATCATGACAGGTCAAAGCAGTGCTGTCACCCAAGAGCTGTGTGAGGAGCAGAGGCGCACATCCACACACTGCCCTGCAAGCCAGGCTCTTGGCTGTAATTACGCTCGCAGGGGAGTCGTCCTTGTGTGACAAGGAAGGAGGAGGATGTTTTCCAGGGCTTGTTAGGTTTTAGCAATAGTGCTAGATACCTGCCCCCAAACTTTCTCTGAATTTTTGCAGTGCCTGTACATATTTGGCTAAATAAAGAAAAGATTGAATGATTTTGTTCTGTAACAGAGTGGTGCACATTGATGATGCTGAGCCCTAGAACCCTAGAACACACCTGAACCCTAGAATCACTGGTCCCACTAATTGGACAATATGAACATACTCTTTGAACAAAGTGATATACCCAATTTTGCTATTCTAATACCAATTCATTGCATTTAGAGACTTCTGGCCTGGGAGCCCCCCCCCCCCAAAAAAAAAAAAACATTTTTAATGGGTTGATTGTTAAATCTCTAGACTTTTGCCTTTTGACATTCTTTATCCTATCTCCTTCTGAACTTGACTCTGTTTCTCTGACTTGGGCCATTTGTTTCTATATTGGCAAGAATTCTCAACCTAATTTTGACAATATTGCTTTTTTATAATGGACACATCCCCTTACCATTCAATGGTTTGAGGAACCCTCGATTCTGGATGCCCTGGTGTCTTCCCCTTCTCCCAACCCCCTTCCCCTCCAGCCAAACCTGGCCAATCCACATGATCATTCAACTTATGTAAGTGAGCTTCAAACAAAAGTATAGAAGAATTCGTTTTCAAAAGTAGAACAATTCAGACTTTTGGATCCTACTGTTTGAAATGTGTTTAGGTCTTTGGAATTCAAAAACATATTTATTGTGACATGGTTTTTCTTTTGCTTAAAGGGTGATATGGTTTTAAATTAACTGGAAAAGCAAGATTTTATCTTACGTGAGTGGGAGTGCATGTAAGCTGTGTCCTATCTAAATAATACATTTACATTAAAGGGAAAGACGGTAGAAGGACAGTTCATTGCGCCTAACTAGACACAACCCAAAATGGCTCCAAGTAGCTGAGCACATCTGTAGATGGTGAGGTTTCCTTCACCTCACCATCATCCTTATGAGCCAAGTTCCAGTAGACGGGAGGCAGCCACCCCAGCTCCGCTTACTGACTGGTACTCCCCATTCTCTCAAGCTTCCGTGACTGCTACGGAGGTGAGAAGCCCTCCCTATGGGAAATCGCAAGCACTGACCTTCCTACCAAAACCTGCTTTTGGCCACTGGGTATGTCATGTTGTGACTCCTGATTTGTGTCCTTTCGGCAAAGAAAAGGGAAAGCTTTCAGTACAGAGTCTTAGTTTGAGACAAAGTTGAGAGAAGGGCTAGAAAAGAAACAGAGTCCCTAGGGTAAGAGTTAAGAGGAATGCTTTTGCTTTCAAATTTGTTACCAATTAAAATCTTCTTTTAAAGGAGATTGACTTTTTGAAAAATTCTTTAAATTATAAGCTATCGTAAAAGACATCTTGTTCACCAATTTCTCCTCCAAAATTATTGTGTCAAGTATTGGTGGTCTGTTAATGTTGGTGTATGTTCCTAATGAATCACTCATTCACATGTGCTGAGAATGTTTTCTGCCTTTTTAGCATGTTGGGATGCGATTGAGAACTTGAGATAGTTGATTAATATACACTTGGGGCCCAAGGAGAATAATCTAGGAAGCTCTTCGCCTTCTGCTGTATATAGCAGAAGCCACTTGTACAAGAGTATAACTTTCTCGTTCTGTGATTCCATTAATCATAAAGACTCTAAAGTCAGTTATGGAACCAATTAGGAGATTCTCACAGGTTATAAAACTCAGCTTCTCCAGTGTGACCACGGCCGCTATGTGGCAGTGAAAACACAATTTGATAGTGTCTTGTTTACCTTAAGAGGCAAAGTAAAGAATAACTTCTCTAGAGAGAGAAAACTTAAGTCTGTTTAGGTTAGATAACTTGCCCAAGATGACAGAGGTATACATAGTGGTGGGATATGGTTAGCAAGGAAGAAGCAGGCAGTGGAAAAAGAAAACCTCTCTAATTAAAACCAAAATTATTTGGTAGAATTTTATTTTTCTTTAGGAGGAAGAACAGTGTAATTATACAGATTTGAATGTAGCCAAAACAATAAAGCCAACTACTTGAAAGTGCAATACTATGCATGAACTTGGCCTGCACTTATAAATAAACCGCTGGGGGAGGGGGACATGAGAAGGGTCCACAGGACTCTCCCTTCTGGCTTGTGAACTGAACCCACCATTAAAGGTAAGCCAGATATTGATTTTGAGATATGATGAAAATATTCAGCTTCCCTTTATAATTTAGCCTGAAAATGAATTGATTATCTTACCAGTTCCAAGAATTTTCACAGGCAATGCTGCGGAGGATTATTCTGTGCGGTCTTCAGAAGGAAACTTGTGCAGGTGGACCATCTATATTTGTCAGTTGATTAATTAGAGTTGGTTCTGAGCCAGTTAATGACATGACTGTCACAAGGGCAAATTGGAGTGTAAGTTTATAGGACAGGCAGTAATTAGTGTCTCCAGATGTTTTACATGGAATCTTGTTAAAATACATGGAAAAATTAAAGTAGAAGTTATTGCAGTACCTCTGAGAAGCTGCTGCCCCATTCTGCTCCTTATTTAAAATGCTAAGTGAAGTGGGCAAAAGGGGCTTGATGGAAAGAAGCATAAGTGTGGAGTCACATAGTTGAACATAGGCTTTGCTGCCTTGGACCATTACTGCTGCTGTGGTCACAGCAACCTGTCCTGTGAGAGACACACGACAGCACAGGAGGAGAAAGTCATTGGGGTGGCTGAGATTGGCATCCCAACTGAGGCTCCTGAGCACAAATCTTCTTCAATGGTTCCATATTGTTTCATACTGAAGGGTCCTTTGGAGGGCTAGAAACAGATTTCTAAAACTTCTCAATGTCTGCTTTAAATCTATTCTCAGTCTCAACAGTAATTTTCATCTTTTTTCCCCCCACAACTTTGCTGTTCCTTGAGTGTAACATATCATCAAACTATGTAGCTTTTCATTGAGCACAATTTTTATCTGTCAAACAAGGAAACAGGGAGGTGGAAATGATATAGGTAAAGTAGTATTTATTTAAAATATAATTATTAAGCACCTATTATGTACAAATAATTTTCTCTAACATAGTGACTGACAATTAGCACTCGAATAAATGTTGATTTTATTCAATATTTATTTCTTCTTTTTTTTTTTACTACCAAGGTTAAGTTTTCTCAGAGACAAAGATGGCAGAAAACAGAAGAAAAATGATTATAAACAAATGTAGTATAAAGTTCTAAGAGAGAATTCTTAGCCTGTGTTCCAGAGTAATCATAGAGATTCAGGCTCATGGTCACACTTTTAAAAGTGTGTATTTTGGGGCTCCGACTGGTGTGGCTCGGCAAGTTAGGTGTCATCCCACAAACCAAAAGTTCGCTGGTTTGATTCCTATCAGGGCACATGCCTGGGTTGCAGGCCAGGTCCCCCGTTAGGGGTTTGTGGGAGGCAACTGATAGTTGTTTCTCTTACACATTGATGTTTCTCTTTATCTCTCTCTCCTTTACCCTCTCTCTAAAAAAATAAGTAAAATCCTTAAAAATGTGTACTTTTGTATTGAATACACATTTGAATAGAATATTCAATAGTATTGAATAGAATATACTTAGGGGGGAAAGTCCATACTATACATTTTTTTTCAAAGATTCTACCATTCCCAAAATGCAAAGAACAATTGATTGAAGAAAAGAAATGAGGATTACCAATAAGTTAGAAAAAAATGCTGATTAGTATAGACATTCGTTAATAATTGCTTTGAAAATGTTTAAGCTCATACATTTATTGCTTAGTTTTGAAATGGCACAGAAAATTTCTAAAGCAAGTCTAATATCCTGAGGGAGGATGGTTTCCTCCTAAATAGAAATTGGGTCATTAAAATATTGGGAAGGGAGTCAGGTAAAAATAAGAGTCAATGAAGGAACTGAGACCTCCTGGGATGTCAGAGTGAGAACTTCTATAAATCTACTCCTCCACAGAGCAATGAAAACACAGAAATACTTACCTAAATAAACTTCTCCAGAGATCTAGGAATTAACACAGGCTTGCAGTATTCTGAAGAACGTTTATTC
Source organism: Trachops cirrhosus (assembly GCA_028533065.1). Taxonomy (NCBI): domain Eukaryota; kingdom Metazoa; phylum Chordata; class Mammalia; order Chiroptera; family Phyllostomidae; genus Trachops; species Trachops cirrhosus. The sequence goes on from CM052539.1 coordinate 24,023,870, forward strand.
AGGAAATACTACTAAACCTCAATAAGAACAGGATTTATTGTTTTTAAACTTGACCTACACCTATCCCCTACTCCTCAGTTCTCAAGGATCCTTGAAAAACAACAGCCTTCGAGCCAGGGAGGAGGAGGCCGGCCTAGTTTAGACCTCCTCAAATAGTCTCATCCTGAGATCATTATCATTTAATTTGTCTCAAAGCTTCTTGGAGATGTCTTATTCACAAGGCATTGACTGTCATTATTTGACTTGACCTTGAGTTCAAAAGCCCTGTTTCTGGGGCATTTGTTGAAAACAATGAGCAGAAATTGTTTAATATCACAGATGCTTGCATTACTATTTGGGGCAAGCAAGAGTTTGGACAACGGTATAACAGGGAGATCTTTGAAAAGCTTTGATGTATTTCTGGGAATTTAGAAGGCTGTACATATGAGTGGGGCTGAGAGCGAGTTGAGGAAAGACCAAAGGGTGTCCAATCTCATCTCTGGCTGAGGTCCTTTATAAGCTGGAAGTGATGGCAAAGGCAGAATTACAAATCACCTAAGTATTATTAGAGTTTCCCAACACATAAATTTCCTTGGCAAAGAGTAGAAGACTTACTGGTTCAAGGCATTTAAGACAATCTCTGACCAATTATTTGCTGAGCACTTAGCTAATAAGAGACTGTATTGGTTGCCCACTGTAGAGAATATAGTCTTGGCAGAATTCATCCCAGAAATTCACTAAATAACAATAATAAAAAGACAGCATCATGTACAACTTCATATATGTAACTTTATCCATGTGTGTGCATATATGTGTGCAAGTATTCGTTTGAACCCTATGAGCTTGCCAATTTACTTGTCAAAAAGAGTCTCATATAGGCAATTTCATATGGTTAGTCCTATATCTTTATATTGGATGGAAGATACACTATATAATATAGGTCTCTATATAAAGGCAAAAAATCCTTTTACTTTAAGGATTCTTAGAGTTCTGTCTCATAGCAGGAGCCTAAATATCAATAGTAGTAACACTGTTTTTCAAGTTGTGAAACCCACACACAGGGTTGTGTAGCTTAGCTCTGCCCATGAGAATGACGTTCAGTACTCACCTGGTTTTGACGTACACTTGCCTATATCTCCCCATCTTCCTCCCTAACAGGCAAGTCTCTAGACCTAAGGCTCTTAGTTCTCCAGAAATTGCTTGTATAAATAGCTATGACTTCCTTGCCATTTATTTTAGACTCCCAACTATTAGTAATATCTGTTATTAGATACTGCTAAGGTGAGGATAGAAGACTGGCTGGAAATATCCATTAAAAAGCTTTTCTATTTCCAAATTTGATGGCCCATGAAAAATTATATAAGCCAGATCCTCTCAGAACTAAAATAACATGAGCAACCTAAAGAAAAATCATTTCGTGTGTACACATATATCACGAAAAATATCACTTTCATCATGCCACCCCACTGCTCAAGCACTTAGAAAAATCGTTACTGCTTACATGGTACAATCGAAATTCCTTTATCCAGTGTTCAGATTCTTCTGGAACCTGCCTCTAGTCCTCACTTCTAATCTTACAGCCCAGTAATTTCAGCATTTAGCACATGGTCATCAGTTGTTACCTCTAAAATTAATTTGATCCTTAACCTCCTCCAGTAAAAGTTAGTGCCCCTAGCGAAAAGTTCAAACTTAAGATGTTGTTGAAAACAGTGGGGGGAGGGCTATCCTTACCCCACAGAATTTCCAAATTCCCACACATGCACACTTGTTCCAGTACCCCATGCCTCTCCTCCTGTTGTTCCTGCCTCTGTAAGGTGTTCTCACCTACCTGGTGCTATCTGCTCCTCCTCTTCAAATGTCACTTCTTCAGTGAAGCCCTCCCTGTATGCTCAGCATAGGTTATGCTTTTTCCTATATGCTCCCCTCATACTTCATCCATATCCCTGCCTTCTGCTCCCACTTGACCATAAATTCACTCTCGGCAGGGGGCACAGGATCTGAGGGTGTCAGTCTCTAGAACATAACCTGGTATTCTGTGCTGAATGAATGAATGAGCTAACAAACACAGGAATAAAAGGCCGATAATACAAAGTATTTAAATAAGGGAAATAGTGCTGGAACACTAATATTTTACTGCATAAAAAACAGAAAAACTTTAACAGTAATTTTCAAATTCCATAGCATGTCTCCCTGATGATATCAGTCTTATATGAACACTTCCTGTGTTACTATTTTTATTCCAGAATACAAGGGTTTTTCTGATTCTTCCAGGGTCTATAGCTGTACAGCTATAGGGCTGATTATTCTCTTAATCTCACAGTTTTATTTATGTGAATTATAGTACAATAAGGAAAGCAGAAGAGATCCACTACCTGAAAACAGTGCTCATTATAGAACAACCTCCAGCTAGGCCAATGCAGTGGGCCTCAGGGAATGCTAAAACAGAGAGCGATTTTTTTCCTTACAAGCACAGATTATTTTTTAAATGTAAAAAGCTATGTGCAGGTTTGTCTTCTTAGTGAAAATATGATTGTTTTTCATCACGTGAGAAACAATATATGGATTACCTAAGAAATTTATATGAAAAAGTTTTCATTTTTAAAACACATTCAAGGAAAAATTATGTGAATGCAAGAATAAATACTACACATAAGTATTATACATTTCTTTTGGCTATATAGAAGAGATAACCATCCAACCACCCCCACTTATATTGTAAAATTCTGTGTTTTAATTAAGACATTGAGACTTTTCTTCCCATACTTTAAACTGCACAGAAATTACAAGATTTGAAAGACCTTTGGTGATATCCAGAGTTCTGCCATTAGCAAATGCAATAATAATAATAATAATAATAATAAATCATCTAAAATGATAAAATACTAGTGTCTGGGCTGAACAACTCTAACTGGAAAAAGTTCATGTTTAGTATTCAATGTTAAGCAATTATTAATAAATATTTTTAGTAGGATAGATAACAATGTGATTAATTTAAATGTAAATTCAGTGGGAATTTTACTATGTTATCTAAAATGCTCTATCTCATTACTTTCAGAAAGTTAAAAAAGAGCTATTATCAGTGAGCATACCCATAAAGTGTTAACAGTAAAGTTCCCACTTTGACTGCTACAATGCCAAGGGCAGCCCAAGTGACCCAGTGGCAGTTGTCATTTTAAGTTAAAGTAAAACACAAGTAGTTCCACTCTGTCCTCTGGTAAAAAGTGTTTTTCTGAAACCAAAGCCACTAATCCTGCAGAAGCTATGTTTGTGGAGATGCAAGCATAAATTCCACAAATGAGTACCTAAGAAGGATGGTGAGATAAACCAATAGTACTGCTATCCCTTGGCTCGGAACCCCACCTATCCTAGGTGCTGGAGACAGCACCACCTATTAGGCATTGATTTAGCGCATCTGCCACAGCCTAGAGGATGAAGGGTTTACACCTAAAAATGTGTCTTCACAGGGCCTCTAACTGACCATTCCATTATTCTGCTCCTAGGCAATGAGAAACATGGTAAGATAAGTAGGTTGTGGTTTATGTGCCCATTCTTCAATCTCTTCAATCTCTTGTATCATAAAACTGAGATAGTTTAGTGTGAGGAACCATGAAAATATGTATCAGATAATGTGTAAGGCCCTAGGATGATGACGTTAGTAGTGGCCCTAGAGGCAGAGAAAGTAAATCCATATGCAGAGAAGGTGTCACCTCATGAAAGGATAAATTTTTGCTCCCTCTAATGAGACTGAGTCTGATAAAAATCAATCCATCACCGAGTGGCTGACTGGTCTCCGTGAAGGATGGTGTCATAATGTGGATTCAATATTATTCTCTCTTCTTGACTAGTTGGAAGTAACTAGATAAACTTCAGAGAAAGGGAGTCCTGCAACTGAACCTGCATATATCTCTGCCACTGCGGCCACTTCATTGGTCCCATTCTGCTAGTTCTGGGGTTGCCAAAGAAGAGGCTAGCTGACATCCACAGGACAAGCCTCCCTTTTTCTTAGCTCCTGGGTTGCTTCTTCTGAAGTAAATGCTCCCTATGAACATTAACATGAGACACAAGCAAATGCCCACACTGTGTCCACTTCCATAGAGTCAATCACATGCATCTTCCTAAGATTTCATTGTCTCTTCTCTTCTAATTGTTTTTCCTCTGAGTCCTGACCAACTAGCTAAACCATTCATTCTGCCCAGAAGCCCAAAACTCAGACCACTTATACTTCTATAGAAACTGAACTTTCAAATATTATCTTTGAAGATTTACTACCATCATCATGTCCTTTTGAGTTACCTCTAAGTGAGTCTAGAGTGTGACAATTCAGCAAAGCTAACATGAGCAAATAACACCAACTTATCTAGACTCAGGCCTCAGTGGTCATTTGCTGTGATTCTCCTTTGCCATTTAGTTATAGGGACCCCACAATACTATAGCTATGAGTTGTGGGAGCAGGATTTAGGCATTATGGATTTATGCAATTTACTTGTATCATCGGGATCTACTCAGGTCCAATCTTGAATGACACATTTATAATAAATCACTTCTCTGTTTGCCCAAACTTATGACTTGGTGAATTAGATAATATATAGCTCTATTCCAATAGTTAACTGGTGCTCCAAGATTGGGTATTAGGCTTCTACTAGGATCCAGTATCATACAGGAATTATGTTTTCCAAATGTTGGTACCAAAAGAATGGCCTTGCTCTAGTACCATAGGGGGTTTTGTTGTGAGTCTTCTACTGAGGTCTGCCCTTTATTGGGATACCTAGAATACTGGCCACTTCCTGCTAATAATGTCAAATTACCATTTATGTCACCAATATTGTGAACCAACATGCCGTGTTACAGAATATAAAAACAACCAAGGTCTCTGCAGACTGTATAGTGACAGAGAGGATATTTAATGCAGCTCTGAGGCTAGACAATGCATATATATTGTTGTCTTTCCCATGTAAGGCTGATCTCGTTTTGATTTCTTACCCATGGACACTGAGGAGAACACGTTCACCAGATCAATGGTACCCACATATCAAGCACAAGAGGCTGAGTTAATCTGTTACCAAAAAGATACCACCTCCAACATGTGGTAATTAGGTTTACCACTTGATTGAGTTTTGAGAGTTCACTGTCATATGCCATGATCCATCTGGTTTATTCAAGGACCAAAAATGTTAATTAATTGTCATTATAAGGGGAATCTCCACTTTTGCAACTCTATAGTTTGTAATGGTTGTGTTAATGTCTGAAATTCATTTTGGCATGAAGTTGAATTCCTGATGGCTATCTTTGCTGGAGGTGGTAAGGGGCTCTGAGGTTCCAAGGGCTTTTACATAGCCTCTCCTACCACACTGGCTGGTGCTCCCTAATCAGGTAGCCAATGTGAGGGCTCTTCCAACTACAGAGTGTAACCACCCTAATTATATATTCAGGGGCCTGCAGAAATAACTACAGGGCTTGTTGATGTCCATTTGAGATGGGCTTGAACGCCAACTCTACTTGTCACCTGAAAAAGACACCACAGGAGTGGAAGAAATCACACATAATAGAACAGATAAGAACTCTGATAACACTAATATTTAAGAGGGAGGCAGAGGGAAAACATGCAGTAATGGAGATAGGTTAAAATAGAGGCATGGAAAGACAGATTTAAAAGGAGAATAAAGTGAGAGCAAAATTCAAGAAATCTAGGGAAGAAAATATTTTAAGGAGAGAGAAGGGGTCGTCAATGAGAAATATCACTGAGTATAACAATGGAATGAAGAATGAAATGAGGTCAATAGATATAAAAACTAAGAAGACTATTTTACTTTGCTTGATCAATTGAAGCAGAAGAGGAGGGGCAGATGTCAGATTGCAGGGGGTTAGGAAATATAGGGAAACTTAGGCAATGGATTTAAACTATTTTAATAAGTAGGCTCTTGAAAAGACAAAGAATAAAGGGATGATGGCTTGAGGGGGAGGAGGAAGCAGACCAAGGTGGTGACTGTTGTTTAGGACTGCGACAGTACAAATGAATTTTAGTCAGATGACATGGAGAAATTGAAGATATAAGAGAGTAAAAAAGATTTGTCTTTCCCCTAAAAGCCTTCATTCTTCCAATACTAATATGCAATTCTAATAAAAATGTTTCCATAACCCCCTTTTAGAATTGAATCTTTAGCCTTTTACATTGGCTAATTTTATGACCAATATCTTAATTTTATTTTCTTTTTGCCTGTAGCTTTAGTGCAGTAAGATTTGCCAAACTATTAAATGTTAGACTGCAGCATGAGAAAAGAAAGGGAAATTTCTGCAATTATCTTGCCTAAATAGAAGCTTGTCCAAATTTGAATTACTAGTGCTTTTTAACCGATAACAACCTATTTCATTTTATTGTCTCTCAGTGTGTGACAGCACTGCAGAATTAAGGATCAAACACTTATGATGAAAGCTGTTGTATTGGAAAATGGGATATTCTGATGTGCCTGAAAAGATTGATTAAGCAATGAACCAAAGCAAGTGTATGGTTGTTTCAAAGCAATCAGACCTTTGGGACTACTTAAGGTTATAAACAGAGGTAGGTGTCTAATTCCTCGTGAGTCCTTTTACCATCGAGAACACAGAACACCAATGTGTGTGTTGGGCAGGGATACCATTTCTAGAAGGTCCCATATTCTATAGCAGTCCTTTTATTTCTTTTTACAAATAGGGTGCTTCTTTGGATGTGGTCTCATAGTGGTGCATCTAAATATGCAGTGTGGGATGTACAAATGTGTACATGAATTTGTATAGAAATATACAGGTTTCTATAAGTAAATGCACATACTTGGGTATATACATTTGTATGTTTACTGTGCAAATTAAGGTTTAAATATAGGTGCTGGACTTATTTTGAATCACACTTGTGTCTTCAATTGTGATTTTTAAAATTTCTTTAAAATATGGGAAAATAATTCACTTAGGCATATATGATTAATTTTGAGAAAAATACAGATATCCTTAGTAATTGCATAGCCTTAACTGTCACTAAATAATTATATTTTTTAATTGGAATTACTGGAAGGAAACTGCTTTGAGTCAGCATTCTTTATATAGCTAAGAACTAACTGTAAAAATTTAGGTTCAAAATATGATGCTTAACATGATATGATAATAAGGTATGATTAGGAAAAAATCAAAAGGAAACTCCTCATTGAACGAAGAATCCAGAGACAGAAATTTTTCGTGCCAGATCAGATGTCTAAAGGCTCATTCCCATTATGTTTGTATCTGACGTGGGCTCACTCTTCAACCTTGTGTGGACTTACATGATTCTGTAGAGGAAGAAAATAAAATGGAAACCAAGGAAGCATTTTTATTAGGTCATTTACTCCTTTTACCATAGCTCTTTCCTTTGAGCATTTACCGTAAAACAGACTTAATCTTTTGCCTGTCCATGAGAATTCTAAAAAAAGAAAATGGAGTTATAGGAGGACCACACACCATGTAGAAACAACTCCACCAGGAGGTGGCTGAGTTTTATGACTGATATCATTAAGGCAATCTTGGAGAATTTCACCATTTTTGAATATCCAGGAGCTTGAAAAGCATGAGGTCTTGGATATCTTTTCTTGGTTTATAAAGCATCACTGAGACCAAACCACATTTGCCCTCAATAGAAAGGTGAACACACTGAAAAATATAATATTTTAGTGATTGGCACATCACCAACATTTCTAACTCAAAGACTGCATTTCTTTTCATTAGATTTGCTCTTCTTAGCCACCAACATTGAAGCAACTGATAATATTTATATCTCTAAGAATTGTGCTTTATTTGTACAAAGGAACAGAAATAGGCTTTTGTTAAGCAACAACTATATGCCAATAACTGTGAAATATGTTTTCCCATGTGTAGTTTACTCCCTGCCATAACACTAAGAGATTGTATCACTATCCCCATATTATAGACAATACAATGAAGAAGTTAGGTTCTAAGCCAGATCTTTCTGATTTAAAAGCCCACCTTGGGCTGACAGAGAGAATGAAGAATTACTTCAGTGAGATCATTTTGAATTGGCTTCAGTTATCCAGTGTCCTCCAAAAGAGCCACACTTCAATGAACTTGGATTTCAGAAGCTCACTTCACCTCTAAGAGGTTATACACGAATATGTATAACCTTCAGTGCAGTCCATTGAGAAGACCTAATGGCCCACAGGGGATAGGGTTTGTGGCTTTCATCTTAGTTGATTCATCCATCAACCAACCTTTATTGAGCATCAATGTGCAATCTATTATTTTAGGAGCTAGGAACAAAATAGAAAAAGTTTAAGCCCTCAAGGATCTTACATCCTATTTGTTTCTATGGGAGGAAAAAGGGGAAGATGCAGGTAACATAGAAGAAATATCTGAATACTAATTGACTAATATAACTAAACACTTAGCTATTTGAGAGCTTAAATCCTTTTAAGGTAGGTCTTGTGGAAGTTGAGAATATGCATTGTTATGACAATGCACTACCTCCCTTGACTCCAAACCCTGCTTTTAGTTACCCTGAAGAATTAAGTAAAAGGAATAAACCCCAAATCAAAACCAATACTCACAAAACAGGTAGCATGGGAGCAAGGCAAGAATTAACTGATGCTCCCAATACAGTCCTGCTCTCATCTTTAATATGAAGATGAATAAGGGAGGTAAGGAGAAATCTTAACTGACCACAGTGGGACTGGTGTATGTGGATGGTGAGCACTTTAAGTACTAACCATATCATTAGTAGCACATTAAATAGACTGCTTATTGTATTGATGAAATCAGTTGTTCATAGAAGCACAGCATTGTTCAATTGTCCAGAAATAGTCTCTTAATAACCTCCTCTTTGGGCACACCCTTTAAAAATAATGGTTCTTGGTCAGCCTGAAACTAAGTCTTCTTCCCATATGTAGTTTTACTTTCTCTTATTATTTTGTCCTTTGATCCTCTGGGTGCAGTGAGAAAAAAAAACTGACAAAGATGTGTTCCAATTCCAGATCTGCTATTTATATACTAGCTACAGCTATATTTCTTCAGAAAAATAACTTTCTGAATCTTGATTTCTTAGTTACTTCATCTGCACTCTAAGAACAACATTATCTACCACAGAGGGTTATAAGAATTAAATTAAATTTAAATTGCCTGTCACATAAGTAGGCATTTAGTAAATTTATTTAAATCCTTACAATATCTGCTCTGCTTCAACACCACATGACTGTAATCCTTTATACAAACTTTATTTTAACCATATTTCTGTTTGACAGTGGGTCTTCAATAAATATCTGTGCATTGAATGTTCATATTTTATATTTCTAATATGTTCAATGTAATACACTTAATGAAAGTAACTATGTACAACTTCGTCGTTACTAGGTTTTAGGCATATTAGGGTTTTCTTTTTTCCTTTAGAGTTTGGCTGAAACCTAGAAAAGCTTTCTAACCATTACAGATGCCCCACAATGGAATAGATTGACTGGTTCAGAGGTAAGAACCACATTTCTACAAATGCTAACAAAGAAGCATCCATCAGGAAAGTCGTAGGGATTTCTAAATTAGTTGAAAATTGTCTCTTCTCACTCGATGATCTCATAATTCTAAATAGCATACAGTGCTTTATTTAGAAGCAAGTACGAAAAAGGAAGCTTTGCTTTCCCTTGCATGTGTCACAGGGACACTCAGCAGCACACAGGCACTTCAAGCGGGTCACACATTTGTCATAAGCTTTTTCATTGTCACAGGAAGAGGAAAATTGATCTGTTTCAATTTTTACCTGTCCTTGAAATTCAAGAAGAATATTTTTAAGGAGAAGCAAACTTATTCATAGTATCAAACTAGAAAAAAAAATCTCTTCCCAAGATCTTCAAGAGAGACCTTGTTAAGGGAATGAACAACCTCTTCCACATTCTGTGTGCGTTCTCTCTACACAGCCTCGTAATATGAGGCTGAGGCACCAAACCCAGTCTCGCTGGCATGCAGGGAGCTGAGCAGCCTGCAGGTTCTCCCCCTGGACCCAGCCAGTCAGGGCTCATAGTCAGAAAGTTGAGGTAAACTGTTAAGCTCCAAGTCATTGTTTAAATATGAGTTAGAATTATCAGTAAGTTGAATCTCCCCAGTCTGTTTTCCTCACAGCAGCCTTAGTGTAATTGAATCCCTTCAAACCCCTTGTTTTCCTAGACGGGGGCCCACAATCCTTAGTAATACCCACAGGGCTGGGCATGATCTGCCCCCCAGTGGTCTCGCCCACCACATCTTGTACCACTATGCCTATTGCTCCCACCCTGGGGCTGAATCACAGTCACTTCCCCTTCCTGGAAGTGCCATTTCCATGTCAGTGGTTCTGCACATGCCATCACATTTGCCTGGGACATGCTCTCCTTTTCCACTCTGCCACCCCTTACCTAGCTCATTCTGCTTATCAAAAACCACGCTCTCAGATGTTGCCTCTACTCCCCTTAGGTGAACTGGGCACCTTGCATCATTACAGGCTGCTGTCATACTTTGTACATTTCTGGTATGGAAATTGTCAATATTTTAATTAGCTCACTCAATTTATTTTTCATTTGTTCACCAGATATTTATAGATCAGTACCAACTGTGCACTGGGTAGTTTTTCAGCCCTAAGATCTCTATCTCTGAAGGAAGTGTTCAGAGATACCTACCCTCAGGTAACTCCCACTCTAGCAGTGGAAAGCTAAGAGCCTTCATTAAGATCAAGCACTATGTGGTCAGTGACTATTTCTGTCTTGTTCAGATGCATCCCTTGAACACAGTAAAATGTGCTGCACGTAGTTTGTATCAATTAGAAGAGCCTGGGTAATGACATGGAAACAAATGACCCTGAAATTTAGTGGCTCAAAGCAATACAGGTTTATTTTTGGATCATCCTGTGTGACTGAATCTCTTCCCATCTTCCAATCACAGTCATTTAGGGACAGAACTCAGTAGAAGAGCCATCATCTCAAATATTGCCAGGCATTATGCCAGAAAAAGAGAGAAAACGCTCTGGAGTTTTAACCAGGAGTTAAATGAATCCCCAAGGTCTTACTTAACCAGGAGTTAAATATTCCAACTCAGAAAAGTATACAAAACACTTCCACTTAAAACTTACTGGTCAAAATTAGTCACCAGGCTGTATCTAACTACCAGGAGCCAAAAAGAGGAACCTTAATTTTTTGACACCTGTCACTACTGACAATGACAGTGACAACTTAATATTTGAGGAAAGGATGACTGAATCACAATGAAGAGTCACTGTGGTGTGGATAAAAGCCATGTCTCTTCATCTGTGTGAATTTCTCTGTGAAATATGCAGGGTGGGGCAGAAGTAAGTTTACAGTTGTCAGTACGCAAAACACAGAGTTCGTTCTTATGTTAGTATTTATTAATTACTGTATTTTTTCTATATGAACAACTGTAAACCTACTTTGCTCCATCCTGCATGTGTTGGTATGATGTGTGTAGTGGGTGCAGAGTAGGCTAACAACAAAATGAGTTTTCATGGCTTCAGCTCACACCATCTACTCATGGCTTGATTAAATTCAACCAAGGATGACAAAATTGCTATGCAGGCAAATAACAGAATTCACTATATATTAAAAGTTGATTCTTCAAATGAAGTATAAAATATTTCAAAGGTCAGATTTCATTAGGCTGGTTCAGTGGTTGCTCTTTTTGCATTATTTTGCAAATCAGACTTAGACGCATTCTGTGGTGGTGATTGAAAGGCAAGATCTATGGCATAATTGTTCTTGCCAACAGTAATTTTGTATTTTTCCTGAACATTCAGTTTTCTCTATTTAATTAAAAACTAATTAAAATGTGTTAGAGTATAAATTATATCTTATTATTTCATTGAATCCTAACTATGGATCATGCTTCTTAAACACAGGAACAGCCTAGCATTTTATTTCAATGTGAAGTGGATGCAATTGTCAGGATTATTTTGGTGTCCAGATGAGGATTTGGTATTTGTTTGACTAAATTCTGTCTTTAATTTAGGGCATGAAAGGAGCTTTGGGAACTTAAATTAAAAGGTTTAGCCAGAGTAATAAGAAAACTCAATAGGAATTCCTCCTCAAGGGATGAGACTGTTGTGAAATGTGTTTGCCTCCGTTTAGTGGGGTTTCACCTACAGACTTCTGAGAAACCTAAGCCCCTTTCCAAAGGAACTGTCCACAATACCACCATGCCTCCGAGCAGTGCCTCTTACCTGGGTGGGCTCTCTGAACATACTCTTGGGGCACTGGGAGTTTTCTATGAAAATTGTTAAATTGTCAAGTTCCTATTTGATAACAATTCAAATGCATGCAAATAAACACATACATTACATGTAAATACTGACATTTCCTCTATGTCTGAATGTTTAAAAACACTATTGTGGTAAGAACACAAAATGAGATCACCCTTCTTCTAATACATTATTACTGACTATGGTACAATGTTCTATAACAGGTCTCTAGAGCTTATTCATTCTACTTAACTGAATCTTTATGCCTGTCGATGAATAATGCCCCATTTCACCCTCCTCATATCTCCTGGTGAACTATCATTTCAGTCTTTGGTTTTATGAATCTCTTTTACATGTTTCATATCAGTGGAGTCATGTCGTACTTGTCTTTCTATGTCTGGCTTATTTCACTTAGCATAATGTGCTCGAGGTGTTTTTGCATATTGCAGTATTTCCTTCTTGTGGCTGAATAGTATTTCGAGTATGTAATGGCACATTTTCTCTGTTCCTCTGTTCTCTATTCATCTGTCGATAGACATTTCCTGTCTTGGCAAACGTGAATATGCTACAATGAACATGGGAGTGCTACTCTCTCTTAGAGATCCTAATGTCACTGTCACCAAGCAAATAGTCAGGTACTCTAACTATTGATATTCAGGATGAAAGAAAATAGTTATGGGACAAGAAAATAGTGAATTCAAACCAACAAAACATAAATGATGAGCTAAAGATAGTTTCAAAATCACTAATAGATGATTAGGTACTAAATGCATGCATCAAATGCAATGTAGTATCAGCAAAGATCATTTGCCACATTAAATTAATGTTGACAATTTATGTCACCAGCTTTCTAGTTTTATTTTTATTTGGACTGCTAAGTTTTATACTATAGTATATATGTACAATAAATGTTTGATTTCTTATTCAACTGAGAGTTTATATCTGTTTGACTTTACACTAAGAATAACATTCAGACAGACCGCTTACCATGATCTTTTAAGACCCTGAATGACCTGGCCTCTTCCCATTGGCCCCTTCTCATCTTGTCACATTCCCATTGGCCCGCTACGCTCCAACTCCAGGGGCATTGCTGACAGTTGTTAAAGCACACTCAGCCCTCTCTTAATTCAGTGCCTTTGTACATCTGCCTAGAGACCTTTTTAGGCTTCAAACAAAGGCAGTTACTCTCATCTATCCAATTTTAGTTTACTATACTCTTTCTGAGGGACCCTCCCTCACCCCCCTATTTCCTCTACCATTATTTTCTATCAAAGTCCCCTATTCATTTCCTTCATGGTACTTAGCTAATTTATAACTATTTTATTTACCTTATTATTGCTTGATTACCTTAACCACCACACACACACAAACACCAAACACACACACACACACACACTTCAGAATGTTAGGTCTCTGAGTACAGTAATCTCATATTATTATTTATTTTATCCTCAGTTCTTAAAAGGGTGCTTGGCACATACAATAAATCTTGTTTGACTGAATAACAAAATGCATCCCTTACTAGTCTCTAGTACTATCTTTCTAAAAATATGTGGCTTTTAATATTTTGTGATTTTTTTGTACCAAATACTTTGACTTTATGACATGAAAGTTGCCAATGTTTTTCAGGTGGATGTTATTAATCACATTCCATAGGTAAATAATCTGAGACTAAGAGATAAAAATTACACATGATTCAAATTTAAGATCTATCTAATTCAAAATCCTTATTCTTTGCATTCTACACGTCAGCTGACTTCTGTACATTTAGAGACACAGTATGTCCCAATGTTTTGCGGCAGATAGTTAACTAAACATACATTTCTGTACATATATTTGAGGAAATAAATGTCTTATTGCTTTGTTGCCTCATTCACATGAATGTATTATGAACGGCATCTGATAAAAGATGTAGGATCAACAACTCTAAATCTTAAAAAGGCTCTTTTGATGTTTCTAATGCAAGTTGTTGATTTGCCTGCATCAAGACTGTGTGGGCCAACTGAAACATGGTTCTGAGCTTTCAGCCAACTTGTTAACCACCGCAGCATGGTAAAAGTTGTATCTCATGCTAATCAATGGTAATCAGAAGCTCCAATTGATATTCCTATTTATCTTTGGTAAACTCAAATGAAAAAGTGCATCATTTCTTAATTACCATAGATAGACAAACATCCCTAATAAAATAGAACCCATTGAGAGGGGAGAAAAATGAATGGTATTATTTTGGGTGAAAAAAATTGGTAAACAATTATCCAAGATTATCCTTATTCTCATTTGACTATACTACACTTAAAAAAAGGATTCTAAGGTGACTGTTTCTCAGTTTTAGTGTATTGAAAGTCAATTCATTATCACCATTCTAAATAATATATCTCCAACCACAAGCTTTTTTTGTACTAGAAGATGAGTTAATAATGAACTGCCCTGTTGCATCAAGATTGATGGAGCTGTATAGTCCTGCCAGTGGAGCCGAACCAAAGAAGCAAGGCATGAGGGGCAGTGAAAAACAGGGGAAGAGATGTGCCTTATGAGACTGACAATTGTAGGATCAAGTCAAGTTCCACATATTTCTGTGCAGTTGCTAAAGGAAACTTCATTTCAGATTAAGATGTTAAAGTCAATTAATTTAATTTTTATTGTATAATTTAATATTTACTTTATTTTCAACTCTGGTACAGTTGAGTTGTCCTTTGCCTACCATACCATAACAAATTAGTGATGGTGTTGGGACCAGAATTCAGGGGTCCATTATACTACGCTTGTAACCATACCTCACTATTCATAACTCAAAGGATGTTTTGATTTGTAATTATCACAATTACATACACAATCAATCTTCTGGCCACTGGGTATGCAGTCATTGTACGTGAATGTTATTAAAATAAATTGCACAACACACATTAAGGCTACATGCAGGGAAATGGTTTTTGTAAGCCCAGAAGAGATACAGAGAGCTAGGAAACTTCAAATAAACTTTGTGTTTCTGAAATAGTCAAATCAATCTTGAATACAGAAACTTCAGGATAAGAGCATGCTTTGATCAGCATCAATTTTTTAATAGTTTTACATCTAGTGTCCACCTTGAAATACTGTCATTTTAGAAAGTAATTTAGATGCTTGTTTTTAAACTTTTTTTGGAAGTATAGCCCCTTTGCTAGCTTTCTGATTAGGCTGTTTTATATGCATTTTTTCTTCACTGAACCTCCTTGGTTAAAACAAAGATAATAATGACATGGTCTTAGATTAAGTTTACTTATGACTCTCTCCTCAAGGGTTTGAAAGCAGGTCACAGTGAAAAATAAATGCTATCAATTTGAAGTGTCCTAATGTAATCATGCTTGTAGAGAGTGCACAAAATGCCACATAAATGATGAGGCTGAGAAAGGATCATTATCATAGTTTGCTCACTTTCTGACTCTCAGTTTGCAAGAATAAAAACTTTAAAAAACATATTATGAGAACAATTTTGCATCAATAAGTGAAATAGTACAATGTTTTGCTTTCTGTTTTTTCTAGTTACTAGTGGTATGCATTTAAAGATTATGAGTATATAATAATATCCTGCTTGAAATAGAAGCTAAAACATGATGTGAAAACAGTCAGTGGCTTAGGTGCATGAAGTATTTTACAGCCACTATTCTTTGCACTATTCAATTCAGTCACAATTTGAGTAATTTCCAGGAGTTTTGAGTCATAAGAGTAAGAATGCCACTGTTCCTCTACATTTGCCTTAAGATAAGTTTCATCTCTCAGTTAATGGTAGAATTATATTCTGACCTCCTGCATAGTGCTTTTTTGGACTCAGCATTATTTAGAAAAATCTTATGACAGATGTTAGTCTAGACCCTAGTATGGCTTCTATTCATAATTCAGTGTATTTCAAATCTCATGGAAACTCACTTTGTACATAATTTTCTTTTGTCAATTCAGCATAGATTGAATCCCTAGAATTTAGTACAGTCTAATGCAAAAACACTCTAAATAATAGTCTTGGGGAAATCCTGGGCCCTGTGAGAGAAACAGAAAAAGCAGAAGATGTATGTCTTCCCTTCAGGTAGCAGAATTTCCAAAAGAATGAGAGGAAAATAAAAACTAAAAAGGAAAATCATATGCATGACCATTCTTTCAAAATTTCCTTTGATCTTTGTGTGAGAGACTTGAAACAATCTATTTATTCATCAGGCTCATTCACTTTGCCCTCCTTGCAATTTCAAAGTTGACTGCTCTTACCAGATAAGGACATTAAATGATGAGAGAGAGCAGGTGCTGATGGGATGGGAAGAGGCATTTGACAAAAAAAAAAATGGATTTAATCTTTTTAAAACCCAGGACTCTAGCTCATGATTATTTTGTTGAGTATTCTGTTTTATCATTAATGAATTGTAGTCTCTAAGATTGAGATATTATTTTTCCCAAGAAAGAATACATATGTTATATTAACCACATAAATATTTCCCTTCTTTGGGTATGCCTAGATAGTTCTCTATGTGGGGAGATTTTTAATGAAGTTAGTAATTACGGGTCTTTGCTAGGATCATTGTTATTCTTTTTTCATTATCCCAGATTAGAAAAAGAGAGATAAACTTGGTCATTTTTGCTTTAAATACTATAGAAGTCTGTATTATCAAGTATCTTTCCTCAGATAAGATCATTGACATGAAGTGTTTGATAAAATGGCAAAGTATTTGAGAGTGGATAAGTCACATGAGGTTTCATTCTTTCTTTATATCATCCTGAGAAAGTGTTTTAACCTTGAAGGAAGTCAAATTTTCTATAGAGATTTTTTTCACAAACATTATCTCTGAGGTGTGAAAATGAAAGAAAATGCAACTTATTTTCCACTTTAAAAGTAATGAAGCACACTAATTTCTCTTAGCCCCAGTTTTTTCCTGTAAAATGGCGACACTAATATTAATCTCCTTGGGTAGTTAAGAGTGTTAGATACTTACAAAGAACTAAGTTTGGCACATAAGGATCCAATAAATGATACTTTCTATTATTATTAATGTCCTACCTTCTGGTCCTCTTTAGAAAATCATTCCTGAAAAAAATCCTTTATGATTCTTATGTACTCGGAACACTTGTCTGTATTTGTCATGTTTTTTGACACATGCTACTTCTAACTTATGTTTTTCTTTTCATATGTTTGTCTAGATTATAAACCTCAATAGATAAACAATGCCACCTTGACCTTCCAGGACCTACCTCAAGGAGTTCCCTGCTACTAGTAGACTCAATAAAAGTTGAGGGCAATCTGATTATGTTTCTACTTTTTTACTTTTTTGATTAAATAATATTTATACATTAACCTCCTAGAATTATTATTTTTAAAATAATGCTTTATAATAATTAACTTAGGTGAATCTAAATCAAACTCACATTAGAATCTATTGGGAAAAAAAGGGATCTGGTGGAAGTCAGCCAGAAAATATCACAGCTGTGTCAAAACACTGTAGCTGCTTTCAAAGCCTGGTCGTGTCTCTCACTGCCGGTTTCCCTTCCCCGAGATGGTCCAGGTTTGAGAGGCCTGACAGCAAAGGACTCAGAGGGATTGCCAATTTACATAGACCCATGCTGTGTAGGTCACTTCTGCTGAGAAACACAGGTTCACGCAGTTTTCCCTGGCACTTACAATTGGGAAACAGCATCAGCCAAGAGAGTATTTGCTTTTGTTCATCAGTGCAACATCAATACTTCTTATAAGTAGTGGACAAAAATGTCAAAGTAACGTTTATTGTAGTGACAACCATGGGAAGCATCCTTGCCTCAGCTTACGAGAAGCTGCTTCTCTCTATTCTCAGAGCAAGGATCGCTAGACTCGAAAGGAAAATGTAGTAACATTTTAATTATGATGTGTCTTGAGGTGGGCCTGTTTGGGTTCCTCTTGATTGGGACTCTCTGTGTTTCCTGAATTTGTGTGACTTTTTCTCTCATCAGGTTAGGGAAGTTTTCCTTTATGACTTTTTCAAATAGGTTTTCTAACCCTTGCTCTTCTT
>CM052539.1:24042561-24203772 GCA_028533065.1 Trachops cirrhosus
CTGGAATGGGAGTAAAAGATTGAAACTGTACTGAATAATCTAAAAAAAAAAAAAAAAGAAAATGTAGTAACAGAGAGCCTGGTGGTAATGACGCCTGTCTGTTGAAGGTACACTAGAGTTACTAGTTAAAGGATAATGACAGAAAGAAGGTCAAAGGAGATTTACAATGTAAGACAAGGAAATATATGCGTGCATGAAAATGACACAATTTGACATAAGAAGTATCAAATCAATAAACACAAATAGTGCACATACATAAGGAAAACAGTTCCCTAAATACAAGATCTTTAGCCTTTGTTATAAGAGCTAATGTTAATCAGAACTGTTACAAAAACTCCATGATCATTTTTTCCTCACAGGTGCATAATTATATCAATTGAATTTTTGTTGAGTCTATTACCATTGTCAATCAGTGTGTCGAGGGAAAGAAAAAATATGCAAAAATAGATGGTCCTGAATTTGAAACAGGTTTCTCTCATTCATTTTCCTAATGTGTAGTCATGGAAAATTACTCTGAGACTCAGTATCCTAATGTGTAATAAGAGAGGTTTTTTTTCTTACTGACAGTTGAGAGCATTTTTAAACAAATGTGCAGTGTTTGACACTCAATATGGTGGCTTCTGTTGTGTTGTATTTGTATAGAAGTTTGGGATTTAAAGAATGATAATCAAAGCTAGCATTTTGATTACAATTTGAGGGGCAGCAAATAGTATCTGCTGGGGTCACGAGCTGGGCTAGCGCTTTGAGGGAAAACTAGAGAGCTGGAGAAACTCTAAAGGAGACCTGTTCTGGGGGATTGTGAGACAGAGGAATCCAAAAAGCAGAAGGAAGGAAGAAGGCCCAGATACTGGGTACACTGAATTCAGAGACCTTCCTGGTGGGATAATGCGGGGGTTGGGGGCGGGGCTGTTGGTTTCAGAAGTGGGCTGGGGCCGGGGTGGGCAGGGTGGTGGGGATGGTTGGGTCAGGGCTTTGAGGCCAAGGGGGCGGGACTGTGTGCCCTTGTGATTAAGCTGAGCTTCTCAGCCACCAGAGGACCATCCTCTTTTGGAAGACATTTTACATCAGGTATAGCGGAGAACTTGCTTTTTTCTAACATCTACTTTACTGGGAATCAGACAGCCCCTGAAGTGTAAGGACAACCTTCTTTCAGGATGAAGCCTTGAGGGGTGGAGTATTCCCGAGCCCCAGTGCCCAGTCCTCCCAGCCCCACCCCATTTGCCCTCCAGTTTGAGGAATGCTTGGTGTCCCCTCAAAACAAAGGCACATGGATTCTGAGTAGGTTGGGGAAAAGTTTTTAATTATACATTTAAATTTTGAAAGAAATAGCAATGGTCTATGTTAGAGATGAAATATATATAGTACCCAAAGACTCTCTTTGAACAAGAGCTAAGCAGCTAGGTTAGGTCTTAGGAGCTGAAGGGGAAGGATAATGCTAATGTTTTTGAAATAATCAAGGTTCACAAACAATGTTGCATTATGAGAGATTCTTTAAGGCAATTAGGCTTGCTTAGTTTCATTTCTAATGTAAACATCAGGTATCAGTATTCATTAACTAAACTGAGATAATATTATCAACATAAAAACAATATGAATTGTTTTTATGTGCCATTTACTTTCCATTAATATTATTTGTATTTTCATAACCCAAACATACAAAAGTGATTATGTATAAATCACTCCTTTGTGGGTTGTAAGGACACGTATTTTTAGATCCTTTTTACAAAGGGGGAAGAGACTGAGAATGAAAGAAGCAAAATACATACTAGAAAAACAAAGTAGAGTTCAGTATAATCCTATATATTTTATATAAATTAAGTTACATATACTTGTGATAAAAATGGATTTTGGTAATATTGTCCAGTTATAAATGCAAAGATAAATTTAACTTATCCTATATAAATAGTTATAGTCTATAAACAAGGTTCACATATGCTTGTCATCATCAGTCGATAGAAAGTCCTGCCAATTATAAAACTATTCTTGCATCTTAAACAGAAATGAAAGCATTGTGATGGAGAATACGATAGTCCAGGGCCTGAAATTTAAGATCACTCATGATGAAGATACCATAGGTTCCTTATTAAAGGAGTGATTTATTATTGACTTCCACATCTCATATTTGACAATAAAATTAAGAAGATAGTACTTTAAAGCTTGGCACATAGAAATTATAATTATATAGAAATAATGTGTCCCTGACAGCTAATTTTCTAAGCTGAGATCAGGATGCTATATAATTAACTTCCTAAAGGAATTGCATGGATGATTATGCAATATCTTTGGAAATGAGAAAATGTTAACTCACTACGTTAAAGTCTGAGGAAGTAAACTGCTATGAGAAATATGAAATTGATTATTATAAAAGTGATACTTGAACTGTATCTTAATGAATGCCCTTTAGGTCATTCTGTAATTAAAAGGAAAAAAAAGATGTTCATTCAGAATATATCTTTACCACCAGAGTCAATTAAAGCAATTATTTAGGTTTTTAATCCCACCTCCTCCTAATTGTTATATTCAGATAATTATACATGGTTAAGATTAATCATTTGCCTAATGTTTTTGGATATTTTCTTCTATTGTCTATGCGTAAAATGTGGGCTGCATTTGAAATAGAGATGTATGCAGGTCTTTTTCCTAGTGACCAAAGCAAATCTACTTTCCTTGCCCATCCTAGGCATATGTTTTATCCTTGCAAAGGTCACAGGAAAAGTGTGAATGTCTATGGGGAAGCTGAGAGCAAAGTATTGAGGTTTTGGATCTCAATGTAATCAACAGTGACTGTATTGATACTGTTCTAAAACAATTCACAGCATTCCCACATCTGAACATGACACTTTAGCGTATTCAAACCTAACCTAAGATCTTGGAGGACACATTTAATATTTAAGATGGAGAGTCTGAGGGACAATACTAAAATCTACTATGATGTTTAAATTAGGCAATCAGAATACAATCTAATTGGAAAGTGATTTCATATTATTCCATTTTTTAAAAGACCTTAATCCTCATCTAAGAAATAGAAGATCAAAAATTGTGAACAGTAAAATGACAATGAACTCACAACTATCAACAACTGAACCTGAAAAACTAAAACTAAAACTAAGCCAATAACTAGAACAGAAACAGAATCACAGAAATGGAGATCGCATGGAGGGTTATCAGTGGGGAGGGGGAGGGGGAGAATGGGGGGAAATAGTACAGGGAATAAGAAGCAGAATTGGTAGGCACAAAATAGACAGGGGGAGGTTACGAATAGTATAGGAAATGGAGAAACCAAAGAACTTATATGTACAACCCATGGACATGAACTAAGGAGGGGAGAGGAAATGCTGGAGGGTGGGGGTGTAGGGAGAAGAGGTGTAAAGGGGGAAAATTGGGACAACTGTAATAGCATAATCAATAAAATATACTTCAAAAAATCCTCAGCTAGCCTATGGTTTACTACAAAGACTCAAAATATAATTTTGGGTCATTTTACTTCATTTAACCTACTCCTACCTACCACAATTTATGGGAAAATAAGTTATTTTGGTCAAGTAGTATTCTTTAGTCAATCTAAAAACAATGTACATAATTATCACTGAATAAGAAAAAAGGAACCCATCCAGCCCTGCGAGGGGCGTGTTGGATGTTCTGCCAAGATTATTTACTACCATCTTTACTGTTTTCCCTTTCATAGTCTTATTCAGACCCACCTGTCAGCAAAATTGCAAAGTCTTTGGGGTCACTCACACATGGTTGAAGCCATGAATCTTTAATATGAAATTTCAGATTTTCTGGTGAGAATAGCATGTGAAAAATGCTTTACAATATTTTAAAGCACAAAGCGTTAGTATTTCTTGCCCTAGGGGATACTCTTCGTTTTGAAAACCAATCTTTAGAAATCAGATTTTTTCAGTATTTTCTAGGTCCTTAAACCAATGTACAATGTCAACTACAACATTTTATACATATTTCAAGACAAACAGAACTTTTTTATTAACAGTTCTATAACCTGGCTGTTTAAATGTTATAAAATGAAATGTTTCACTGTGAGAAAGGGTGTCACAGGGTCATTGGATAAGTCACCAAGAATGTTTTCCTGCTTATTAAAACATTAGTTTAGCTGCTGCTATTTGGAAATGAAGAAACCTTTAATTAACATTCCTGTGACTTATTTTTTTTGTTATCCTATTTATAACTGGTTGAGTCATTATAAGAAAATGACAGTAAACAAATCTAAGTAATTATTTTGGATAATGTTTTATTATGTACCTCCTTATAAATGAATATTTGATGATTTTTACATTCTCTTGAAAAATTTTTGCTTTCAAATGCTAGCTATTAATTACTGGAAATAGTATTACATTTTATAAAATACCTCTAGTACCTATAGAAATCACAGGCCAGTAGATTGATGTCCTTGATATAATTAATGATTGGGTGTGATTTTTATAATGGATGACTATATGCTTTGAATAAAAATGCACTAATAGATTCTTAAATCTCATTGTTTTTGAGATTTAGAATGCTAATGAAATAAGCCAGGCAGTGAAAGACAAATACCATATGATCTCACCTTTAACGATAACCTAATCAACAAAACAAGATTTTAAAATTTTTATTTTAAATGACTATTTTAGGTGACAGAAATATTTCATTTGAGCAAAGGGTTCCACAGCTAAATGAACAAAATTTAAAACAACCGACTTAGAAAGCAGTAACATGTTCAAAATTGAAGTGTAAGCATCAACATGCTAAATAAATTTTTCTATTTAATAAATAAAAATCTAAATTCCAAAATAATTAGAATGGAAACAGTCAATCTTTACCCCATCTGCCTTTGTACAGGTATTTATTTAGTTCACTTTTTATCAGACTTATCTAATCATAAGGACCTCCGTGATCCCTTGATAAAATACTGGTACCCAGAAGTAATTTTATACTTTGTGACATACATTTAAGAAATGTTGATCTCCCATTTGTATTATAGGTAGACACCTCTACCTTAAATTCCATATGAGTAAGATTTAGGGATCTTGTTAAAATGCAAATTTAGGCTCATTGATCACAATGCCATCAATGCAGCTTGCTCTTCTGCAGACCACAGGGTAGCAAAGCATTCCGGAGTGTGCACAGGGGTCCCTCACACAGCAGGCCTTCCACAGATGTTTATTGCTCAGTCAGAATAGCTGGGCACATGGGCATAAAGCATTGCCTTTGCTTTCCCCTTTGTTTTCCTTTGCCCTAACTCTGTACTGCATAGAAATCATCTTATTTTACCCTGATAAATTGAGCACTTATGTTTGTTCTGTTGGAAGTATGCCATTTCTGTTGAGTATCATAATGGTCTGTCTGATTCATGCTCTTGACAGTGTTTATTTTTAAATTTTAATTTATTTAGCTGCTTCAATTATAATTGTAAATTACCTTACAGGATGGTTTCTCTTCCTTGAGATTACTTTGGCCAGAAACTTTATTATCTGAATACCTGTAGGAGAAACAAAGTAGCGACTCACATTTTATTTTAAAAAGCACACACAGAAAAATAGAAAATGGATGTGATTATTTTTTCTTGGAAAGGGAATTTAGTCATTAATACAGTCATTTAGAAAAGTACCATTGCTGAATGTGTACTTGCTTTTGTAGGCTAAATGGGCCTAAATTCACCCAATTATTTTTTAAGCCTATAATGTTACTTTGAGGGTGTAAGGCCAATACTGCCCATTAATTTCTTCAAGAGTAAGCTCAAAAGCTAGCTCCACCAAAATGGTGTGAAAAATAAAAAGCATTATGGGCATGAAACATTTTAATAAGAAAAATGGTGAAGAGCTGTCCTAGCTAAGACAGAGATTGCTGCTCTGTACATTTCATAAGAAAACACTTATTTTTGGAAAATCCATAAATAACCTAAATTGTTTTCTTTGCTGACACATCTGGCTGCCCCAAAACAAAATGCCTTAAATGTCCTCTTAGCATTCTCTCAGGTAGTCAACAGTTTTCTCAAGAAAAGATAAGCAAAATTCACTGTTTCACACTGTCCATAGTTTTTTCTTCTCTCTTTCTCCACTTTCTCTTATATAAATCAGGGTTTTATTGGGTGAAATGAATTTATTATATACTCTACTGATCATATAAGTCAAGTAATATGCTAAAATTTAGCTATATGTCCATTATTCTCTGAAAAAAAGAACTGTGTTTAGTTTGAAGGCTGTCTAATCATAATTATGATACCCAGCCTCAAATATTAAAAGGCTGTTGTGCGGATGAGAGAAAACATCTCCTCTTCACCACAGAAAACAAAAATTACATCAACAGGTAACAATCAAAAGAAGAAAAATCTTTGCCATGACAAAGAGTTTTTGTATAGTCAGAATCCCAGTAAAGTTTCCTATTTAAATTCAGATTGTATAACTCAGGCCTGAGACAAATAATACTTCTCATATATTTTAATCCATAATTTATTTGTCTGCCAGCCCCATAGCAGTGGCCCCCTTGAGGCCAGGGATCATCATTCACACTTGTATCTCTTGTGCACACACAGTGTCTAACTCATACTCATTGAACAAATTTGATTGAGCAGTACTTTCAGGTGCACACTTAATACTGAAACCTTTCCCAGTGCAATGTCCTTGTCATGATGTAGAATGAGCAAATGAATCATGAGTCTCAAGCTTACAGAACATTCCCCACATGCCATGATTAATGGTCATCTAAATAATGACTCCTTTCTGTTAATCCAGTTTCCCAGGATTTTTACTCATAGCCCTCTGCTAGGATATGACTACCTTCTTTATACCCTGGGAGTGTTCTTATCACTTCCTCTTTTTTTAGAACTAGTATGTTTTTATCTGTGACTATGGAGTTTTGCAGATTTTTCTCAGAAGTTATAAACAATAACACTTGAGGACTTCTGGTCACGGTGGAGGTATAGGTAGATACACTGTTTCCTCATACAATCAAAAGAAGGATAACAACAAATTTAAGAACAAAAAACAAGCAGAACTGACAGAAAATCAAACTGTATGGAAGGCCGACAACCAAGGAGTTAAAGTAGACATTAATCCAGACTGGTAGGAGGGGCTGAGTCTGGGCGGCTAGATAGAACTCACAGCAAGGCGGCAGCTGGTGGACTAGGCTTGCGGACTAGGTGGTCCCACAGTCTCAGGTAGATAAACCAGGAGGAACAACTGGGGAGCGAGACAGACCACACAACCCAGGGCCCCAGCTTGGGTAAATAAAGCCTCAAACCTCTGACTGAGAACACCTGTGAGGGTTGAGGTGGTAGCACAAACTCCCAGACTCACAGGAGAGTTTGTTGGAGAGACTCACAGGGTTCTAGAACTTACACAAACCCACCCACCTGGGAAGCAGCACCAGAAGGGCCCAATTTGCTTGTGGGTAGCCCGGGAAGTGACTGAAAGCTTGTGGAGAGCTGAGCAAGCGCCGTTGTTCCCTCTCAGGCCCCTCTCCCACAGACAGCACCACAACACAGTGAAGTGGGTTGCCCCGCCCTGGTGAATACCTAAGGCTCCACCCCTTACTACATAACAGGTACTCCAAGACAAAAAAAAAAAAAAAATGACCCAAATGAAAGAACAGATCAAAGTTCCAGAAAAAATACAGCTAAGCAATGAAGACAGCCAACCTATCAGATACACATTTCAAAACACTGGTAATCAGGATGCTCACAGAAATGGTTGACTATGGTCACAAAATAGAGGAAAAAGTGAAGGCTATGAAAAGTGAAATAAAGAAAAATATAAAGGGAACCAACAGTGATGGGAAGGAAACTGGGACTCAGATCAACGGTTTGGACCAGAAGGAAAAAATGAACATTCAACCAGAACAAAATGAAGAAACAAGAATTTAAAAAAATGAGGAGAGGCTTAAGAACCTCCAGGACAACTTTAAACCTTCCAACATCTGAATCATAGGGGTGCCAGAAGGAGAAGATGAAGAGCTATAAGTTGAAAACTTATTTGAAAAAATAATGAAGGAGAACTTCCCCAATCTGGCAAAGGGAATAGGTTTCCAGGAAGTCCAGGAAGCTCAGAGAGTCCCAAAGAAGTTGGAGCCAAGGAGGAACACACTAAGGCACATAATAATTATATTAGCCAAGATTAAAGATAAGGAGAGAACCCTAAAAGTAGCAAAAGAAAAGGAGACAGCTACCTACAAAGGAGTTCCCATCAGACTCTGAGCTGATTTCTCTAAAGAAACCTTGCAGGAAAGAAGGGGCTGGAAAGAAGTATTCCAAGTCATGAAAGGCAAGGACCTACATGCAAAATTACTCTATTCAGCAAAGCTATCAATTAGAATGGAAGGGCAGATAAAGTGCTTCCCAGATAAGGTCAAGTTAAAGGGGTTCATCATTACCAAGCCCTTATTATATGAAATGTTAAAGGGACTTATCTAAGAAAAAGAAGATTATCAAAAATATGAACAGTAAAATGACAATGAACTCAGAACTATCAACTACCAAGCCTAAAAACAAAAATGAAAACAAACACAAATGAAGTGAACAACTAGAACAGAAACAGAGTCACAGAAATGGAGCTCACATGGAAGGTTATCAGCAGGAAGGGGGAAGGGAGGAATGGGGAATTGGGGAAAAGGTACAGGGAATAAGTAGCATAAATGGTAGGTACAAAATAGACAGGGGGAGGTTAAGAATAGTATAGGAAATGGAGAAGCCGAAGAAGTTATATGTATGACCCATGGACATGAACTAAGGGGGTGGGGATGTGGGTGAGAGGGGATGTGCAGGGCAGAGGGGAATAAAGGAGGGAAATGGGACAACTGTAATAGCATAATCAATAAACTATATTTTTTATAAAAACAGTAACACTTGAGCTTCCTGATGTTCTCCTCATTATCTTTGTGAATTTGCTTTTGTGGCAGTGGTTGGCCAGAGACAAGTGGTAACACAAAATCAATATTCCATATGAGCAGATGTGGAACAGTGGCTGGAAATATAAATTTTACATTAAGTTCTTATCTATACACATTTACACTGATTGGATATAATTGTAAGATTTTTGTTCTTACTCCCCTTAGTCCTATCTGTGCCTTCCCGAGAGCCACAGGAATCTAGAGTGTTGTGCTCTGTGGAACTAGTTGAACTACTTTCTGCGAAAGGTCAGGGCTTTATTCCTACACAGTCCAATCAAATGCAGAGCTACCCAGCACAAGGTAAAAGAACTCAGTACTACTTGGACACATATAAGAAAGATATCAGGAAAGAAGTAAGTGAATTCTCTCTATTTACTTATAAGTTTTTAATAACTCTGAATAGAGTAATCTTGAACACAACAGTTAGAGGATCTTTAATTCATGTCTTCATGAAAACAGCCAAAAAATATATTGAGAATGACTGAACCCAATTTGCTGTAGTGATGTATGCAATGAAATGTAAATAGCACAAATACCAAGCCTCACTACTCAGTGTAGACTACTGTCCAGCACCATTGGAATCACCTGGAAGCTTGTTAAAATTATAGAAACTAGGCATATCTCAGACTTGCTAGATCAGAATCGAATTTTTAACAAGGGTCCCAGGGGATGTGTCAGCACATATAGTTGAGAAGCTACTCTAACAAGCACATAGTACATATTGATCACACTCCAATCCCTTTCCACAAAGGAACTGATACAGTCTTAACCAGTGTAAATAAAGGAATGTAATTGGAGGACAGGGACATTGGTCTGTCCCACATTCTTTTTTGCGTCTGTGCTATCCCCAAAGTCTACTCTAAACTGAGGTGTTTCAGGGCCTTTCACACGTAGATGTTCCTTAAGAATGCAGTCAAGTCACAGCCTTTGTGACCTGAGTCTACATTTGGTGGCTCTCAACCAGGTAGGAGAATAGACTAGAGCAGTGCAATGCAAAGTGAGTGCAAAAAGGCTGGCTGCCCATCTTCAAATTGTTTCTTGCTCGTCTGCAGCAAGATAGGGACCTTGGCAGAATGTTCATGATGGCATAAGGAGCTTGTGCCAGAATGTAAATTACTTATATCATGAGGCACTCTTAATTTTAGCTGCTATTTTTTTCTTAGTAAGACTTTCTCAATGAAGGCAGCAGTGTGTTGATTTTCATTCACGCACAAGCTCACAGAACTCCTCATGGACAAGAACTTTGAGTACTGCAGTCAAAGAGATTAAATGCAAAGGGCCTCTCTACTTGCTGTAATGTGAACATGCTTAACCATTCCAAGCTCTTCATGTGATAGCATAAATCAATTACTAATATGGAGTCATTTCTCTGTAAAGTCTATAACACCCATTGTGTTCACTGTTAGATTCCTAGAACCTAGCACAAAGATGGGCTTCAATGAATGTCTGTTGAATGAATGAACTGCATGGTCCAACTCCTATTACTATTGTTTTCTTCCTTTTGGCTTGGATCATGAGCTTCCTGAGGTATAGCTATGCTTGGTCATGCTCAAAGGATCTTCAGCAGTAGTGAGTTTAGGGACCAATCACACTATACACATATAAAAGTATTAAATATTGTCATAAAACTAGAAAAATTGTGGTACTTTAAAAGCTTCAAGAGTAAGACCTTGCATGGCAGATGACTCATTTTCTACAATGTAAAATTTAGAGCATTACTAATACATATTAAACCAAACTTTCAGGCTAACTTAAGCAGATCAAAATAGATGCAATTTTGAAAGAACAAAGGTGAGCTTGAATCATAGAATGAATAAGCACAGATTAGCTATAATTTTTAGCAGATATTCATGTGCTACTTGAGAAAAGCCTGCTTTCCCTTCCTTCATGTCAACAAGTTCATTTATTACTTAAAGATACTTCAGTAGTGATTCTTAAGAAGGGGGCTAAGTGATGTGGTCTAATTTTTCAACACGGAGTTTTGGAGAGAGGTCACTGTGGTTGTAAAGCCATCTATTAAAAATAGCATCCATAAACTTTTGGGAAAGAGAACATACCAGAGGACAAAGCCAGATTGCTTCCCTTCTTTTTCAAGATACCCAGAAATAAATATCATTATGCTTAAGAAATGCAGCCAGATATTTAACAGAAGCTAAAGAAAAATCATTTTTCTAACAGTGTAGGTGAACTTCAACCCCTCTAAGCCACAGAACAGAGTGGTGACTTCAAAGTTTGACTCATGGGAATATTTTTCTAATGAATAAACAAACTATGGTAGAAAATTACTTGGTGCACCGTATTTATATAATGTCCTTTGAGATCATATCATTTAAGCAGCATTGTGTTCATGAGAGAGGAAGGGTACAAGAAAAAAAGAAAGGTAATGTGCTTTGTTTTGTTTGTGTTTTCAGAGAAAAGAGAAATGATCCATTATTGAGCAGAATTTATTAAGATTAATAAATTGTGCAGTCAAAGCATCAATTGAATAAATCAGTTGAATCAGTTACTCATTGGATATTGCCCCCTCTGGTGCACACTCTTCAGGGTTCTTTAGTTGATTCTTTAAAATTCAAGTCTGATATTGTCAACTTCCTGCTTACATCCTGACTCTCTCATAATTTTTGGAAGTTTTTCAACTTTTGGACCAAGCCCCAGTTGCTTACCATATCCTAAGAACCTCCAGGTCCCAGTTATGCCTAACGGTCCAACCTTGCTGGACTCTGGCACCAGCTACCTCCTGCCCCATCCTCCTCCCCTGCAGCCACCAGGGTCAGAATCACCATGTCTCTGTGCGTCTGGTCAGGATTCTCCCCCTCGCTGCAATGGGATCACATCCTTTTTAACCTGAGACATAGCCTTTCCTTTATAGAAACTTGGCTCGGGCATCATTGCCTTCTTTCCCATTTTACCATGTTTCCTGACCTGTCCACACCATCATGGAAAGAATCCCAAAACTTAAGTCCTCATATTTTTTACAGAGATTAAGTGAAATACTATATGGAAAGTATTTAGTATAAAACCCCAAAATAGTAAATGGCTATCATTCTATAACATGGTATAATAGTTACCCTATGCTGAGAGATAGTATAACATGGTGGTTAAATGACTAAATTGTAGAGTCAGATTCTACTACTCACTAGCTCTGTAAACTTAGGCAATTTACTGGACTACTTTGTCAGTTTCCTCGCCTACAAAATGGATGCGATAACAATTCCTACCTCACAAGGTAGTTGTGAGAGTTGAATAAGTTTGTACAGGAAAGTGCTTAACCTGCCACATGGTAAGTACTCAATAAATGTTACTAATATAATAGAGCCAATAACATAATGTATTGATTACCCAGTTTTAGCAGTTATCAAAAATTTTCTATTATTATCTCACTTCGCTATCCCTCCTTTGTCTAGGTATTTTTACTAGAATAGTTTAAAGCAAATGCCAGACAGCATGTCAGTTCACCTATAAATACTCTGAAAATGTTGAGTTCCTCAATACATTTTTCCACAATACATTTTCACCCCTATCTTGCATCATTGTATCTATGATATTTTATTGAACTTATTTATATCCCTGTCTTTCCTTCTAGGCTCTGAATGTTTGAAAGCAGTGGTTCTGTTTGATTCATCTTAGCTGCTAGCCCGCTGGCCAGAACATAGTCGTTCACTATACTAAAGTTTTTTTTCTTTTAAAGAGAGAGAAAGAAGGGAGAAAAGAAGCTCACCTAACAAAGTAATACAGTCGACATTAAAAGATACAATATAGCACAATTCGTGCCTGAATGGCAGTAGGGTGCCAAATACTGTAGCCCTGTAGAGATGACTCAGAGACCTAGAAATAGCAAGGTTTAATTTGCCGACAGGGTGTTATTTCATTGTCTAGGCTAGGTAGGGAGGAAGAAAGCAAAAATTAAAATGTCATTCTATATCACAGAGGTGTCAGAGTGTTTATTTTGAATCTGTATCTCTTCTCCACTCCCAATAATTTATGATGTTATTTACCAAAGGACTCCTGTGGTTAATGCCTTGTGATATCTACTGTGAAGCAGAAGAGTGTGCAAAGTTCAAACATCAGAAGGCCAAGTGCCAAAATCTAGCTTGGCTGTCACCCACTTTGTGACCTAAACAAGTCACTCCCTGTGCTTTCTGAAGGTCTTTGTTTTTCAAGTGGGACAGTATCTACCTCATGGTGTTATTGAGACTAGGTGACATGATTAGGACCATAGCTCACAGACGGTAGGGCATGTTTGAAATTATTATCTACTTACAACAGAACAACGAAGTAAATATAAAGCTTTCCATTTAAGAAAAATAAGAATAGTTTTATTTAATATACTTCCTTTGCCACAGAGCTGCTAAACAAAGCTTTGCAGCAATTCCAAAAGAATTTACCCAGGAAGTAGAATTTGAATATTGCCAAACTGAGGACTTCAGAAGGTTTTTGGTTGTGATTCATTCCCCATTGTGATTACAATGGGGGAAAAAATATTATTACCTCATGAAATGGGTTCACTTTCTCCCTTCACTTCTTTTAACTGATAGTTTTTCAGGGCAGTTGTGGTCTTTTTAAAAACTTATACATCGCATGGTATTTGTCTTTCTCTGACTGGCCTATTTCACTTAGCATAATGTTCTCCGGGTCCATCCATGCTGTCACGAAGGGTAAAATTTTGTTCTTTCTTTGGCTGAGTAGTATTCCATTGTGTAAATGTCCCATAGTTCTTTTATCCATTCATTCATATGTGGAATCTTATGAACACACTGAACTAACAAGAAAAATAGAGACAAACTCATAGAGAGAGAGCAGGCTTGCCAGTTTGTGGAGAGTTAGTGGGTGGAGGAATTGAATGAAAAAAAAAAGGACTCATGGACATGGACAACAGTGTGGGGACTGAAGGGGACAGGGGGTATAAAGGGGATCAAGGATAACAAAAATGCAATTAAAAATGTTAAAGTAAATAAATAGTAATAATAAAAACTTACACACAATACCCACTACATAAATATTAAGGTGATGGCTCAGTGCAGAGATGGCCTTATAATGAATAAAATAGGGGGAAAAGCTTGAAAAATAATTATAATAATTACTTTATCTATAACTGGGTGCCTACTGTGTGGCAAATGTTTCAGATATTAGGTTGAACCAATAATGCCACCAATGTTTGATGTTTAACACGAGAAAATAGCCATGTAATAAGGTTTAACCTAAATATATTTCTTTCCATTCCTCTATTAATTGTGTTCTTATTTTCTTCAAGAAGGAAACCAGGGCTTAGAGAGATTACGGGTGACTTAGACCACAGGGCTACGAAGTGACAGCCTGGGGACATGCTCCCAAGCTTGGGGCCCCATCTCATTAGTGGCTTAGTCCAACATTTTTTGCATATTTCATGGTCATGTCAATACAATGACACGTAAGCAATGTTTGCTATAGTCAATGAGAGACTGGGCAATAAGACAGTAAATATTTAAAAGAAGGTAGATGTTTGGTGGTTGATCAAAGGCAGCACAAAGCACGTTCCAGCAGTAAGGGCTCACGGTGGGAGTGCCACGTCACAGATGACAGAGCGCTTCTCCTCCGTGTGATGAGATAATTACCTGCTATCAGTTTCTGTGTATCCCGTTGCACATTCTTTCTCCCTAAATTCTAAAAACCATGATCATATTGATATGCAAGTAGCATTTCTTACCTATTTGTTTAACTTATTAAGGGGAGGTGAGAAAGAGAAAATATTACACGTTCAGGGGGAAAATCATTTTAGAAAGGGTGAAGCGCAAAGCAGGTGGAAGGCAGGCTCTCCTGCTGGACGGTGCTGTCGGTTGGGAGCGGGGAGAGCGGTCTCCCAACCAACTTCTCTCTAACTTCCCTGACACCTGGGTCAATCCCTTGCTTGTCCTGGGCCTCCAGTTCCTCTCGTAGAAAATAAGATGGTTAGACCAGATGCTCTTCGAGGTTTCGTAGGGTTTTGGGAGATCCTTTTGTTGTTGTTTCTTTAGAAAATGAGTTTTGGGTTTCTTTTAAGTTTATGGTTGACATTCAATATTATTTTATGTTGTTTTCAGGTGTGCAGCATAGTGGTTAGTTGTTTATATAATTTACAAAGTGATCCTATAATAGTTTTTATAATTAAATTATTTTGTAATACTAGACCATTAGTTATCTTTTAAACTTATGCTTTGTGAAGTATTAAGATGAAAGAAATAAAACAGAAAAACATGAATTAGCTTGTAGTCAGAAATCTTTTTCATTTCTAATTATTGTTTTTTCTTGTGGCAATGTAAACTGAGGTGGGTTTTAGTTAAACCAATATTAGACGAGCATCAGAAAAGAATAGCTGGAAATTACTAAGTGCTTTTAAATACCTTTGGAAAATTAGATATTATTCACCATTCTATCTATAAACCCAATTTCAGTACTTGCTTAAGCCTTAAGATAAATGCAAACATTCAGATTCTTTCAGACTCATAACATAATTTGGGGGGCCTAGAAGGGTTTTTTGTTGGTTTTCCATGTGTGCAGTGACATCTCTGCCTATTTAGTTTTAGAGTTGCTTCTTTGCTTTCAGCATCACTCTGAAAAAGGCAAGTAACAGGATAATCATAGGTTCTCTCACATCCGTTGCTTCTGCCCATCAGTATCCTAATTACTTCTTTAACCCACTTAGATGGTTCGGGGTCAGTGCCATGAATACCGATGATGAAAGATGATGTCAGGGAGAGAACTCATTGTAGTTCCATCCTGTCTTTCTGCTTTTGCTTTTCTTCCAGCTAAGAATTTAAGGGCACAATTTAGAGAAGAGTCCAATCATCAAAAGAATTCATTAGCCTTTTAAAATTTGACGGGCTAATGGGACATGCAATCTACAAGGAGATGCACCTCTGATTTGCTGGACAGATTTCCAATTGTCAGCATTTTCCTGACACTTTAAGTTGTAACTAAATGTTCTCAAATACATATTACAAGAATGTAGCATATGTATTATCTTTTCTGGGAAATATTCTTATTTATATAGAACACATTCTATTTTAAACCTTGTATTTATAGAACATCAACATTTGCACATTTCACAAGGTAGTTTTTTTCCTCAAGGCTTTTCCACTAGAGTATGAAGATGGAAATTAAAAAAATGACATTGATTGGTGGTGAAAATAGCCTTTTCCTTTAACAGTTAATATTCTGTGTTATATGACTATGTTATAAGTAGGAATAGATCTGTTAAAGACAGTGGAATCAACGTGTAAGTATTCATGAAAATAAAAAGGAAGTATGTTAAATAAATATTTATTCATCATTTACAAAAATTTATTAACTCTACTGTTTGCTGGTCCAAGAGAAATAAGCTCTGGGAAATAAAATGGCCTTGGTCCCTACGGAACATACAGTGTTTTGGAGACATGTACACAGAATGATAAAACAGGTCAGAAGATGGTGATCAACCCATACTTATTATTTAAACAAAAAATAATGGGTGCATGAAAGAGGGAATTTTATCTCTTCTGAGAAGCTGAGGAAGATATCCCAGACGAGAAATGATCTGAGCTGAGTTTATAAGATACAGAGAATATTCCCAGATGAAAAAACAAAAGGAGAGCATTGCAGCCAGAAGAAACATCAACAGATGTTAAGGAGGTATGTAGAGTATTTAGGAAATAGTTGTAGAGTCTTCAGGGAATGGTTGCCCTACCAAGGTGGCTCAAGTGCAGCGGTGAAGGTGAGCGGGAGCCCACTGGTGATGGTCATTCGGTGCAGATGTTCATCACCCCACAGGTCACCCTGTCTCATCTGCAAGGCTGGATAGCTGTCTTCCTCCTTGAGGCATCAAGTATTTCCTTCCTAAAGCTGCAGTTATTTCACTGTTGTTTAAGTTTGCATTTCCCAATAACTAGAGACCATAGTAAGATTGCATTAGTCACTATTTCTTTCATTGATTTGAATTAATAAATTTATTCTAAAATAGACTTGCATGTATACATGTGTCTTTATAAGACACAGATTCCATTTCAGTGTTAAATTTGTTCATTCTTTCACAAATACCATTTTGTTCTAATTACTGTAAATTTATATCATTGATGCTAATAAATGATAATGTCATTTTTTTTTTCAAAACATTTGTCACTCTTCCCTCCAAAGAAATACCCCTCCAAAGAAATACAGGGTCTGGCAGAAGTAACACCACTGAGTGTGGTTGGTAGGGTACATGAATGTTTCACACAAGATGGACAATTTGAACATTTCACCTAAGATGTCATATGGTCTGCTCAAGTGTCATATTGTTATGTTAGAATTACGTGCTTATGATTCTGTAATAAAAGATTTGGTGTAGATTACCAGCTCACAAAATGGGGGTGTTATTTGTGCCAGACCCTGTATATAGAATCAGTTTCTTAAGTTCTATAAAGTACTTTGGGGGGCATGCATTTTGACTAGCAATACAATGTACTTATAAATTAATTTGAAGAAAACTAATAACAAGAAAATGGTTATCTTTTTCATACTGTAATATAGTGTATCTTTCCATTTACTAAAGTTTTTCTAATACCTCATTCCATTTTAATTTTCTTCTTAAATGTTTTACACTATATTTGCCAAGCTTATTTCTAATTTTTTTTATTACTTTTCACCTTTAATGAAATCTCAAATTCCATTAAAATTTCTAATTGGATCCTGCTGATATACAGAAAACCTATTAATGTTTGCATGTCTTTCTTGTATATAATTTCTGTGTGCAATTCTCATGTTAGTTTTGTAGTTTTTTAATTAGTTAACTTGGAATTTTTCCTAGACAGTCATACCCAAGGAAATTGTTAGCTTTATCACTTTTTTGCAATATTTATACTTTTTAATTATACTGTCTCATTTTGTATGTATGTGTGTATAATGAAAACTAATGGTGATAATATTTTAATTTTCTACTTCCTGGCTTTAATTGAAATGCTTCCAATGTTTCATCATTTAGAACAGTCTTGAACAGAAGTTTGATTTTTATTGTACAGCAATTAATTTCACCCACAAATTTACTTGACAGTTTGGCTAGTGCAGGCGTGTAGGTCTCCAACCCTTCATCTGAACTTTCTAGCATCTTTCCAAACAGAGTCTCCTGTGGTTCAGAGGAGAAGTCTGATGCCAATCTGAGAGACATTCCATTGAGGTGACTTATTAGTGTTCTCTACTCTTTTCCTTTTTAGTTTCTAGAATTGTCCTTATCTTTGGAGTGCAAATATTTCCTCTAACTGTATAAAGAAAAAAGGACTGATGGACATGGGCAACAGTGTGGTGATTGCTGGGGAGGGTGGCTATAAGGGGACTCAATGGTAATGGAAAAATACAATAAAGGTTAAATTAAAAAATGAAATAGAATGAAGCATTAAAAATAATAAATGTATGTAGAATAGGAATTATGGTAGCTAGACAAATATATCAAACACCCAATTAAATTTAAATTCAAGAATACAAGGAATTAAAACTGTCTTAAATATATGTATTTTTGTGTGCAAATCTGACAATCTTTGTGGGTGATTTATCATTGTAGTTGTAATTATTATTACTATTATTACTGTTGGGCACCTAGTGAGTTTTTGTGAACTAAATTTCTTTTTCAGCTCACAGAAATATCTTTTTATTTCTTTAACACTTTGTACTAGGTCAAAAAACTGGTTCTTAAAATCATTGCATTTATTGAATATAGTACTACCTTTAAGCCCTGACAAACTATTCTTAATTTGGTTGTGAGTCTTAGGTTCTAAAATGCTTACATGATAGGATAGTAGAAAAATGGTGGATCTTTTCCTCCTTTATTCTCTCTGTCTTTGTTTTCTGGAAAGAGAGACACTGGAAATTCTGAGTCTGCCTTGTATTTCTCATAAATTTTCTATTAAATTCATATTTTTGTCTTTTATGGCTTATGTTTGGGAGCAAATCAATTGATTATTTAGACCTTTTATGAAAATTTAAAATTTTACCTATCAAGGTTTTAATTTCTAAGAATTTTTCTTGATCTCAGCTTATTCCTTTTTTTCACAGCATTTTGTTCTTGCTCTATGACTTTTTAAGTTACTTTCCATTGTTGCATCTTGGGGGTTCCTCTAGGATCCGTTCTGTTTGATCAGCTTCTTCCTTTTACATGAAGGTCTTGGTTTTCCTCTAATTCTGGTGACTCTTGGTTATCCATTCTTATTTATACACATTCAAGTTTATAAATAAAGGGTTGGGTTTATTGATAAAGGTAACTAGGGTGGTTTTTACCGTACTTGTGAGAATCTGTTTTTGCAATAAGCTTTTCCCTTAAATAGGAGAGGGAAACGTGGGGTCTCTAGGAGCAATTTTGGTGCCTAACTTGCATCTTTCTACTTGCTCTCTTTAGGGTACGACCCATCTGTTAAAGGTTTAAAATGAAGCTTCAACTATCACTTTACATTCTAAGCAGCAAAGTACAGGAAGGGAATAGGGGAAGATAATGGGTGCACGCTGCTTGTATTTTAAGGAAATTTCTCAATACACAAAAAACAATACATCTGCTTATATACCAAAGAATGAAATTCATGTCACACCATGCTGCAAAGAAAGCTGGGAAATATAGTCCTTACTCCAAGTTCTGAGTGGAGATAAAGTATTCCAAGGAAGGACTGGAGTGGAAAACTCACTTAGAGAAAAGAGCATATTGTATAAATCTGAAGGAGAGAAGGAGAATATTTCAGTTAAATAAACAAAAGAAGATCTGTATGGCTGGAACAGAGAAAGCAAGAGGGTAAGTGGACCGATATGAAGCTGGAAGGACTGTCAAGGTTGAAATGATGTGGGAACTGAGGCAGGTCACATAGAGTTACTTCTGTCTTTCCTCTTAGTGTAACAGGAATCCAGTGAAGGGTTTCAGGCAAAAAAAAAAAAAAAAAAAAAACAACCTCAAGTTGGCCCATTTTATAAATTGAAAAGATTTCTTTTTCTTTTTTTTTTAAGATTTTATTTATTTTTAGAGAGGGGAAGGGAGGGAGAAGGAGAGAGAGAAACATTAATGTGTGATTGCCTCTCATGTGGTCCCCACTGGGGACCTGGCCTGCAACCCAGGCATGTGCCCTGACTGGGAATCGAACCTGCGATGCTTTGGTTCGCAGCCCGCGCTCAATCCACTGAGCTACGCCAGCCAGGGCCTTGAAAAGATTTCTTGAATACAATGTAGAGAACAGCTAGAAGTGTATGAAAAGAGAATACTCTAGAAATCCAGGCAAAGAAAAGAGAGGCAAATGTGAGCAGAATAAAGGGATATTCGGAAGATAAGAACAACAGGGCTTGATAACACAGGTATGAGGAGAGAGCGTGAGGGTGAAGGAGGAGTTGAAGGTGATTTTCACGTTTCCAGATTGTACAAAGCATGGATGGTGGACCATTTTCTGAAACACGGGATACCAAACAAAGAGTAGATTTAGGGGTAAAGTGTTGATTTTTAGTTTTGTTTTCTTTCTTTTATTTATTTTTTTGAGTTTGAAGTGTCTCTCAGACATTCAAGTGGGTTTCTTGAGGCAGTTAAATATGCAGGTCTGGAGCTCAGAGGGGGAGCTACCAAGGCTAGAGCAATGGATTCCAGGGTGTTTGGCACACAAATGGTTGGTAACTAAAACAGAGTCCTAGATGGCGTTACAACAGGGACAACAGAGAGGGGAAAAGTGAGAATCTTGGTATTAAATATAAAAAGGAGGTGGAAGGAGGATGGAAGGGGGAGGATCAGGAGACTGAGGGGGTGGCTGGGCTGGTAGAGGCCAAGTCAGGAGTTCGTAGAGTGATGGAAACCAAGGGGGAGCCCTCAAGAGCACTAAACAGACTCAGATCCTACAGAGAAGTCAAGGAAGACCAGAGCACAACAAAATTTCAGACTACAGAAGGGTTCTGAAATGTGACTACAAGGATAAGCTGTGACAAACACCTCTTCAAATCAGTGGTGTGTGTGTGTGTGTGCTGTGCCTTAATGTTTGGTTCACTCTGATGGCAAATTCTCAAATGATCCTATTAAAGATTTAGCTTTGTTGAAGGTAGCATTTCCATGGAATATCTGGAAATGGCAAAGTCATTCGTTCCTTAAAACTATGCTCAATTTGGATGTTGTCTTCAATGAACAAAATGCTTAATCAATTCACGAGCTTCCAGTCATCCTGGAATACTGCAGTTTCCAGCTGTAGAGCAAAGTGCTTACCCCAGGAGCTCCTGGTTGGTTCTTGACTAAAAACAGTGGGTATTTCCCTCAGGGACATTGTCTGAGCTGTTGGGCACGGCCACAGCAATGTTGGAGTCCAAAACTGGTATTGCGGCCCACTAACACCTCACCTTTCATCTCCCGGAGAATGGAGCTGGTTTTGAAGGAGAAGTACAGTGACAGTCACCCCCATCCTCTCAGAAGGGGTTTATTATTTCCCTCACGCTGAAAGAACTTGCCTTCAAAATTTTAGCTTTTGGAAAGCCCTGCCAATGAACTGTTTCTCTCCACTCAGAATATCATGAAGTATTTAATGTTTCTCCCACTTCAATTTTTTAAAGATTTTACAGTAAGAAGCCATGTCAGATGACCTGCTCTTGTAATTAAAACAGTTTATTCTCAGGGGTGTCCACACCCCTGAGGCCACAGACTGCACGCAGTCCAGGATGGCTGGGAATGCAGCCCAACACAAAATCATAAATTTACTTAAAACATTATGAGACTTTTTTTTGTGATTACATGTCACAGTGTATTTAATGTGTGGCCCAAGACAACTCTTCTTCCAGTGTGGCCCAGAGATGCCAAAAGGGTGGACAGCCCTGGTGGATGAACAAACTAACTGCCAAACTAAGAGATTTTGACAGTTATTTTAAGAAGCAATTATAACTTTAATGCTTCTAATAATTGTTATAGTTCAATGATATAGGTTTTCTATGGACGCAACTATAAAAGCAAGTAAAAACATAAGAAGAAACTCATGGTTTTTCTATATAATTTTCAAAGGATTTATTTTTCTTATATTTGGCTTCTTAGTTTAGGAAAATATTAATATTAGAAAAACTTTGCACGGGATTTTGAAACCTTAACCAAAAGGATCACATATTATTTGAATAACGGTTTACTAGTCTTGCTTAATCATGTCTTGGAAACCTGCTTCCCAGCCTGCAGGAGATGCCTGGTCTCGCCCCACATTTGTGCTGCAGATTCCCACATGGCGATCTGAGCTAACATTCTGTCACCCCTCAAGCAGCTTCAGTTCATTTACATTAATG
Source organism: Trachops cirrhosus (assembly GCA_028533065.1). NCBI lineage: Eukaryota > Metazoa > Chordata > Mammalia > Chiroptera > Phyllostomidae > Trachops > Trachops cirrhosus. Next base: position 24,064,669 of record CM052539.1, read on the forward strand.
TTCACTGTGATCTTCAGCTCCAAAACTTCCTTTTTCCTTTTTTCAAAACCAAATAGTCATGTATCTTAAGTTTCAAAAATTCTCCAAAAGTCCCCGTCCATTTGCTACGTATATGCTTGGTCTCTGAGTCACAGTGCAGCCGCCGAATTCTGTGCGTGTGCCTGTACTGCTGGTCCTTCTTACCCAGTGTGCACAAGTGCTGCTTGTTGGCAATGAACAGCCCAGCAAAATGTCCCTCACAGAACCATTTCCTTTACTGCTTTTATAAATCCTATCAAATATGAGCACAGCCGCTAGACCACTTTCAACAATTACAAATTATTGCTTTATGATGTAAAAACAAAAGCAGAGCCAGATAAAATAACTTATGTTCAAATGCATTAAATCCTCATTTCACATCATATTTCAAAGTACGTGTAGATCTTTATTCAGCATTTTGGTTTTGATTCACAAGCAAAAAAGTAACACTAAAGGAAAATTAATTTTGGTGGCATGTAACATAAATAAAGTAAAGAAACTGAGGGCAAGTAAGTGCTTTACTTTCTTTCAGGGTGAATGGTAAAGTAGCAAAGATCAATATTCCCTGGAGAAAATGAGAAAACCTAAGGCTTCTGCCAAGGCGCCGCAAACCATTTGAGCATCAGGCATTTCCCACAGACATATAAAGTGTTGCTCACAGACATACACATGGGTATCTTCCCCAACTTTTGTAGGTGCTATTATGATTAATAAAGCACACTTAATTTATAGCAATGTTTTGACAAGCTGACAAAATTGGGTTGATCTCTCTTAACAGTTTCTGAAATTTCCACCAGGTAAAGGTGAAGCAAATCCTTTGAAATTTACAAGGACAATTGAATATGTGCACAGATACAGTTAAAGGGGTGCTCAGTGTTATCACTAATTATTGCAGTGAAAATGTGGGACAACCTAAATAACAAAAATAAGAGTTTGATTAAATAAGTTCTATATATCTATAATTTTGTCCTTTTACACTACAGGAAGTACAGACATAGTCGGTCAATTTCAAAAGAATAGGAGTTTTGCAAAGAAGCCTCAGCAGCTGTGCTGTGGGACAAGAACCCTGGCTCTCGTCCTCTCCTCTCAAGAGTCTCTCTTCGTGTATAGCTCCTGAAGATACAGGGCTCCTAGTTTCTAACTTAACTTCCATAATAAGCAGAGACACTTTGTTTGGCTTTTCCAGTCACTACAACACATGGAGTATCTCCCATAACCATAACATGTAGACAGGAAGCTGATATGGGGTGACAGACCTTGACAACTTTCAAAGGGTAAGAGTAACTCTAACAATGAAAATATGACATATCTTTCAAAAGTTTGTGAAATATGCCATTCAAATAATGACTCATAATAGAAAATAATATGAGTCATGGTTTTATACAACTTGGGGTAATTTTTTCAAAATGCATTTTTCATCTATCTTGAAAACTACAGCAAAGAAAACCTATAAGAATTTTTGTGTAACTGAACTGACATGATATACAGGTCATGAGTCTCACTTGGTTAGTACTGCTGTCATTCTTTCAAAAAGAACTTATTTATTAATGTCAATCCCAATGCAGCTTCACACTGCATGGGATGTAAATATGTTGTTTTTTTGGCATTTTGGCTAAGGTTGACTGTTCCTTAGTAAATGAATTAGCATCTATTTTTCTTCTTGGCAATCCCTCCATAAAATGCCTCTTTACCTCTATCAATCGTTCTTTTACCAATAGTCCCCACTTTTATTCTGTCACTTGTTTTTTCTCTCCTCATTCAGAATTTTTGAGAAAGATTGCTCTGGAGTAACCAGGTATCTAAGGTTAGAAGAAATAGCCATGCCCCAGTGAGAAATGATGGTTCAGCACCATGGATAGCACAGCTCATGTCTCCAAATGCTCCCCCAAATTTTAGTTGCTATATCATTAAAAGCATTCCTATCAGCCAACCATTGGCAGACTCTGATTTCTGGGCCTTGGAGTTCTAGTCATATTAGCTAGATTGGTTTCTCTTTTTGAACTATCTGCTCTAAAGGAACAACCCCTACCGCCTCCCACCCCAATCCATTTGGACCAATGCTTTCATCAAAAATAAATGTATGAAAAATCAAATTAAGTTAAAGCAGGCATATAAAATACAGGCCTCAATTTATTTATGATTATCACATGACAGCAGATATAGCATACTGTGACAAATTGTTATAAATGACTTCAATGCTTACCCTTAATTGACATGTTTACTTCATCACATATGATTAATAAACAGTTTTCAGACTGCCATTTTTCCACAGACCACTTTGGGAGTGGTAACAATCGGAAGGCATAGGACTGTTTATCTTATTGTGGGTTCTGTCAGGGGTAAGCACTCTAAAGTTTCAAGTTCACAAAAGTGGAATTTTTAAATTAATATAAGCAGAGAATATTTATGTATGTGCAGAGATCTTTCTTTCCATATACTAATTCATAAAAGCAAAGAAGTATGATAGTTAGAAAGAAGTATGACTCCATTGTTATTAAAAAAACTATAACATGGTCAAAGAAGCAAGAAGTACAACAATGGTTATATCTGGGTGATGAGTTTATGAGGGATAATCTTCCTTTGTTTTTAATATTTTCTAATCTTATACCATAATTTTTGTACCATGATTATGTATTTCTTTTGTTAAAATATCAGCATTCATGGGAATGGATTATTATTGTTAAATTGATCATTTATTCAATATTTTTATATTTTAATTCAAGGCCTATCACTGTATCTCTATGTTTTTTTTGTTTGTTTGTTTGTTTTTTGTATCTCTATGTTTTGATAAGTTGCTAGATTGGAACCCCCATAAATAATGTACACAGCCTTAGAACATGACAAAGTTTGGGTGCATAGCAAGCATTTATTGTATAGAAAGGGAAGGGCTGACGTTATTTGGTTTTTATTTTCAAAATATTTAGCTCTAAAGATGACTTTTTTAAATATCCACAATTTCATCTGGCTTAAGCTAACATTTCATGGAGTTATAGCTAAGTAATATATTCTCTTTCCTCTTTTTAACTAGCAATAAATTGTGTGCCCATAACACTTAGATAATCATTACTTTTCTCTATTTTGCAAACCATGCATTTGTATCTTCATTTAGAAAAACAAACATGCTTCACTAAATGAACCAACTTGAACTGACATGAACAATTCTTCAAACCTCTGCTTGGTTTTGGATCCTAATTTATCTTTATTAATCAATGCTTATCTCCCTAGGGCAAGCCTTTCATATGTCTGAGACAAACCTCAGGCAAATGTCAAAATAAGAAGGACAGAAACAGCTCGACTGAAACATAGCCACCAAATCCAATTTGGATAAATTTATTTCTTCTCAGACAGAAGGCGTTTATGAAATTGATATCTGTAAAGTAGAATTGTGGCATATTAATAAAAAGTACTAAATGCAGAGGTTTTTTTTTAAAGCAAAGTACTTACTACTCTAATGCCTCTTTATTATGAATGGTATTAATCTGTTTAGAACAATGACTATAGCAGTGCACTTCCTCAGTAGATTGTTCTAGTCTTCTTTCATTTAAAAGCAAATAAACAATCCCAAACCTTTCCTTTAAAGTTTTGGGTTTGTATTTAAAATTGCATTTTATGTTGGGGTTAAAATTTTACTAATACACCCTGCACCTTTGTAAGTAAAATCTCCTGGTTAGGGTGAAGGGAATTAGTAGAAGCAGCAGAATCAGAAAAATACACCTTTTACAGGAACAAATATAGAGGACACATGGACAAAACTAGGGGTGTTGGAAAGGGGAGGGAGGAGGGGAGGAATGGGTGGATGGGCTGGAATGGTAATAAAGGATAGAAACTGTACTGAATAAACTAAAATAAAAAATTTAAAAAAAATAAAAAAAATTTAAAAAAGAATGGAAAAAAACAAAAAAAAAAAAAAGAAAAATACACCTTTTAAAACCATTTGTTCACTTGTCCTGCTCACCAAAGAGCTGGGGGGAAAGAGGTACTCAAAGCAGCAGCCACTGTAACAGCTAAAATAATGGGAGAATCAGTGCTTTCTCTCCTTCTTCCCTGGGGTCCAAATGCAAAGTAGGAGAAGACTCATCTCATTGCATTGTGATGTTTAAGGAAAGCACTCTCCTGTGCAAGCAAGCTTGGAAAGAGCAGTCCAAGTTGGCCTTCCCCTTTTCTTTTTCTTATCAGCAGATGACAAAAACAAAACAAAACAAAAAACAGAAAGTAACACCTGCAAGGACCCCACATTACTCATGCTTGGGATAATTACCACACTTCACTGGCGACCACCCCGTTCCTGGCGTGATGGCACACAGTGAGGGGTCCAACCTCCAGCGCCTCCTTTCATAGCCGCTTCTTCACCCTGCATTCAGCGTGTGAGTCATCACGCCCCCAGCAGGGTTGCCTGGAATGTAGAAGGCTTTAGAGATCCAACCCCATGGATTGAAGGTTGGTTCTTCGCACACAAGTAGACTAAGATCACAACAAATGACCAGGCATTTCTCTTTGTGAATGGGTAGCAGGAAAGAAAGGGTGGGGGTGGGGGGTAGAGAGGATACATGCTATAAAAGTATGAATATTCAGTTCCAAAACTGAGCTTAAATTAATCCAAAAAAACTATCACAGCAGGATCTCACAGCTCAATCCCAGCTGATTTGCTGAGAATAAAAGGGCAAAGCAATGTAAGTGAAAAGCAAGCTAGTGTAAGCTCAGCAGGAATTTGCCACCTTAGCTTTAAACGCCTTACCACCAACCTTCACTAATCTCACTTGATCTCCATCAAGAACGACCAAGAAACGGAGAAAAAGAAGGTTTGGATGAGCAAAGCAGCTCTGACACAAAATTAGCCCTAGGAATAAGAGAGCACATCTGATAAAGGAATTACTAAGCTTACGAAGACAACTAATGAGTTCTTAGTGGAATTCTTGATGGATGCATTTAAAAGTTGACTCTGGACTTTGCCACAAACCCATGCCTGTAATTATCATTTTCCACACACACAAAAAAAGGCTCATGAAAGCAAAGTTTTTGAGCACTAAATTTGCCAACTACCTAAGCAGGTTGCATCTTACTGTCTTCAAACAATTATAGAACCAACAATATTGGCTGGCTGGTTCTTTTGAAACTAATGGTTCAATATCTTAATTCAGGTTCATTTATTTCAAAAGGATTGTCATTTATAAGAGAGAAATTGTGGATTTCATGTCAGTCTTCTCAGGAAATACCTATTTTATTTCAAAGTGCAATTCCAGTTGAGCTGGCTCACAGAAACCATGGAAGATCACTTCCGATGTCATTGAGGTTCAAGAATGATTTCAGTTTTCAAAAATTCCAAATTATGTTTATTTGTGGTGACTATAACAGATTCTCAAATCTGCAGCAATATTACAGAAATGCAGAACTACTCCAAAATGTGTGAAGTATATCTCATTTCTTGAGCTGTAAGATACCGAAATGCTAAACATGACATTCATATGCACTGCCTCAGATTAGCACAACCCAATATAACTTGGTTACAACATGTGTTAAAAAGGATTTTTTTCTAATACTAGGCACTTTTTCCTTATGGAATCCTATTTAAAAGACTCCATATGTGGTTATGGTTTTGTCTGTTCTATCCCACCCCACCCAGCAAACAGCACTGATTGTGAAGGAAAGGTGGGAAGGGTGTTCTCCGTCCGGCATTGACCTGCCTGCCTTTGTAGGCAGCCTTGTGCAGTGGGTTCTCATCAAGCACTTGTTGAATGGTTTCCTAGGAACAATTTTCTAATTCTTAGCATGTCATTCAAGACTGTTGTCCATTTCCCCCAATCTAACCTTTTGCCTTGTCTCTTATTTCTTCTCATGTGGCCTGTGCTACCACTGAATAAAACTTGAAGTTACCTGAACAGTTCATATACTTAGTACTGTCTGCCTCTAACAAACTTTCCTTACTATGTTCACCAGTCCAAAGGATCAGAATAAATTCTTTTCTAGATCCCTTCTAATTTTAAATTTAATGACTATGATTCAAGAAAATACCACTTCCTATATGAAACATTCTTTGATTCCTCCAGCTGAATATAATCTCTCTGTTTAATTCCCTTCTCTTACTGTTAATGTCAGGTTACCTATTTAGGTCCGTGCTTTATGTTCCCTGCTGTATTTTTTCATGTTACTCATTTTTATTTTTTCCAAATTGAACAAATAACAATAGAACATTTTTGGCAGCACACTTTTTCTGTGCCTAAGCAAACATGTATTAGCACTTTAGGAAAGCCCATCCCTTGCTATGATAGAGATTGTACTTCATAAAGACAACCATTGTTACAGTCTGAATCATGCTGCACAAAATAGCCAAATAGCTGTTAAGTAAAAATCTTATGACTAGCATTGAATTTAGGGGAAAAAATCTAAGCACATATTCTTCTTACATGAACTGCTTATATGGCAAGAGCTTATTGTCTCTAAATCAGTCCAAATACATATTAAATAACCTTCTAGCATGCATATATAATAATAATTGCTTTTCCACATGACCTGCTGCATTTTCAAGTTCTCTCTGAGCAATGTTGCATTGTTTTTCACCTTGTGTCTCCTCCAACCTCATGGCAGTTCCCTTGCATTCAAAAAATTCCCTCTGATTATTGAATTGCAGTGAATGACTAAGCGACACCCTTGACAATGCAGGACTTGGATACTGTAGCTTCCTTACCAGTTTTTCTTCTTCGGGGTATTAGAAACCGTAGGTCTGAAGTAGCTCCGGGAAACAGCTCTTTCCCAGTCCTGACTCAGATCCTGTGCCGCTTTGTGTCCCTGGCCCTTTTTCCTACGCTGGCTATAATGATGTGACTGCTTTACAGAAACCTGTCTGTAACACCGAGTGCACAAATTTTAAGTCTTTCTGTCAATAATTGTCCAATAAAGTTTTAGTTCTTAAAGTCCGAGCTTTCTGCCTCTGCTACACGGAGTTTATCAACTCTACTGCTGCTCTTTCTAAATCTAAATATGATTCGCAAGCCACACAGCGCCAGAAATGTACAGGTGCAACCCTCTTTTCTGACTCTTTAATATACCATTTCCACGTGGAAACAATCACATTTAACTGCCTGATGTGCAAGTGACTTCAGAAATTATCCAAACCTGGGGTGAGAAGAATAATATTTAGACCCAATGCTTGAAAGAGTCACACACACACAATCTTTAAACACACGTTCCTCTAGTTCTTTTGAACACTGACCATGGGACAGACAATTTCCTTGTATGTTATTTTATTGCCTTCTCTGAATAATCCTAAACATAAAGTTAAAAAAAACCGAAGTGTAAAATATAAAGTGAAATATAAAGTTAAAGCTAAAAATGGTTGATGGGTTAACGCGGGCATAAAGCTGGTACCAGGATTTAAACACAGTTACGTAACTCAGAGTCCAGTGCTCCTAGGGTGACACCTAGACTGTCAGGGAGATTTATCAACCATGGCAGCAGAAGATGAGTGCTTTTCCGTGTTCACTGAAAGCCTCTGAGCCTCACGTAGGTGCTGTTGCTCCAGTGAGGGAAGCCATCCTCTTCCGAAGACGACTTCACTTGGGCCGATCGGAAAATGATCTTGCTCATGCAAGTCACCTGTTTTCACACGGCACATGCCTCCCAGTTCACAGGACTGACTTACTCAGGCTCAGCTCAGCCTCCACTCTCAGGGCCTTGCTGATCACTCATGCCTGCAACCTGTGAGTAAATACTGACAAGTAAGACCTTGCTGCTCAGAGGATGTTCTGTGGAGCAGCGGTATTACCGTCAAACAGGGGATCTTAGAAATGCAGGATCTTGGGCCCGATCCCAGACCACCTGAACCCATATGGCGTTTAAGTTTAAACAGCCCTAATTTAAAGTACTGTAAGCATTAAGATACCTCTCTTACAATATAATAACTTTTAGGATGTTTGTGACTAAATGCAGTGAAATAACTCAGTTTATTTGCTGTTGTTTTTAATGTCTTCATTCCTAAGGCAATCTTCATTGCCTCTTGGGAAGCAGCTCTGGTCATTCGAGTGCCAAATTTGCCTTGTACGTCTACAGCATGCACAGAAAGCCCACCTCAGTAATCTCTATTTCTTTTGACAGAAAGGGAAACAATTGATTTGGCAGGTTTTGGAAGGGCAAAACGTTGCAATGGAAATACCCCTGGAGTGGGTTCAAGAAGACCTGGATTTAATGTCTTCCTCTAACCATCCAGACACCCTTAGGTAGGCACCTTCCCACCGTTGGGCCTTGGATTTCCTCATCTGTAGTAAGAAGTTTGGATAACATAATCTCCAAGGCTCCTTCCCACTCTGAGCACTTATTTCAGATTCTACTAAGGATTCTATTTTCTTAATGATCTCCCATTGTCCCCCTCATCTCTGTCTCCACTGGGAAGTCGGGATAAGTCTTGCTTTACTTATCGCTTCGGCCTTCTAATTGATCACCTGCTTCATTTTACTCTCCCCAGTCAAGGCTCCATACTACCACTCACTCCTTCATTGTCAAAAGAAAATCTAATCATGGCCATCATGCTAGAACACTGCAGCTCCCCAAGGTCATGCCCAATCACCTGGACATGACCTTCCAGGCTCTAAGAAGAGGTCTTGCAGGATCTGTACTGTCCTCTGTCCCTGAACACACTGTGGCTCCCCGTCTTGCTTGCCTGAAACATCCCCCAGACTTCAGTCTCTTTGCCAGCTGAGTCCGGTTAATCTTTCAAGCATGAACTCCAGCATCACCGTAAAGTGTTCTCACTACCAGGGTACTTTGTGCTTCCTGTCATAATATCTGATGCTTCTCAGTGTTATTGCTCATTTAGAATTGATCTTGCTGAGAGCTGAAACCAGTCTCCCTTGCTCACAATCATTCTCTTGTAGCTGGCACCAAGTAAGCATTACAAATTGTGGTTTGCCACTCTATAAAATATAGGATTGTCTAACCACTATGCTGTATTTGCTAATACAAAATTACATTCAATGCAAGTATGATTGAAAAAAGTTTTAATAAAAAATAAATAAAATAAAAAACAAAAACCAAATTGTTGTTTGAATTACTCCTATCTGAATTCCTACTCTTCTGGTTTATAGTTTTTTATAAAGTTATAATAATAAACTCTAAATATTACTTAAGGATTAGACATAATTAATCTAAAGTACCCGGAAGAACAAACCCTGGAATACATCAGGCATTTAATATATGCTAGCTGTTACTGTCGCTATTAGTCTTTTCTTTAAGTATAGCAGTTGGTATGAGCTGAATTGTAATTACCTGCGAACAAACCATCTTGTTCCCACTTTGACGCTGAAGGGAACACGCAGAGAAGTAGATACATTAACCAACCAAACAGGTATCGGGGTAACAGTGTTTCTTATTCCAATGAAATGGAGTCATGTTGTTATACTAAACATATATCATTAATCATATTTATTACAAAATGTGGAGCAATAGATTTAGAAAATATTGTGTTGAATTATCATAAAGTATCATTAAATTCTTCCAGTAAATGTTCCATGATTTGTTTCCTCGAAGCTTAAGCTAATGGAAAAGGCTTGGGAGAAACTGTCATTTTCAAGAAAACAGATCCTGGATACTTATTACCTAAAAGGAAATCTGGCATGCATCTCTTAATAGTCCTAGAAATTACTCATAGGTTCAGCTTTTATTAATTCGTAGCTCTTCAAAGTTATGAATTGAAAGGGGTCCTGAAGTTCAATCTTGCACCTATTATTTGAACCTCCACAGCACACTCTTAGCCAAGTAGATGAAAGGCCTCTTCATGGGCAGTTAGATGATTAAATCTCTATTAGTTCCCATAGTAACATATGATTTATTAATGGTTTATCTATGAGTCTTTAAGATGTATCCTCTGCAAATCAGAAACAAATTATAATATAGTCATAGGAGAAAAAAGGAAGGTGGATTATGGATAAGGAAACAATTGAGATACTAAAAATATAACCTGGTTTTCTTCTCTGTCAGGTATTAAATAACAACAGGCAGAGTCATAAGCAACAGGGATACAAAATGTCAGTTTTATTCTGTCATGTTTTATTGTTCACTATAAGTCTTATTCCCAATTCATAAATTTTCTCCATTAACTTCCATTCATTCTTTCTTTACAATTCCTTCAGTTGTTCCTCTTCATGCAATTCCTTCTCTCTACCCACTCACCTCCTTGCCACTCCCTAATATCTCTCTTTCTCTGGCCAAGTATTCTTTTACTTCTATAATACAGTGATATGACTTTACCCTAACAATCCAGGAACTGAGCTATAATAATAAATACTCTGACACATAAGAATAGGCTTGACACACAGTAAAAATGTGTAGTTAAAGGCTCAATTAATGTAGCATAGATGGGTGGTCGGGTGGATGGATGGATATATGGGTATTCATTTACAAATATGTATAGAGTTCCAAATAGCAAAGTACTATGTCAGACTTGCAGGAATGTCCAACCCACTTATTCATTTCAGCCCATCTCTATGTGTTCAGCTCTGCACCAAGAACTATGAGGCTAATTAAATACAGTGGAAGTCCTCATTCCTCGTTCATGGCAAATCTCTAAGCAGGGGTGTCTGACCCATGGCCACCTGTGGGCCAGTGATGGCTATGAATGTCTCCCATCACAAAATCGTAGATTTACTTAAAACCTTTTGTTTTGCTCCTCAGTTTTCATTAGTATCTGTGTATTTAATGTGTGGCTCGAGGCAACTCTTCTTCTTCCAGTGTGGCCCAGAGATGGCAAAAGGTTGGACACCCCTGGTAGAGTCTATGACAATAGTAAATGAGATCTGGTTGTCTACCCTTAGAAAGTTAAAATCTACCGGGAAATCTATATACAAAACTGACCAAATATAGCACAAAGGAGACTATGAGAAGCAATACAAAAAGAGGGGAAGAAAGAGGTAATCCTATTCGGGGAGGAGGAGGTAGAAATAGAGTAGTCAGCAAATGGAAAATTAATATTGATTTTAAGTGTTGTAATTCAGGGCATCGGAGATAGGGAAGGCATGTTTCAGAACTTAAAGCACATTGACATCACTTTTACAAAAGCATATGGATTCCGTTCAGTTACTGGCAAAAGTACTGCATGCTATGACTTAATTAAGTCTTTACTACCAATTGAATAAGAACTCTCTAAATAAAGATCATTGAATGTAAACGGTGTAGATTACTGTGAACTGGCATAAGGCACTCATGTCAGCCCACCAAGAACAGCTGCTGCCTTTACGAATGGAAACTTCAAAATAATAGACAAAGGTGTGGAAAGAGATTTAAACACTTCTGTAAAGAATCCTGTGAAAAATTTTCACCATTGCAGTTAGATTCTATATCAGCAGGATTTTCTAATGGTAAAATCCACTTTCTAATGGTAACATGCAAAGATTTCTATTTTTCACCTTTGAAAACACATCTTGCACAGGGCAATAGGCAAACATTTAGTGATGAAATGCCAATTAACAATAAGGGTAGTATGTCAAGTAAAAGTAATGATACTTCCTTACCCGATACCACAGCCTGATTTATAGAAATGCCATCCTTTCCCAAAGAATGGGATCCTTTCACTTGGTGCAATAAATTGCATTCTGTCTTTTTACAGCTGTTCCCAAAGACAAAGACATTTTTGAGCTTCATTTATAAAACATAAATATCAGATCGTTGTTCTGGCCTTCTTGTGATTCAAAATGGCATCAGTGCTGGCTGAATGTATTACTCATTCCGTGGAAAGTCAGAAATGGTGATGATTTAAAGTTAACACTGTCAAATGAAAATGAATATGTAAAATGTTAACTTCAAATGGTTTCAATGGATGTTATAAATACTTGATGTGAGGAAAGCAGGATCTTGGTAAGAGTGAAGAGCCATTTAAAGTTATTCCCACACCTTACATGACGAGCAGTCTGCCTGTTACTAGGTTTGTATGATCCCATGTGCAGCGATGCATCCTGGGAGAGACTTAGTTGGAGGGCAGTGGGATTACAGGAGACTGATTCTTTCTGGGGTGCTCATAAAGGCATCCCAAAGAAGGTGGCCTTTGATGGAGATGCAGTGACAGACATAGAATGGATGTTTGAGACTGGGGAGGGCATATTCCAGGCAGAAGGAATATGTAAACAGGACCACAGAGCAGAAGAACTCTGGAGCCTATGTGGTGGACAGTTTGACTAGTTTGTGGGGTTCCTGCAGTTTATGACAGAGTAGTGGCAGGGGCAATGGTTATTGGGGAAAGGTGGAGGAAACTTTTGAGTGTCAAAGACCCTCCTATATCTCTAAATCTGGTTTTTATTTGACAATAAATAATAACATCAGTGATTTTTTTCCTCCCAGAATTATGCTTTCATTGAGCACTTACAATGCACCCAGCTGTGCTAGGTAGTTTACAGACAATATCCAATGCAGTCATCACAAAACTGTAGTGAAAATGTGTTAATCCCATTTTATAGATGAGAAAACTATCTCAGAGAGCCTGTATAATTGCCTATGTTCAACAACTGAATAAGCAAAAAAAAATTTATCCTGAATTTTATGCTTTTTATTCTTTAAAATTCTGTTTTCATACTTTTATTGTTTTACCAAGGTTCTGTAATCTCATAATTTTGTTACTCTTCATAATTCAGTATTTTGAAGAAGAGAGAAATAAGAGGATTAGTTTAGAAATCATTTTAATAAGGACAAGAAACAATATTTCCAATTGAATTATATTTCTAACTAGTTCCGGTAACAACAAATCTGAGCCGTGTTCCTGAAGGGTACATACTGAAAAATTGCATGATTATCATTTCAGAGATTTGTTATGATGTGGAGGGTTTGCATACAAGTGAAAACTGAGATTTCCTTTATTGCCTATTAGGTTTTTTATGATATTCAGAAGCTTTGCAAGGTCTCTCACAAGAGCTTCCTTAGCCAGATTATTAAGTGTCATTTCCACTTTTTTAGACATCAAATTAGGCTCAGTACGTTCAAGGCCTAAAATAAGGTATGTATCTTACTTTTTTTTCATTTTAATCTCATAATAGCCTTGTAAGGTAGGCATTCTTTTCCCATTTTATATGTGAGGAAACTAAGGTTCGTAGAGGGTTCTAAGTGATAGTATGTATGTGATGGAACCGACATTCACATTCAGCTCTATCTGCTTTAAGTCACTATTTTTCCCTCTACACCTGAATGTCCTGTAACTTCCCATGTAATGAAGATGACTGATCTTAAAGTGACATGCATATAACAAAGTAATGATACACATCACCCTTACTCCTGTCCTGTTAATATATCTGCTAACCTGCCATCTTTTCTATATATGTTGATGGTACCGATAGTGACGATGATAAGTGTGAATGTGTAAAATCAACACCACAACCAATCAAATCTCAAGTCACTAAATTTATAGGAATATACCCTGTAAATTTCTCCTGACACCTGGTCCTAGCCACCATCATTTCTCTTCTGGAATACTTCAATCACACCTACTTCTGTCTATCCTTACCAACCAGCTCTTGGCCTTCCTGCCCCCTTGAGACCTAAATAAAATTGGCTTTAAATCCCTTTCCATCTCTCCTGGAAATTCAAATCCTCTTGGCATTTTTGTCTATTTGGGGGACATTTTCACTCTCACAATTTCCTCTTCCCTCAGGCTCCAAATTCCACAAATAGCTTCTGTGCCCTAACACATGCATGTGAAACTCAGCCCCTCCAACAAATCACAAGTGTTGCAGTCACACGGAACATTTGTGAGCGTAGCAAACATTTGTGAAGGTTGGGGTTTGGGGAGTGGAGATATGTTTACTCCTGAAAATGCACTTCAAATGGCACATTAGCCATTTCCAGTTTTAAATGTTCTTTGACCGCTTCACCATCTGGATATTTCCCTTAGCTGATTGCCCCTTCTGTATCCCAGCATCACACCATCTTGCTGGCTCTTCTCTCCATGTGTTTTCTAGCTCCTTCCCTCTTACCTCTTCCTCTGACTCTCCAGAATAAGGCATTTTTTCTCTGAAATTTGAATACTAATTTGGCTGGGTTATTTTTTTGCCTAGATCCCTCTGCTCACACTGTCAGTGTTTATGTCCATTCCAAGGGGTTCATTATCATCTATTTTTTTTATTACAAGTTCTCCCCAGTAGGAATTTGGGAGTCAACAGTTAACATAATTATTTGTTCTTCTATTACAGAATGTAAGTCTTATCATTTCACTCCCCTGCTTAATAAACCATAAGTGGCCTCCCATAGATGACAGCCTCAGCTTTCAGCAATAAACCTTCATGTTTTTAGAAGGACCTACAAAGTATCCCATGATCTCATCTCTACTGTTGACCATTCTGATATTATTCTGGCTTCTCAAATGCATTGTGCTTTCTCCAGCCCCCAGATCTTCAAATGCATCCTTCTTTATAGATTTTGTCCTTCCTCTAATCCATCACCAAGCCTGTACTTACCTGTATACAGACTCTTCCTTCCTCTAGGTTAGATCCTTCCATTAGGCTTCTACTACCATCATGCACTTCTTAACCATGCTTTTTCTCTCATAATGACTTTATCATTTAAAATGGTGTATTTTTTCTCTTTGCTTGTAGACTACAAATACCCCTGGGACAGGGACCACATTTTTTTCCTAAACCATCGCATCCGTAGCACCAGGCGTACAGTAGGCACTGAGTTCTTAAGAACTGCTTGAAGGTACACATGAAGCAAAGCATGTGTGTAAAGTATTGCCCCTCACCTCCCCTAATGTCTGGGCTTTGATTCATCCAACATGGGGGTGCTCAGCCTCCTAGGAAAACCATAAAATCCCAGCAATGGTGGCAGGCACAAGAAGCTATTCTCTGTAAGGTTCTGACAGTGGTGGTGTTGACGATGTGAATGATTCAACGAGGAGGGGAGTTAAAGCACAGAGCTTACAAAAGGTCACCAGGGACATACCTAACTATGTTGTGAGCCACATGTTTGGTAAGTAGACTGTGCTCTTTGTTAGCTGTCATCAGCATTTAATTAACTGCTGTCACAGTGGGAGAGACACTCCGTGCCTGTGGGGAGATTTGACTGAACTCATCCATCCTACAACGAATGATTAGCACCATCATCTTTCACAGTATCTTTCAGCAAGTCCGACAGCTGCATTGTTACAAGCGTCTTTCCAAGGTAAAACCATTTTAAAACTCTACATACAGAAAAGAATAGAAAAGAGGATGGAGAATTTTAAAAATTAGGCAAACTTATGTTTGTCAGTGCTCCATTTTGTGAAAATAACACTTGTTCCACAGGCAGAATTAACCTGTCAGGAAACCTTACTTTTCATAACACATTAAGCCAGAAAAATGTTGTTTACTTTTAGAATTTGCCAGATCATTAAATTGTGGAGAACAAATGTATTTTGTGGCATTCTAGGTGGTGGACCCACTTCCTCTCAAGTCAATCATCAGTGGGGCACAGCGTCACAAGCTCCTGAATTTCTCAGCACAGTAGGTCCTAGATGCTGTTCCTATGGCAACCTTTAGTGAAGCAGCTTAGCTCAGGTGGTGAGACATAAGCATAACAGAAAAAGAAATGCTGCCTTCTCTTATTTATAATGCCACAAAAAGGTAGTACTGATGTTGAATAAATACAAAGTCAGAATGGTTATTGAACAATATATGAACCATAGAATCAGTGACCTAAAAAGATACAACTTCTAAAAAGTATATCTCCCAAGGAAATTCCTTGAGAAACTATAGACCATAAATTTTGTAGCAACAATTAGCCATTGTTTTTGGAGGACCTATAGATAGCTGGTGTTGGGCTAGGGAATATACATATATAATCTTCTCTGTTCCCCCACAAAAACCTCATCACATTAGGTTTTAGTATTTCCATCATTTATCTCAGGCAACTGAGGCTTAAGGAATGACAAAGACAGACTATCCCTTATGTGGGATTTGAACCCAGGTTCGGCTAGCTCCCAAATTTCTTTTTATCTCCCAAATTGCCTTTTTCATGATACCACATTCTTTTGAGCATCTATCAATCATATTCTAGAGAAGTAAGTCATGGTTTGTGTGAGGGAGCTCACTGTCAGTTAAGTACAGATATAGAAGGTAGCCTTCTCCAAATCATTTTGGCTCCCGGGTCCTCAGACTGGGGCCTGTAGTATAATGGAGTCGTAAAATGTGTAGTTAAAGAATTGCCTTGAATGCCAGCTCCTCCTCAGTATAATAGAGAAGCCTTGGGAAATGCATTTAATTTCTTTGCATCTCAGTGTTTTCATCTGTGAAATGAGATAATAACTTAATAGAATGTTTTGAGGATCAACTAGGAACATGTATTTGAAATTGCTTTATAAAGTGTGAAATGTTATCTATAGTTAATATTATTATCTTACATATCACATAATATCTTGGCACATCTCTTCATCACAACAGTTCCTTTCCAATTAAAAATGCCAGGTTAAATTCTTTCCTCAAGCATGTTTGTTTAATCTTCAAAAGTAAGAGTTTTGCAGAGCTTCCACCCCAAGTCCATACTGAAAATCTAAAAATATTACTGCATATATAGAGAGTATATATTTATAATATATATGTGTATATATAGACATTTTTTAAAAGATTTTATTTATTTTTTAGAGAAGTGAAGGGAGGGAGAGAAACATCAAAGTGTGGTTGCCTCTCATGTGCCCCCTACTGGGGACCTGGCCCACAACCCAACGCATGTGCCCTGACAGGGAATCAAACCAGCGACCCTTTGGTTCTCAGGCCAGCACTCAATCCACTGAACCACATCAGCCAGGGCTATATAGACATTTTTACACACACATATGGCAACTTGTTTAGGAAACATCATTTGTATTTACTTTAAATTAATGCTTAATGAGTAGCAGAATTCAGTTGTCATTCTGTATTCTAGCTGGGCAGAAGGAATAGAGCAGGATTGGAAGCCGAAGGTCAGAAGTTGAGCTGTTTGATCAGGGAAACGACAATGCAGCAAATTCAAAGGTTGTGATGTGACAGCGATGGGCTGAGACTGGCCTGTTGTGTGTTTTTCTTTGGCCAGCGTAGCTTTATTTTGTTGTAATTGTACTTTTTATGATGCTTTTAGATAATGCAGGTATCCTCCTGTTTTCTAACTATTCTATCATTCAATCCTCTTACATTTGACTGCTTCTCACATTTACATGACCTGCCTGACATTAGAGTTTGGACCCCTTTCCCAAAAGAGAGGCATCAGAAATGAGCGCTCTGCACTATGAAGAGGTAAAGACAGGGATGAATGGACCTGAGCGTGGCAAACGTGAAAGGCAGAGCTGGCGTGAACGTGGACTCAGGCAAGGAGAGAGAACTGACATACTCTACCTGAAAAGATGCATTTAGGCTACATATAAAGAAGTCTGGGATTACACAGCAGATTATAAATATATTTATTTAGCAAGGGCCTGGTGTCTGAGGTTCAGAGAAGTTCCTGGCAGCACATAATAAGCACTATGTAAGTTAATTGTTTTTATTATGTTATCATCATCATCCTTATTATCATCATTGCTATTATTATTGATCAGGCACAATTCTAGGAAGGACAAAGGCCCATTAGGCCTGTCTATCTCTTTGCTCCCAAATAGAGCATATCCCCAGTGTTCTGCAAAGTTCCTGACACACAGCTATTGCTCAAAACATATTGGAAGAATAATTGCATGAATAATGGAAGATTAGGGAAGGCATTCCTATCCTTTGAGATCAACTTTCAAATTCTGCTCTGACAATTTTAGAAAGAAAGCTGTAAATAATTCTTAGAAAGCATCAGGGGAAGCCCTGCAGGGTAGCTCTGGGACTTTGATCTTCCTGAACAGAATGAAAAGAACGAGTATCTTGTTGAAAAGGTTTCCTGGGAGCCAGGCAGGAGGCTAAGGGGAAGAATTACACAACGTCTGCTGAGGTTCATGGCTGTCCGTAAGTGCTATGTAAGCCCCGGACATCATCAATGTTACGACTCAAAAGAACTGAGCATCCCATCTCTTCTGATGTGGTAAGCTCAGCACAGCAGAATTTTCTAAGTGCTCCTTCTAAAATGCCCTCTAATATGTCTCATCATTGATCGGGATGCCACCTGGAGCAGTGATGATGTTCTAGAGGCACAGCACACAGGCAGATTTGGTGCAGCCGGCACTTGCTCACGTTCTCATCCTGTCTCACCTGAACTGTGGCAAAAGACTCTTTACTGTCTACTGGCCTTCCATGGCCCCAGTCCACCAATTCCTAACTAATACGGGTCCATCTATACTCCAAACTATACCGGTCTTTCTAAACTGTGATCTATCTAATCATGTCACTTTTCTGTGTCGAAACACTCATAATTTCTTTTGGCCTAAACAATATCCAAACTCCTTCACTAGGCCCTGCTAGGATGGGACTATCTCCCCTGAGTACTCTCCCACTACCCAGCCACTGCTGTGGACCATGGGCTCTCTTCCCCCTTCTCCAGGTGACTTTTCTGACTGTAGTTCCCTGGGAAACTCCCAAGCATCTTTCAAGCATCACTTCCACTCTGAAGCCTTCCTTCACATTTACCTGCAGAAGCAGAATTAATTGTTTCTTTCTCTTTATGTCTACATCACTGGAAAATTCTCTTCTACATTTGGCTGCAAATTCTGGAAGCCCAGCTTTAAAAACTTAAACCGTGAACAGAGATTCATTCATTCACTCATGTCCCCACGTGGCACAGTGCCTGGGCCTTAGGATGATTGAGACCAGGACTTCTCCCCCAAACAGCTGTCTTCGTGGGGCAGAAATTACAGACACTGACCTGTCCAGCTTTGCATCCATACATACTTGGAACTAGAGGAGAAAGCTCCCTCTCACTAATTCCAGTCATAAAATTTCAGAGAAAGCATTCTAGTTGGTGGGCATGGTTCACATGTGCATCCCTATCACTCTCTTCTTGGAGAGAGGACTGGGGACAATGGTTCATGCAGACTGAGTCAGGGTGCCTCCTGCTCTGACCTGGGAGTGGGGTGTCTTAATTAGCACCCCCATGAGGACCCCTTACTGGCTTTAGAGTAGGAAAGAAGCAGGGCTTCTACAGAAGAGGGTATAAACTTAGAGGGGATTCCAGACAGGCAGACAAAACAGATATCACCAGGACAGTTTTTCAAAGCCCATAGCTAATAACCCTCAAGTTGAGTTGTGATTATGCATTTGAATGTGCCTTTCTTACCAGAGCCTGAGCTCCCAGAGTCCAAGAACCCTCCCTGCCTGCCCTGTCTGCCTGCTGTCAACCCCCAGAGGGGCGCCTCACACCAAGCTGACACTTAGCTAATGTTTGTTTGTTGTGAATTAACAAATGGATAGCCCTCCAATGTTGTGGGAATAGAATATCCAGGGAACATAATTATAGAATTTTATAGTGTTTTGAAGTTAGTTAAATGAAAGTTTATAGAACCCTTATAATTAAAAGTTCATTGAGTGATTTGAGATTTAACTAAAACACAATAATCTTTGAAATATAACTAATCAGTGTGGAGTTTATGCTGTTACCATTTTTATAAAAGCCACTTAATCTTTACAAAAATCCCATGAGTTCCATGAATTCCCACTGTTTCATAAATTAAGATGAAGTTCAGAGGTCCTTGGGTTTCCACAAACTCTCACTGGTTATATGCTACAGAAAAGGAATGGAAACTCAGGCTTGCTGATACCACGTTTGTTGCTGTGCTCTTAAGCAAATTATTTAACTTCTCTGAGTAAAATGAGGAGAGTAACAGTTATTTCTGAAGATTGTTATTTCTGATGATTGGTCCAGATTAGGAAATCAATGGATGATAGTTGTTACATTTGTTGGGTTGTTGGAGGACTTCCCAGGATTTCTGACTGTGTGCATCTCTGTATGTATCCGTGGCCAGTCCTCTTCCTTGTCCCACACCCTAGGGACTCATCCTGCACTTTTCTCCTCTTTAGTGCTGCTCGCTCTGCCTTGGGGATGTTCTGTAGCTGCGGGGATGTTCTATAGAGCAGCCACAGCCACTCCTGGAGTGATGGTGGACGCTCCTGGTTTCCTCCACCCTTGCTGCAGCTGAGCACCCAGGCCACTTTCACTGCCCCAAGCAGCTTACCCCTAGCGCAGGAATCGTACCAATAACCATAAGGACCTGTGGATCCCAGACCTTATTCTGCATCAGTTTGCACCACTGTTCTCTCAAGTGTGAAATAGGGGTGGTGGACTGGAGAAATTTCTATATTAAAGTTTGTTATGCAAAGGAAATTTTAGTGAAAATATTTTCACTGCCGAGTCAAGCAATATTATTGCTCCATCTCAGAAAAAAAACGTTTTCAATATTTTTCTATTCACCAAACACATCAGTGTTGGTCTTGTTTAAGCTTGTCAGATCCATTGCTGTTACTTTTAGCTCTTCCTCCTTTCTCCACTTCTCAGCAAGGTTACATGCCTGCAGCACATATTTACAATTTTCTCCCGAACACAGATTCTCGCAAAAGCAGAAGCAGAGAGGACAGAGAAGAAATTGCATGCTGACATTTCTTTCAGGCTCACTGCCTAGATCTCACCTGACCTATTGCTTTCTTCTCGTTAGTCCCATGGACTGAATCTGATCAGCCCACCTTGATTTATTTTTGGCAATCTGGGAGCACATAACCAGTGTTTATTTTCATGGAGGATACAACCATCCCCAAAGGTATCCTTAGATTTTGAAAGATTAACTTCTTTCTCTGGAAGATTCACTGTCTACGAAGCATCATGATATGACAGACATATATTTCTTAAACAATTTACAAAATTGAATTGATTCTTTTCATCATCACAAAACTTTCAGATATTGGCTGTTAAAACACAGAGCAAAAAATTCTTAATAAATATGAATGTGATGTTTGTAAACTTATTGTTTTCTGAGTTAGTGGATCAGCTCCTATAATAAATATCATAAATAATGAATCAAATCCAGAATTCAATGCTATTGCACATTCAGAACGTGGTTCAACCTCACAGTTTCACCAGGGCCACTGGCAACAGAGTCACCACCACTTAACATGATGAGAATAGTTCAGAGAAATAAGTGTCATTAGGCAATTTTGTTGCTGTTCCAACATCATGCAAGGCCCTCATACAGTCCTTGGTGGTCTAGCCGATGACACACCCAGGCTGTGTGGTCTAGCAGATGGCCCCTGGGCTGCAAGCCTGCACGGCATGTTCCTGTACAAAACAATAGGAGACTGAATTGAGCACAGTGTAGGAGGCTGCTGCTGGCGTTACACAGCACACTGTTTAACAGCAAACTTTTTTATAAGTAGGAAGATTCCACTCTAAAGTAATGATAAAATGTATAGTATGGTAAACAGAAAAATTAGTTAACATAGTTGCTTATTATCATGATCAAGTATTATGTACTATACTTTTATACAGCTGGCAGTGCAGTAATAGGTCTGTGTACACCAGCATCACCACAAACACTCGAGTAACACGTTGCAAAATGCAACATTACAAAGGCTATGACATCACAATTACCGCCCACACTAAGTTATAGGAGTTTTTCAGTTACATTCTAATCTCATGGGACCACCATCACATGTGTGGTCCACTGTCGACCAGAACATCATCACGTAATGCATAACTGTATAGAATGGATCGCATTTCACGTTTGGTTCCAAAAGTACTCTTGGTTTGCAAGCTGACCAGGCACCTCCCAGGTGTAATGGGAAACTAGCAGATGCCAGGCATTGGTCCTGGAGGTGGATATGCAGGTAGAGATAAGATACAGTCTCTGTCCTTAGAGGACTTAGGGTTTAGTGTGCTTAGAATAGCATGAACACAATTAAGTCCATTAAATGTTAACGCAGCATTAAATTGTTCAGGTGAGATAGTCTTTAAAAGTCCCAGGACCTGTAAAAACTAGATTTCTGAAAATAAATGAAGAAGAAAAAAATATTCATACATTTTAGGTCTGTGTAGCTTATTTTAGGGTAGTGATAGGTCTTGTATGCTTGGTTTGTCTGCTGACAATATGTGTGGTCTCAGGGGCATGGATAACAGAGTGGTGATTGCAGAGGGGGAGGGGCACAAGGGAGATAAATGGTAATAGAAAAAATACAATAAACATAATAATAAAATTTAAGAAGAGAAAATAATAATACCATCGCATGCATTCATTTGAATATTAACTGAGATGATTATGTTTATAGATGGCCTGGCTTAGCCTCTGGATCCCTGTGAGTCCGTAACAAGTTTCAGCAGTTTTTCTGTCCCAGTTTCATAGAAGAGAAGTCTGAGGTGCAGAGCCATGAAATCCTTGTCCAGGCTCCTACACACCCAGGGGATAAATTAAAAATGAAGCAGAAAATGGTACAAAGTATATGAGCCTGACATGAGACCAGAGAGCAGAAGGACTGATTCTGCCTGTAGAGCCTGAGAAAAAACTAGGAAGAAATATTTAAACCAGCTACACAAATGCTTTTTCCAATACTGTCCATAAACATTTACCTGGAAACTAGAGGCACAGTTTCCAGTCCGTAAGTGTTGACTTTCCCATATACACTGTGGATCCTCAGTCTGGTCCCTTCCTCAAACACCATCTTAGCTTTGGTTATTAAGAGCTGGCTAACCATTAATGAGGAAGATTATCGCAGTTTTTTCAGCGCTGGCTTTTATTTTTTCAGAGCTGACTAGTGAGAAGTGAGGGAGGAAGTAACTGCCTTCAAACAGTCTTCTAGAATTCTTTCAGGACTATCACAGCATCTCTCCCTCCAGAGTAAAACAGGGAGCTTCTTCAAACCAGATAGCTTCTCTAGCGGAGCTGAAAACAAGGGCTTCTCTGGAAGTTGAATGCCAAGATGATTTTCATCCATTCATTATTTGCTCATTTCCATGATGGTTATTTTGTGTTTATTACATGACACAACCCATGAACTAGAAGCACCTTTACAATGCAGAAGAATCCTCAAAGTAAAACCCCAAGAAAATCGTGAGACATAAGAGATTTAATCTCTCTTTCTGCCTTACCTTGTATATGGTGTAACTCTATTTTACAAAGTAATGCTTACCACAACATTAGTTTTGGAAAAATTACCTCAGTATAACTTTATTGCCAATGATCTGAATTTGACCTCCATTTCCGTGTTTTCTCTTTTCTTAAACAGAATGCTACAACATTCCATGTAACTGTTCAAGATGATAATAGCATCGTTGTCTCTTTAGAAGCTTCAGATGTCATGAGTCCATCATCTGTGTATGTTGTGAAGATAACTGGTGAATCAAAAAATTACTTCTTCGAATTTGAGCAATTCAACAGCACTTTGCCTCCTCCTGTTATCTTTAAGGCCAATTATCACGGCCTCTATTACATAATCACTCTGGTGGTGGTAAATGGACATGTGGTTACCAAGCCATCCAGATCAATCACTGTGTTAACAAGTAAGCATCATGTGTAATATTGTCCTTTGTGTTTATGATTTGCGTGTATTCTTATGAAATCCCAATTAAAAGAAAAATCAGCCCAGAATGGCAAGATTAAGTGAAGTCAAGTGACATAAATTCTCCTTGAAGTCATCAGATACAAAGTTCTGTTTTATATTAATATAGTTTCTTGCTGAAATTTAATAACATTTTACCATTGCATTATGTTCAAATGTTTAAAACTAAAAGAAAGTAAACTTGAATGAGGTATTTTAAGACTGACTGACAATTTTAGATTCATGATTGGACCATGCAATTTTCTATTACTTAATAGTACAATCATAATTAAGTTATTTTTGCCATAACACATATTCTCATATTAAGCAGTTTGGTTTTTGAAACATGAATTTATACTCATATTTAGCCTTCTCAAATTCTGTTTTACATTTTCAGCTGAGAGAAAAAAGAGATATCAGGATTTATCAGCGCTATTCCCTACCACATCCTCATAATAGCCTTGGCATCCAGCATCCAAGAAAAAAATACCAAAAAAAAAAGTCATTGGCATTTAACCTTCAGTAGTCCATGTCTTAAAGAGTTAATGCTGATATTAGGAATTTTTTAGTATTGGTTTTAACTATGATGTTCACTTTACTCTGACTCTAATACCGAATCTCAAAGTAAGATGTAATTCTACTGTATGTGTTGAGGTGTGGAAGAAAAACTGTTATCTATGACATGGTAGAGTTAACCACTGGAGAAATTTAATGGCTCAACAAAGTTCTTTTTGCTCATTGTTCTTCAGTGCAAATTTTTCAGTAGCTTCAATTTTTATAATACCAATTATATGTGATCATTCTATCAACTATTTTTTTTTTAAAAAAAGTACGTATTTTCTGTTGTAGTAAAGGAGAAAAACACCAAAAAGCAAGAACTCAGAATCAAGCTAGAGGACATATTTTTTAATATGTCTATAAAAAATTAATTGAAATTTCCCTTGGCAGAGTCCCCAGGTCTGTACTGAGTCCTAAAAATTAGGAAAGGCACAGACCCAAGACCTTCAATGTTTATAGATATAATGAACCAATGCAGGGACCTAGTTGAATCAAAGAAAGAACTTGCCTGGTAAAATACTGTCTTTAAAAAGTTCCATAAAAGGTAAATTGAGAATTAATAGATCCAAGCACAGATCTAGGTGTACAGTACCTTTAACACAACTCCTTGAAATCAGAAGCTTTGCTTACTCATTTTCACAATTTCATAAACATCTAACATAAGCCTTATGCTTACTAGGTGACCAATAAATACTAATCAATTTACTTAAGCAAATAATAGGAAAAAGAGCCAAGAAAAAAAAGACAAAACGCAGAACAAAATAAAACTGTAGTGACTTGCTGACTCAACATTCACCAGCCAGCCCTCAGCCACTCTTGATTAGACAAAGCTAGAGTTAGCTAGTGGCCCATAAAGAAATTTGACACGTATTTGATTAGAAGATTTCTGGAACATCTCACTGAAATTTTAGCACATGCAGTGAATTCTATTTAAAATACTTTCTATTTCCTTTATCATTTCATCTTTGACATGTGGGCTTGGCAGCGCATTGCTGAAAGACCAAAAGTGTGGTGACTTTTCAGAGATCTTTTTATTGATTATTAAGTAAATGCTATTGTGGTTATTAGAGAATGTATTTTGTGTGATTTCAGTTACTTGAAACTTATTGAGATTTGTTTTATGGCCCCAAATATTGTGTATATTGTTGTATGTGCTGGGAGTACTTGTTGGGTGAAATTTTAATAAACATCAGTTAGGTCAACTCTTCCATACCCTCATGCTCTTCCGTGTACTTGTTCTAACACTGCTTGATAGGGGAGTGAGAAAGCTTCCACCTATGTCTGTGGATTTGTCTATTTCTCCTTTCACTTAGCTTACACTTCACATATTTTGAAACTCCGTTGTTATCTTCTAAGTGCAAGTACTTTTAGGATTACTGTCTTCTTGTTGAGCTGAGCTTTTTATCCTATTCAACTTCCCTCTTTATCTCAAGTAATATGCCACGTGTTGAAGTCTATTTTGTCTGATAATAACATAGACTTTAGTTTTCTTTTATATTGTCATGGTATATTTGTACTATCTTTGTACTTTCAATCTACTTAGGTCTTTGTGGGTTTCTTGTGGACTGCATAGAGTTGGATCTTGCTTTATTCCAATATGGAAAATCTCTGCCCCTTAATCGAGGTGTTTAGACCAGCATTATCCAATAAAAATAGAATGTTAATCACATATGTAATATCACATTTTCTGGTAGAAAAATTTAAAAACTTTTCAAGAAGGTGAAATTAATTTTAATGGCACAGTTTATTTAATCCACTACATTCAAAATATTATTTTAATATATAAAAATAAAGTAAAATAATGCTTTTTTAGTTTTAACATAAATTAATTAAAGTTAAGTAAAATTAAAAATTTACTTTCTCAGTTACACTAGCCTCATTTTGAGTGCTCAATTCCTTATGTGGCTAGTGGCTACCAATTTTGATAGTGGAAGTTTAGTGCATTCATACTTAATGAAATTATTTCTATTGTTAAATGTAAATCTACAGTGTCACCAAACCATTCATGTGTGAGGTCGAGTCAGTCTAGCCATTAGTTGAACTGGGTTTAAGGTATTAGTCATCTTTAGCTCATCACAGATTCGACATTCCTCAGCGATAGATAGCACAGCAGGGTGGGGGGTATCTCCCAGAGCTCCAGTTTCAGCCTCAGTGCTCAGCAAGTCCTCAACCCCTGCCCCACAGAAGGGCTCCATGATGCTGCCCCGCCTCTAACAATGGAATACTGTTGCTTTTTTACTAGTGCCAAGATTTTGGTGGAGATGTGGGAGGTTCTTGGTTCTCCTGATCCAGCCTCAGGCCTAGGCAGACCCTGTGATCCCGAGTGAGGCATTCTTAGCATTCCTACTTCTCATGTAAACTGACACGTCTGTGGAAGGTCTTGAGCTCATTTCCTGCCTCTTCCCTGGTAGTAGCAGAACGCTGTATCAGTGCGCCACGAATGGGGCCAAGAGCTTCTGCCCCTGTCCTGGGAGCTGACCTCGTTCGTATACTTCTGCCTGTCCCTCAAACGGGAGGGAGCGTTTTTTCTGCCCCTGTCCAATACCTTCAAGCTTCTGTTTTGCATGAAGAAAGGCCCTGGGAATTAAGTAAGGGTTCTCCCTGATCTCTTGGTGACACCAGTTACCACCTGCATGCCCATGGTCCAGAGGGTGGCTCTCTTGCCCTCAGTGTTTCCTTGATGAAGGCGCATGAAAGGAGCGGGAGAGAGCCTGCGGACTCCCGGTCATTCTAAACTGGTGCTGTCCTAGAAGTTTTGGTGATAGGAATGTTCCATATCTGCATTATCTAGTACAGTAACCACTAATGTTTATTTTTATTTTTTAATTTTTTATTGTTCAATTACAGTTGTCCCCATTTTCTCCCATTACTCTCTCCTGCCCTACCCACCCCCCACCTTCCACATTCAATCCCCCCATGTTGTCTGTGCCCATGGGTCCTTTATACATGTTCCTTAACTCAACCCTTGTTTCATTTAATTTTGATTGATTTATCCAGATATGTAATTTAAATAGCCACAGGCACTAGTAACTAACTTATTGGACAGAGTCATTCTAAACTGTCCTTTAGAACATATTCATCCTTATGAATGCATTAAAATCTTAGCTGTTTTCTTCTTTCCTTCTCTGTGCCCCCCTCTTCCTACCATCTCTGCTAAAGGTAAAACAGTTTCCCTTGTGTCCTCAGAGGAGCTTGTCACTCTTCGGAATTTACTTCATTTGGTTGCCTTGCAATCTCACCTTTCTGAGAGATGCCAGAAAAGTTATGATCTCCTGAGTTATTCGGCTTTTGCTTCTTCTTGTTGGGTACTGGGAAGTGAGACTGGCTTTCAGCTGTCTACCTCCTCAGCGGAAGAGGAAATTGGCCTAGATTTCTAAACAGTAAAAATGAATGTGGCTTGTTGTCTCTCCTCTCCCACATCTTTCTAAAGACTCAATTACATCATCTCAGATTTCAAAAGGGATAATAGGTTGGGAATATAAACACTGTATCAATGCACAAACATTGCTATGACATTAGGCATGAGGCAACATTTGGGGCTCAGCTTTCTCTTTATAAAAAGGGAGATTTTAAAAATATTAAGATTACTTTTGAGCTCTAAAATTATCATTATTGGTTCGTTAATGATATAATTTTGCCATCTTTATTTTTCTAATGAAAAGTTTCCTTTAAAAG
This sequence comes from Trachops cirrhosus, assembly GCA_028533065.1. Classification (NCBI taxonomy): domain Eukaryota; kingdom Metazoa; phylum Chordata; class Mammalia; order Chiroptera; family Phyllostomidae; genus Trachops; species Trachops cirrhosus. Next base: position 24,092,319 of record CM052539.1, read on the forward strand.
TTTAGGAAACATCTGTAGTATCTACTCACAGAGCTGCCACATTGCTCTGGAGGATAGACGGTACCTTGTCTGGATGAAATGAGCAGTGACGAGGCAGTTGGCCCTGGGGCACTCCTTTGGTATTTCTCTATGGTTGTTCCGAGACTGGCCCTCCGGGAGAAAGCTGAGAAACTGGGCGAACAATAAATTTAACACAAATCCACTGGCCAGTTCAAAAGGATTTCACAACCCTTAGGCTCTGACATCTGATTAATATGTAAATGGTTGAGAACTTTTGGTCTATTGTGTGCACTTCAGAGAGAAGAAGTGGTTTCTCAACAGATGAAATAACACAGGAAAACAATTGCTTAGAACTTGGGGAAATACTGTTTACACACAACTGTCTCCTCTGTTGGTAGTCCTGGGGATAGTGTCTGCAAACACCGCGGAGTACATGGAGACACTCCACAAATAAAATATTCCACACAAATGTATCTATCATAAATCAAAGTAATTCATAAGTGTCTATCTTATTTATTGCTTACATTCTCTATGCCATGTCCCAGGTGCCAGAGAAATAAAGATCGATAAAAATACTCATGCTCAAAGTGGTATAATCATGTGGAAAAGACAGGTAAACAAGCCATTTCAAGAAACGATAAATACTATTTGAGAATGATGTAAGAGAGAGTGCCTAGTCTTCCTAGGGGCCATTGGGAAGACATCACAGAGAAAAAAACAATCATTGAAAAGTTAATGAAAATGTGCCAAATTAATATAATATGTAGAGTGTTACAATTGAAGTGAAAGGGAACCATGTGTGCAAAGAATGGAGGCGTGCAACAGCACGGCATGCTTATGAACTGCAAGGAGTTAAGATTTCAAGCTTCGTGGTTCCGGAAAATAACAGGAGAGGTGGCTAGAAAAGTTGAGAAGAACCTAGAATACTTTACAGAAGAGTTAAGACCTTAATCTATCAGGCATAAGGAATGATGTCAGATCTTATACAAAGAAACAACATAATATGATGCGATGGAGGGACTTTATTCTCGCCATAGAGCTGTACACCACAGGGTCCTCTGTCCTGCACTGGAACGGACAAATGAGCAAGCAGGTATTTTGAGAAGTGGTTCAAAGCATGAACTTGAGAGCCAGAGAAATCTGGAAACTGTAATGTATCCTTAGGCAGATTATTACTTTCTCTAAATCTTATTTTTCTCATCTATAATCTATTCCAGGGGTTAGGAACCATTTTCTGTAAAGGCCTAGATAGTAAATATTGTACAACTAATGGGTCATCCGGTCTGTGTTGCCACGATCCAGCCCTGCTGCTGGAGCTCAGAGGCAGCCATAGACTGTCACAAACAGACAAGCATGCCGTTCTAAACAATGAAGACACCAAAATTTGAATTTCACATAGTTTTCGTGTGTCATGAAATAATATTGCTCTGTGAATTTTTGTCACTGCTTTGAAAATGTAAAAACTGTTCTTAGCTCACAAGTCACACAAAACCAAGTAAGTGGCAGGCCAGATTTGTCTTGCGGGCTCTATTTTGCTGAGTTGGTAGAGGGTGCTATAAAATAATGTAAATATTTTTGTAATGTAAAAAATTAAAATAAAATCCTTGACAAAGTGTGTAGTGCCTACAATAAGTTCAATAAATCGAAGCAATTCCAATGGCACTAAATGGAAAATACTGATGGGGTTGGGAGCAAAGAATTGAACAGACCAGTCAGGGAAAAGTCAGTGAGGTGGAAGTGACTGGTTTAAGATTGATTCTGACAAAAGTGAGAGTATCAGGTAGTCTCTCTAGGCTTAGAAGTTTTAAGCAGAAACAAGTAAGAACAATTAAGGTGACATTAGAGGAAGGAAGAATAATTTAGAAAGCTGGTGCGATATCCCAGGAAAGAAAGGAAGACTTGAACTAAGGTAGCGGTTGTGATGGTAAACCCCCCACCCCCGGCCTGCTTGGGCCGAGTGGCTGCAGCTGGCAGCTCACATCAGTGGTGTCCTCGGCTCTCTAATCGTCATCTAAACCCAAGGCAGGAGCTCTGGCCTGGGGACCAGGATAAGTCACTTTTCTCTGCTCGGGCCATCAGAGGTGAAGTCCTAAACCCAGGTTTTTCTCCCTCAAGGGGACTATGGCAGAAGAGGCACATTTGTAGATTAGTTACATCACAAGCAAAGGCTACTGATCACTGACCCAAGAGCTTCTTTAGTTTTAGTCCGTCAAACAGAGTGACCTCAGAAAGAAGCACTGCTGAGCAATTGCTAGCAAGTATAGGGCTGCCTCTGCCTTCTTCAAACAGCGTCTCCTTCATATTTGCTTTTGTTTCTTCATCTCTTGTCTGAGATAGTCACATCCAGAACTTTTAAAAACTTGCTAGTCATGATCGATTATGAATAGTTCAAAGGTGATTAAAGAACATAAAATAATCTTCAACTTGAACGTCAGCTTTCATTATGTGGGACAACTAATAAAGCAAAATCATCACATTAAATGTCACTTAAAAAATCTTACTACAAGAAAAATGGAAATTTGACATTGAGATTTCTAGTAAAAACTAATGCAGTTAATTCTGCTTTGTCATACACTCTTTATCTTACAACAAAGCAAAAAAGAAAATCAGAAGCACGTTGCTAAGTTCAAGAACATGAGAGTTCTTGAACTCTCATGAACCAGAAACAAAGAGAAACCCTAGGTGGTGAAGTGGATGGAAACATAGGCAAACATGGATGCAGGAAACAACATCTAATCTTACTATCAAGGACCGGGCTTAGCTCCCTGAGACTCCAGAAATGGATTTGTGATGGCCCCTGTGTCACCCACAATATCCAGCACCCCAGGCAATGCTATGTGTGCTGGTTCTAGATTTGGGGTTCGGATGAAGTGCAAGGAGGCAATGGGTAACCTGCCCCAAAACAGCAAAGAATAAGCAAAAATAAGGAGCTGAGAATACATAAAATTAACCTAGGGTTAGCATGTCAAAACACAGGAAGAAATCTATACTAAAACAAAGATAGACATCAAAACAACAACTTTAACATTTCAAATTATATTTTATATAACAATACAAAAAAATTTACAGTATGTTGTGCATGTTATGATGTTCAAAGTGATCAATGTATGAATTGTATCTTAAAAAAGATCAAGAAATAGTGAAGCAAACATTGGTAGAAATAAAATAAGAGTACATAGAATAAACATAAATTAAAATTTTTAGAAATTAAAAATGTAATCAGTTAAATATTTTAATTGGTGAAATTAGGTAAATTAATTTAATTAATTATGTATAAAGTTAACTAATTGATCTTGGTTAATAAAACAAATAGAAATTAAAAATAAAATTCTCTGAATATAAAAAATAATAGTTAACTAATTGAAAAACTTCAATAGTTGAGATAAATTCTATGCTGATAACAGTTAAATAGAGTTAGTAGACTGAAGGACAATACCGTGCACTTACCCCATAATTTAGTTCAGTGAGACAGTTCACAAGTGTGGAGATGAGAGAGGATCTAACTAAAGACATCTAAAAGTTCAAGAAGAAGAGAAGGGTGGAAATGATGGCCACAATATTTAAAGAGATAATCATGAGAATTCTAAGACTTGAAGAATGACATGAATCCATAGATTTAGCAAAGCATTCTAAGTATCAAGCAGGAGAATTCAAAAATAAAATGGTAAACTACAAATTATCAAGGATAAAAAAAATAAATAAAAACTTAGAAGGTACCAAAAGGGAAAAAAAGCATAATATCTACAAAGGAATAACTATTAGAGTCATGGAAGATTTCTCTTCCACAATGTTTGGTGCAGGACAACAATGGAGCAATATCTTGAAAGTACTCAGGGGAAATCTGTTCACCTAGAGTTTCATACCTAGCTAAACTACCTTGAGAATAATTATAAAATTAAGAAAATTTTTAGTATACAAAGCCTAGGAGAATTTAAAACCTACATACTAACTTAAGTAGCTATTAATTGATGTGTTTCAGTAAGAAAGGTGAATCCAGAAGGAAGGCACAGGACACAATAAAAGAATGACAATAAGAATGCGGTATATGACAAAGTTTGCATAACAAATTAGCAGGAGAATATGGGAAAAGAACCCATAAAATGGGCAAAGGAATCAAACAGTTCTAACAAAAAGAAAACTGAGTGACCAATAAATATGTAAAAAGATAACCTCCTTCATAAACAGAAAATTAAATCCAAGACAAAACTTCACACATCTCAGTACTCTGAGTAGCAAATATTAAAAAGGCTGATACAAGCAATGCTAGAAAAAAATATGGAGAAAAAGGAAGCATCCTATGCTGTTGATAGATATGTAAATTGATATAAAGTTATAACACATTTTGATGGCATCTCATACAGTTGAAAACGTGCATACCTCCCTATCCATAATTTCCAATCTAAGAAAACATGTCCCAAAATATTTATTATAGCATTATTTGCAAAAATGAATGATTGAAAACAACCTATCTAACAAAAGAATAATAGATAAATTGTACAGTTTTTATGGACACTTGCATCAAAATGGACAAATCTCAAAAGTAATGTTAGGTGATAATATTAAGCTGCAGAATGAAACATGTAACATGATACCATTAACATAAAATTTTGAAATGTGAAATAACATCCTATGTGTAAACTGGACACATACAAATATGAAAGTAAAAAACATACATGGGAGGATAAACACCAAATTCAGAGCAACAATTTACCGCTGGTCAGGGTGAGAAGCACCTGGGATCTGGGCTAATAATATGGGCGAGTTTAAACTGTGTTTGTAAAGCTTGATATCTGAAAACACAGAGAGATCTGAGGACAAAAAAAGTAATAAAAAAATAAACATAAAAAGGATTTACAGTTTCTAACATATCCATTTCTCTGTCCAGCCTGATTTCTAAAGCAAGAAATGAGAGGATGGCTGGCAGAGAAAGGCCAATGAATTAAGTCAAGATTTAATGTTGTTGGATTATCTGAGAGGAGGAGGAGTAGTGGGGGGAAATGGGGACAACTGTAATTGAATAGTAATAAAAAAAGATGAAAAAAGATTTAATCTTGTCCTCACTGCAAAGCACACAGTAACAACAGCTCTAGTTTATGGTGTATCATTAATTTAATAATAATAATAATAATAATAATAATAATGAAAGTAACTGGAGAGATATAGTAAAATATCTTTAGGGAATGCATTTGAGTTCTGTAGAAAACAGTAATTCTTGGCTCGAATATGGCTCAGTAATGCCTGGGCTTGGATATCAGAATGTAGAGCAGACCCGGGTCACTGAAGCTGAAGTTGAGGGAAATATAAGAAGAAAACATGTAAGTGGGCATTTAAAAAATTCCCTTAGTTTAAAATTTAAGTAGCGTGCAGCCGCAAAACAAATCACAAAATAAAGTATCTGCGTCTAATCCTCATGTATCCCATGAATTTCAAAGTTTGAGTGTAGCTTTGATGTGCAGACTTCATCTCCCAGGGCATGAAAGATTGAGCAGACCCCTAAGTTCTCTGCTCAGAAGACAGAGCCCCCGAGAGGGTGAGAAACCCGACTGCAGCGATGGCGAGTTGCTGCTCGCCGCGGCCCTTGCTGTTAGCTTTCGTTTTGTTTCTCTTAGATCCACAGCCAATAGCTAGGTTTGGGGGACTCCCTGAGTTGGTAATTAGACTGGGTCGAAGGACCTTCAGGTGGTTCAAAACTTCTTTGGTATTAATCAAAGAGAGAGAGTCTTCAGGGGGGGAGGTCGCTTGTTTATTTTTTTGTTTGTTTATGTGACACCTAAGTGAATTCACTCTGTTACTGTTACCTTTAGGAAGAAGAGCCAGGATGGAGGCAGAGATACGTAGAGACACTTTAACACAGAGTATAGAACACAGTCTGCAGAGACATGACCACAGTGTGTGCGGCATCCTAAAGGCCTCCCTAATTCTTACAGATGTTGGCTTGTATTTACAAAAACTCCAGGGAAAATCATAGCTTTAACATGTAACGCCAGTCCTTCCTGGATCTCTTCAATCAAAATCAAAAGCAAAAATAGGTTAAGATCCTGAGGAACAAAAGGAAAGCTATTTAGCTACATACTCAGACAAAGTAGCTCCTCAATAATCTGTGGGATGAACTAAGTCATATTTTGGTTTCCTACATCATTTAAGATAAAATTTTAAAAGTGTAGCATTTAAACTAAGGATATTGCTTTCATTTAGTTTATTGATGATGTCCAAATATCCTCTCTATTCTAAAATTTGAATCAAAGTATTTTTTCTTCTATAATACAATGGTTAACTGCAACCCAAATTAGTTTAAAATTTTTCTTGAATAAAATAAATGTAAGTAAAAATTATCCAATGATTCCATCAGAAACACGGGGGATGGGGAGACCTCTGTCATTTTACAAGGCTTTTGCTGATGGGTGGGATGTGGAGAAAATACAGACAGACATCAATCACAGTTTTTAAAAATGAGTATTTAAAAAGGTTTGGGATTAATTAACAACTCAAGCAAAATAGAAATAAACATTTTTAAAACTTCCAATGAAAGAGTAGTTTGATAAACACCATAAACTCTCATTCTCACAAAATAGGATAGTTTGTAATCTTATACTCAAAACAGAAAAATAAGTGCTAAGTTAACCCAAAGAAATAAATCTTCAAATAAACATGTATCCTGGATCAGAGCAAAAACGTATTTTCTGTTACTGGTCTGTTTTTCATATCGAATTTTATTGACTTGGGGAGAAGAAAAATGAACTAGGACTCTGGAGACACAGATTCTGCCACATATTGTGCTTGCTGAGTTACCTCTGACAAGTAATTTGAAGTCTCTGAGTTATCAAGGTTCTATGTTTTGTTTGCTTTCCCTAGATTCAGGGTTCTTGCAAAAGGCAAGGGGAAAAAATGAACATTAAAGCTATTTGAAAGGCAGAAAACACCACATCAGTATATTTTGTTAATCACTGCTAAGGAGAACCCTCAGCTCATGAGTACTGAAGAATTTGGTGCTCGCAGATGATAAAAATATGTGTAAAGGTGATCTTTGGTACTTCCAAGTGTGGATAATGGCCTCTCTCCCTTTTGTTCCATTTCTTTCTTCTTTCTTCGTTTACTTTTTTTCCTGCAGAACCTCTACCTGTAACCAGTGTTTCAATATATGACTATAAACCGTCTCCTGAAACAGGAGTCCTGTTTGAAATTCATTATCCAGAAAAATACAATGTTTTCACGAGAGTAAACATAAGCTATTGGGAAGGTAAAGACTTCCGGACAATGTTATATAAAGGTAAGAGGCAAAGGAAGATTGAATAAATGATGACTAATTATTACTTTTTACATGATTTTTACTAAATGGTCTGTTCTCTTGCTCTCAAGAGATCTTATAAATTCACTATTTGACCACAAATAAACCTTAAAACTAATTATTGATCCATGACAATCTTGTTGTGAGGAGTCTTAGAATGTTTGCTTCATTAGTTTAGAGTCATGTGCCATGCATAAGCTTTAGAAATACTCGAATCAGTGTCACTTACACGTTATTCTTGCCAAAGGTAACACATCTGGTACAGGAAATGAATTCACACTGTTTCCTTCTGGGTGTTAGAAGGGCACTTGTAGGACTGGGAATGTAGACAGACGTCTCTCACAAATTTTTTCTTGGATATGGTCCAAGATTATTATCTGTATGATAAGTTAAATGCATTAATAGACAAAAACTAGTTTTACTGTTTTTACTGGCTTGATAGAGAATCTGTGGGGAAAAGAGAGAAAGACAAGAGCCCAGGGGAATTTAATAATTTCAATAGAACCAAGCCAGATTCTCCGAATAGACTGCTCCGGGCCGGCGTGTGGGAGCGAAGGGTGGAGAGGGAAGGAAGAGAGGGAATTCGGCTTCACTGGGAGTGAGCAGAGGTGGAGGAAGGACTCTCAGGACACCAGACCACACAGGGCCCCGGAGGCTGGTGTCAGAGTTGCCTGGTTGCAACAGGAAACGTGTTGGGGAGGTGGAGAGTGCACGCTGGAACACAGAAGGCATGCTGGCCAGAAAAATACTGCTTCGACTTGCTGCTTTTAGAAATTGCTTTCTTCCATAGATGTTTTTCTTTTTTAATGAGACACTGAAATGTGTGCATCACATTTTACAGTTTTTTAATACTTTGAAACATGTAAACAAAAATAAACATAAATTCCACAAATTATTGCATTCTTTATATTCAATGAAAACAGATTATCACACATAAGTATGAATGATTGGAAAGCAATCACTGGACCTTTTGCTGAGTTAAAAGGCATGAGTTTAAAAATAAGTGAATGTGCTCTTTTTTCAATTAATTTTTAAAATTATTTTGGCTATTAATTGCATAAGAGGTACTTTTTATTTCTCTCACTTTTTTTCTAACTTGCATTGGATTTCTACTTTTAAAATAGGCTAGGTTTTATGAGTGAGCCTACAGAAAACATTTCTTGTCAAACTACTTTTTTCTAAGTCATAAAGTGGCAAAATACCTTGGGTTTTTATCTTAAACTAGATAGCTAACATAAACCCAATTTTCACAATTTCTATATATGTTCTCCACTTAATACACCAAGTGTTCCTGTAATCAAAATTTAACTCTGATTATATCCAATTATTATAGAAAAAGTCTTTCAGGATTGATTCTAAAAATCCAAATTTTTGTCTCTACCTTTATGCCGAATATTTATTACTCTCTACGCCAGAAGTTGAAGGAAATATTATTTACTGATAATGAATCAGATTGGTTAGAACTTCCTAAAAGAATGTGTCATTGAGAAGACCAGTATTTTAACAAAACTCATTTTTCTCTTCTCAGATTTTTTTAAGGGAAAAACAGTATTTAATCACTGGCTGCCAGGAATATGTTATAGTAATATTACCTTCCAGCTGGTATCAGAGGCAACTTTTAATAAAAGTACTCTTGTGGAGTACAGTGGTGTCAGTCATGAACCCAAACAACACAGAACCGGTAAGTATTCTGAAAAATTAAGTTTAGTGAAAAAATTTAAATTATATGTTATTGTATGTATACGTTTTATCATTCTAAGAAAAATTCTGCTCCAGAGCTAAGAAAGAAAATAAATGTAATTTTTTAATAATCTAAAATAAGTTTTCTACCAGTGTAAAGGGAACCTGGCAAAATATTCAATAAGGAAAATCTAAAATGTGTCAATGTTATCACAGATTTATACTCTTTGAATAAAAAGAACATAATTCTATGAAAAATTAGAATTAAATAACTTAAACAGATCAAGCAAACATCACTTCTTCTATATGTCCATCTAGCAGAAAAAGAGATTGGAGATGTTTGAGTACAGATTTTTAGATTGTTAAAGGAAAATTTTGGGATTCAGATGTATCCAAAACATACAGTGCTTAATTCTAGTAGCACAATTAATATGAAACACTATTATAAAATGAATGGATAGAAAGATGGATGGATGGAGAGAAGAACAGATGGGTAAAACAAATATCTACCTACTAAATATCCATTACTGATACCAATGTAAGTGTCTAATATAATTAGACAATATAATCACCTGTGCTTAATGTGCCTAAACACTCGGTACGAAGGCTCAAGTGGCCATTCATATGAACACTGAGAATGGCTTATGTGAGATCATCCCAGAGACCCTTCCCATCTGAAGTTCTAAGTTGTCAGGATTCTCATTAATTAGGCCAAGGCAAGAAAACTATGTAATTCACCTCGTGTCAACATCTAAGATTCTGTTTGTATTTTTCATTATTCAACTCAAGTAAAGAGCCATTAATTGAGAACCTTTTACCTGGGAGTTGCTCTAAGTACTGGGAGGAAGACAAGAGACTGGTGAGAAAGTTTCTCTGTCCTCGGAAATGGTAGACGTTCTGAACAAATGGCAATGATAAAAGACAGACTGCAATACATGTTATAAAAGAGGTATAAAGTTATATAACAACCCAAAGGAAGAAGAGATTAATTTTTTCTGAGGAGTTCATGGAGGAGGTGATATTTGAGTTGCTACTTGAAGAATAGGTGGGAATTATTGCAGGTAAAGACCGTGCAATATGCCTTTATAATTTTCTACCTCTAGAGAAGTATGCTTCAATAATCCATAAACTAATTGTGGGCTCATATGTTTCACTTTCGAGAGGTGAGGAGTAAAGCCATATTTCCAACCTGTGTGGTAATGATTCAAAAGGCAACTCATACATGCACCCACCTAAGCGCAGCTATGGCACAAGGAGTATTTTTGCCTTGAGAGCTATAAGTACGCTATATGTAGTTGTTTTTTTTTTTGTAAGAAAGATTCAGTTACAAAGATTCACATTTTTGAAAAGGGAGATTATAACTGAAAAATATTGACGTAAGTCCGTGTCTTGAAAGCGGTTAAATTACCATTTGGACAAGCACAGCATCACAACCCAATATGGATGCTGACTGATGTGCATGCTACACAGGAAATCGTAGAGGTATGTGTGCTGGAATCATAAAGTAGAACAGAAAAATATAGAAGGCAAACTAAACTCTATTTTGTTAACTTGCTTGTGGATCTGACTCATTAATAGATTAAGCATTCACTATAATAGAGTTTAAAAGGTACTTGAAAATAAAAATTCTTTCTCTTGCAGCCCCTTACCCACCTCGAAATATCTCAGTTCGTATTATAAACTTGAACAAAAACAACTGGGAAGAACAGAGTGGCAGTTTCCCAGAGGAATCGTTCATGAGGTCGGAAGATACAATGGCAAAGGACAAACTGTTCCATTTTACAGATGAAACTCCGGATATTCCCTCGGGCAACATTTCTTCTGGTTGGCCTGATTTTAACAGCAGTGATTACGAAACGACGTCCCAGCCACATTGGTGGGACAGTGCATCTGCGACTCCTGAAAATGAAGACGAACTTGTCAGCGTACTTCCCGTGGCATACGAAAATAACAGTACACTCCATGATACTGAGAAGTCACCGTCAGGCCCTTTCTCATTTTTCCCTGTGCAAATGATATTGAGTTGGTTACCACCCAAGCCACCCACTGCCTTTGATGGGTTCCATATTCACATAGAAAGAGAAGGTAAGACAACAGGAAATCAGAGGAAATGAGAAATGATACAATCAAAGGAAAGACAATTAAAACATTTTTGATTTAAGTTTAGGAAGAGAGATTGATATGAGACAGTTAACAGCTAAAGAAAAATGATAAAGGGAAGAATTTAAGTTTCCAATGTGAACTGAGACTAGGAAGCAAAATGAACCAATTAGATCAGAATTTGCAGGTTTGGTTAGTTCTTTTTTTATTGTTTTTTTAATTTTTAAATGTATTTTATTGATTATGCTATTACAGTTGTCCCATTACCCCTCCTTCATTCCCCTCCACCCTGAACACCCTCTCCCACCCACATTCCCCCTCTTTATTTCATGTCCATGGGTCATGAGTTCTTTAGCTTCTACATTTCCCCTACTATTCCTGCCCTCCCCCTGTCTATTTTCTATCTACTTTCATTGCTACTTATTCTTCGTACCTTCCCTACCCCCCTCCCACTCCCCTGTAGCTAACCCTCCATGTGATCTCCATTTCTGTGGTTCTCTTTCTGTTCTAGTTGTTTGCTTAGTTTCTTCTTGTTTTTGTTTCAGGTGTGGTTGTTAATAATTGTGAGTTTGCTTTCATTTTACTATACATGTTTTTTATCTTCTTTTTCTTAGATAAGTCTTTTTAACATTTCATACAATAAGGGCTTGGTGATGATGAACTCATTTAACTTGACCTTATCTGAGAAGCACTTGATCTGGCCTTCCATTCTAAATGAAAGCTTTGCTGGATAGAGCAGTCTGGGTTGTAGGTCCTTGTCTTTCATGACATGGAATACTTCTTTCCAGCCCCTTCTTGCCTACAAGGTCTCTTTTGGTTAGTTCTTAAGTTGCAAGTACTGGCAATTGGAAACATTTCAGTGCCCAACATTTCATGGACCCCAGGCTACTGAGGAAAGATTTGGATCTGCAGGTCTAACCACTATCACAAATTACAAAATATTCTGGAGAAATTTGTGTTTTCGAAATTTTTGAAGCATACAACAAAAGAATCTTTCTGACAAAATGGCTACTTTGTCAAGAGGACCAAGCCTGTGTCCTGCTTACCCAGCTCTGCTAATTTCCCCTGGGCTGTGCTCCTGGGGGAGCATATTGGTAAAACAATGTGCACAGTGGTAAAACAGAAAATGCGCAGCAACCGACCTTTCCACTGCAGCGACTATATTATATGTTGTATCCACTTAGCCAGCATCTGAGAGTCATTCTTTATCTTGTAGCCCACAAATTCATAAAAAGAAAAGCCTTGGCATTCAATAAATTGGGGTCATGAATAATATCTAACTTGTTGTTTGATAGATTTTTATAGTTGTTTGTTCTTTGTCTTGTTTTTACAATAACACACTTCATTTTATGCTTTCCAGTCTAGTAGTTTGGGTGGTAAAGATTGTCAAGTTGTCAAAATTTAAAGTTAAAGTGACAGGTCATTTTCATCGTAGGGCATTAGGATCACGTAGTTTCACATTTGACATATTGTTCGGTTCTACTTTATTTAGTAGAACAAGATACAAAAATCTGTGGATTCCTCTATACTACAGGAGAGAGCCGTAAACCACACCCAAACATTGTATAAAACTAAAATCCTTTCCATTTCCAATTATGTGAGTCAAAAGTCTTAACATTTGCCTGGAATTACTTGTATTTAAAAAAAAAGTTTCCTTAATCAGGCTTTTATTTTTCTGTTCCTCAATATACTTTATGGAAAATAGGGTCTTGTAACTCAGGATTTTTTTAATGCTCATTTCCATGAAGGTTCAAACATACTTTTATCTGACTTGACTATATTCTGTTGGAGGCGATTCTAATCACCAACTGTTGAAGGCTATTAAAATCAAATGGAGTAATAAGGAACAGGAGATGGACTTTGAAGCAATATAAAAATTACATTTACTTTTAAAAGTTCTGGAAAAAGGCAAATAAAAATATTACAAGTGCCAGAAAATATGTCCAGAGGAATTATTTCTAACTAGAAGTAATTCAATATATTTTAAGGCATTTCTGGTTTTCTTTGTTACCACAAAGAACTCTTAGGATATTTGTTGCTAGTTGTTTTTATTACTTATATTCAGATGAGAAAGTCAATTTTTGCTATCTTCTGACATTCTACCTCTATTTTGTGCATGTAATTTAGTCAGGTAACTGTATGTAATAATATACAATATGTTCACCCTCATTTTATTGATTTATATACCTTATTTTAGTTTGGTCATTTAAAAGTATTATGAAATCAATTGGAACCCTTGATCATCTTTTATTTACCATGCCTTTAGCTTAGAGATATAATTGAATTTAACAAAAAGAAGGAGACAATAAAAAATACTTTTGTATTGACTGATTTGTCTATTGTCAAGGCTTTTCTAGTTATCAATTTACATATCTTCTCTTTTCATGTATGATTCAGAAAACTTTACTGAACATTTGACAGTGGCTGAAGAAGCACATGAATTTGTTACAGAACTGAAGGAGCCTGGGAAATATAAGTTATCTGTGACAACCTTTAGTTCCTCAGGATCTTGTGAAACTCGAAAGAGTCAGTCAGCAAAATCACTCAGTTTTTACATCAGTAAGTACCAATGAGACCATGTTTCACTTACAAGGGAGCTGGAACAATGGAATTGGTGGGACTAATGATGCCCAAGCGTGAATTACTCATCAAACCTTAGAGACACTGAGAATTCTTCGAGGTCAGGAGAATCCCAAATCCATGCCACTTTGAGAGCAGAAGAAATATATGTATGTTTCATAGCACAAACCTATGCATTTAACTTAAGGATTTTTTTATTATTGTGATAATTGCACACTTTTTAAGCTGACCATTCACACTAGCCATACTAACTCTCAAATGACATGAACACGCAGTCTCGGAAATATGACGTGTTGAAAGGCATAAAGAAACGTAATATTGTTGGGCTGTGTGAAAAGTCTCCTTAAGGTATTGAGCTTATAGAGCTCAAATGAAAGACAAATGTTGGAGTTTAGTAAGACCTAGGTGGTCACCGTAAAGTTGCTACAAGAAAAAGCCAGATCATCCTAAATGGCCCAATGTCAAGTCTTGGGGTGGTGTCTACTGATCCCATAAAGAGGAATAGCAGAGTAGGAAGTAGCCTGTAAATGCTCTACAAACTGAGCATGTCTGTAATGTTTTTAGCTAACCTGAGTACATTTACCAGGAGCTCAGAGGCTAAAAATCAATTATGTAGCTCATCAGGATTTCAAGGTGCCTCTGGAAATCAGGAAGAAGACACAGAAACAAATAGATAAAAATTGTTCTCCAAAAAGGATGACCACCATACACTTTATCACTATCTGCAAAGGCAAAACATCACACTGTCCATCCAATAATCCTCAAAAAGATGGGCAGGACAAGGAGGACGAGGACAGAGGGAAGAGACTGATTTATTTAGCAGCTTAACAATGTTGGAAATGTCCCATATAACATTTTTAAAATTTAATCTTTATTGTATTTTTGCCATTACCATTTAGTCCACTTACAGCCCTCGCTCTCCAGCAATCACAGCATTGCTGTCCACGTCCATGAGTCCTATAACCTTTTTTCTTAAGAAACCAAAAACGTCACTGCTGGTAGAAGGCCTGAAAGAGCCATTAGACACGCAGAAAGAATAGTCATGGTTGCCTTTAATGTCTTCCAATCATGGGAGATCTTTGGTGTGAGATCACTTGAAAATAAGAACAAAGGTTACTATTCAGTTCTTCCCACGAGGCTAAAATTGTTTCATTAAACAAAAGATTTCCTTGCTGCTCCCAGAGACCCCCCTCAAGTGTTAATGGTTTCCGGGAAAACTCCCTCAGCTACTCTGGCCGCACTGGCTCTTCCCGTCTCTGAGTTTCTACTGTTTCATAGCACACAACACAAAACACAGAGCTTGTGTGTGTGGTATTTTTCTAGATTTATTTTATTTGTGTACATCTGCTTTTAGCCTGAGGTTATACTATTTGCATATTTATTAATTCTGTTGTACCTTCAACAAATATTTATTCAGCCACTGCATGGACTTTGGAAACAGACTACGTGTGAATTCCAGTTCACTGTCCTTCTGCCTTAGTTACCTCATCTGAGAGGAAGATTAATACTAGTACCGATCTTATAGGTTTGTTATGGGAATTGAGGGATTCACTATACAGACACATATAGACTTAAAACACAGCCTAGTATATAATGACTGCTATACCTCTTTGCCATCATCATCATCATCATCATCATCATCATCATCATCATCATTATTGTTATTTCCCTTGCCCCAGTTACGGTGAGCCAGAGACTGCTGTCCCCGGTACGGGCCCCAGCACTTGCTCTTTTTCCTGTCCTGGCTTCCAGCCTGGGAATACAGCTTTCTATTAAGGAACAGAGAAATGTATCCTAAGCAAATTGAAGGAAGTTTCACATTGGCATGTTTCTGCAGATAGTAATCACCATAACAATTCTAGAGCCCTTCCTATGTGCCGGGCACTATGCTCGTAACCCCTTTAGAAACCTAAGGGAACAAAACTAATGTCACTGCTATGGCAATATTTTGTCATGAGAAACCTACTGTGTCTTCAAATTATCACGCAGGTTTTCGCCAGCTTCTTTAATTAAGCCAGCCTGTTGCCCATTTCTTCTCCCATATAGTCACACCCTGCCTCTTCCATCCTGCTGTTGCCAAATTTGAATTGTTTTCAATCAACTGTAGTAGAAGATAGTTTGAATCTCAAAGTAATTATTTCTGGAGACCAAAGATCCTAGTAGCAAGGAAATTATAAACACTGATGAAGTGTCACTCTGCGATGCCCGCTCTTTGTTAAAAGAGAAGTAAAGTCTGCTGGTGAAGAATTTTCCAGAGTAACTCAGATGCACATGGTGATCGAAGTGGAGCTTGTCTCTCAGTGGAGCTGCTGTGGCTGCTGCTGTCCTTTGGGTCAACGATGAGTGAGGCCACGGAGGGCAGTGGCTGGGCGGAGGATGTAAAGACCTGCCAGTCTAGCTGCCAATCTTATTTTGAGTATCTTTGTTAGGGCGAAGGAAAACCACAAGATTTTTAAAACTGAACGTTTTATCTCAACCATCTCAGTGTGAACATCCCTTGTGTTCTCCTTTGAATTGCTCAGGTCCTTCAGGAGAGTGGATTGAAGAACTCACTGAGAAGCCGCAGCACGTGAGTGTCCATGTTTTGAGCTCAACCACCGCCTTGATGTCCTGGACATCTTCCCAAGAGAACTACAATGGCACCATCGTGTCCGTGGTGTCACTCACCTGCCAGAAACAGAAGGAGAGCCAGAGGCTGGAAAAACAGTACTGCACGCAGGTGAAGGCACCACTCGCTGTCGGGCTCACTCACCCACCCACTGCAGGGGGCTCGGCCTCGAGAGCCAAGAGAGGAGTGTGCATGGCTGCCGGGTCGCAGCCATCCTCCTTTTCCCTCTTCGGTTGGCCATCTTCCTTTCGCTTTTGTTTTTCTTTCAAGAGAATTCACTGAGCACCAAAATGTGCCAGGTGCTAGGATAGATATCGGGG
This sequence comes from Trachops cirrhosus, assembly GCA_028533065.1. Lineage (NCBI taxonomy): Eukaryota > Metazoa > Chordata > Mammalia > Chiroptera > Phyllostomidae > Trachops > Trachops cirrhosus. Next base: position 24,108,892 of record CM052539.1, read on the forward strand.
ATCTAAGTCATTTTGATTTGTCCTGCTCTTGCAGAGCATATGACCTAATGAGAGCACTGAATCAGTGAACATATAATTACTGCAGAGTAATTGTATTGGGCCTAGGATAAACGTAAATGACCAAGAGGCCATGTGAAGGAAGGAAGAGGGCGTGAGGAGGCATGGATGGGGGCAAGAGTGTTCAGGGACTGGTGAGAGAAATTTCTCCCAAGAGAGGAGACAACCATGCAGAAGGTTTGGGGGAGTTTTGGGTTGTTTTACTTTTTTCTTTTCTCTTTCTTGTTATTTTAACTGTAAAAGTAAGGTAGGCTCCCTAAAAATTAATTCAAAAACTAGAAGTATACAAAGTAAAAAACTCAATAATCACAACTGGGAAGAGTTTTGAAGGATGACTAGGGGTTAGCGAGCACAGAGAGGGAGGAGGCAGGGGAGACAGTGTGAGAATCCGCAGTTCTGGGAGTGAGGGCCAGCATGCGGGCAGAGGCCCGTCATCGTCCTGAATGAGACCAATCAGAGACCAAGCAGCGTGGCCCTGAGAGCGGACCTCGCTCTCCCGTGCCCTGACTTCCCACTGGAAGCCTGGATGGAGCCCAGTCCTATTCCTAAAACCTAGATTTATTATTACATTTTATTATTTTGTTTTATTACCTATTACGTTTTATAATTTCATTAGATCTAATTTACTGTTTCTTGGTGTCTTACAAACACAATATTTACTTCCCTAAAGGCAAAAAAATTAATTCACGTGGAGTACACTGGAAATATAATAAGCAAAAGAGATGTTTGCTATATAAAAGCTATTTAAAATGTTTCCATTTACAACACAAAAAATACAGGCATTTAATAAAATTCAAAGAGGAAGGATTTGTAAATTGATAAGATGAAATCAGGGTCTGTGGCCCTTGGAGCACTAGAAAGCCTTGGAGTGCTGAGATAAGCCCACACTTAAAATGAGGCCACCCCTTGACTTGAATTAAATTAAGGAGTAAATACACTGAACCAATTAATCATAGAAATCACAGCTCACTGTGCAGCTTATAAGCTTCCTTCCCTGAGCATACCACAGATGATTGACTCTCTACATTGATAGAAAAATGTGTTTCTTTTACAAACATGTTCTAGAACTTGACTGCTCCAAGGGACATTTCTTCCTTTCCCCAGACAATGTACAAGTTATGTATCTTTTGCATGGGAATAAAAGGCTAAAGGTACAGAGAGATAGTGTACATTATAAATGGCCAGAAAAGGCTGATCTAAGCGCACCTTAATACTACCTTTTTGAAGTGCGAACGTGACACTGTTAAAGATTATAGGCAGGGAGACGGGTGTTTTAAGTGGAGAGTGGGAACTAAAAACCAGTGTGCTGGGTGTTATCTCAATGGCCACAACAATGTTTTGAGGATTTTGGCATTACCACACTACCACCATCCATCACCCCGCTACACACATGCACACACACTTTCAGGTGAAGAAACATCAGTTTAAAAAGTCTCAAAAACTGGCCCACAGTCATGTGGCCGTTAGCCAAAGGAATCCAGGAGGTGTTCTCGCCAGGATTGGTCTGACTGACCGGGGTGATTTCTAAAGCAGTCATTGTCCAGAAAGAAAATGATAATAATAAATAATAATAATAATAAGTCTTTAGTTTTATATTCAGTGGTACTGTGATTACATTAAACAGAAAATTCAAAATATAGCTCAAAACTAAGTGTGATTCTAAAACCGGACACATTAACAATTACTATAATGTTTCACTATTCCATAGTTTCCTTCTCCCTATTTTGCCTCCACCGTCAACTGTACCACAGGGTCTTTGCTCTATTTCTCACCCAGATCATCCGTGAGATTCACCGCTAGTGCCCCTCCTCCTCCTCCTCCAACTCCATGGATTTCTGTGGTAGGTGGATCCTGTGAGAGGTGTTAGGAATAAAACAAATTTGACTTGAACCTTAAGTTCATGAAGCTTAACATCTGGCTTTCCACCAGGTACATTGTATCCATTAATTTAAATTTGTTCTCATCATGTGTATGTTCTTCACATCTGGAATGTTCATTCTTAAAATAGTGCTGAGACTTCTCAAAATTATGGCACAGATAAGCTGTCAACAATATATTGTTTTCCCTTGATTCATGTACTTTTGCAGCAAAAGTTTTATGTAATCTCGGGGCCAAACGTTGAGTAATAAGAGTCAACATTTTTATATTCTGGCTTAAACATCCTTACAACTCTCTGTGAGGTAGATAAGAGTATTATCTATAGTTAGTTTATCAATGAGGAAGCCAAGGTAAGAGTTATTTTAAAAATTATAAATTATCAATAAATTCCCATGTTTAAGAAGGTAGGCTCAAGATTTGATCTCAGGTAGTCTGAATAGAAAACCTGTGTTTTCTCCACCAAGCAAAACTGTGTTGAAATTAGAACCACTAAAGGTTAAAGCAGTACTCTCTTACAATCACTCCTATGCACAGCAACATTCAACTTGAATGGGTACACTTTATTATTCTCTTTTCTCTATGTTTCTCTACATGGTATTTATTATATACCCAAAGTTTTTTTAAACCAATAAGGAAGAGCTCATCCAATGAGAAATGTTCTCGACAGCAGTGTTTTACGGGGCCACGGCAGCCTCGCGAACTGCGTTCTGCTTTGTCTCCATGCTGAGCCTGTAGTGTGGACGCGAGGTCCCAGGTTAGGCTTCTAGACGCCCCGCTGAATCTCAGTGTGTGACCGGCCATTCTCTGGCTTCACTTTGTTGATCTGTTAAATGAGAAATTTGGACTAGGTAATTTCTGAAGTCATTTCCATCTCCATAATTAGATGTTATGTGCTTCTCAGTGACAAGGGACTAAGGGCATTCCTGCACTGATCTTTGTAATGTAATCAGCTGGCACTACAATTTAGGGTATCAGACTATCCTTACAGTATTGCTGATTTGATTACAGTTAGAGGCTGATGTGTCTCTTGTGGCTGTAGTTACAATTGACATTGATGGGTATAAAGCAGTTCCCAGGGCTTATTAAATCCAGCCATAGAATTGAAATCTTCTGGGCCCTCTTCACTGTTCACACAAACTATAAATCATCCTCATTTTGGAATCTGACCTTCCCTGGCCTGAGTAAAGTATTCTGAATTTCAAAGGCATCTGTGGTTTCACAAAAAATCTCTGAATACAGTGTTAGCCTCTGTGTCACATTCTAAAACCCCAGCTCTGAAGAAATCTTACTGGGTGTTTGCTTTAAAGGTGAACTCAAGCAAATCCATTATTGAAAATCTGGTTCCTGGTGCCCAGTACCAGGTTGTGATGTACCTAAGAAAAGGCCCTTTGATTGGACCACCTTCAGACCCTGTGACATTTGCCATTGGTAAGTTGCCAGCTATGAGAATAATAACTTTATTCAAGTATTGTTTGGAGGGGTGCAATGTCCAAGCTCAAGTTATAATCATTATACATGGGAGGGCCATTCTTGTTCACCCTGTATCTTACCTTCAGGGTAAGAAACTATTACAATTATACAGCTGGTGGACAGTTCTAGCATTGACCACTGCTGGGGGACAGGGGATCAAGGGGCAAATGTGTCTAGTTTTCAATGATTGTATCAGAAGAGTGAACACTTTAGTTATTAAAAAGAAGTTTGAAGCCATTGCTAAGATATTAAACATTTCTTCTTGGGTTTCTTTTTTCACTCCCCCTCCCCCTTCTTCTTAGTTCCAACTGGAATAAAGGATTTAATGCTCTACCCCTTGGGCCCTACAGCAGTGGTTTTGAGCTGGACCAGACCTTATTTAGGAGTGTTCAGAAAATACGTGGTTGAAATGTTTTACTTCAATCCTGCAACAATGACATCAGAATGGACAACCTACTATGAAATAGCAGCGACTGTCTCCTTAACTGCATCAGTGGTAATCTCTCCTTAACCGTCTGGCACACTTTCCTGTGTGAACAGACATGCCTGTATGTACCAAGGGTCAGGAAAAGGCGTCTGTAAATATACACAGGCAGCTTTTTACTATCAAGGTTTCTTCGTTGTTTTTGTTGTTAGGATTGTTTTCAGGTTTTGATTGTTTGGTTGGTTTGAAGAAGAGAGAGAATTGTGTGAAACTAGCTTTCACCCGTAATTGAGTTTATTTGTTAGTCCACATTTTAGTAGCGCTATCAAGCGCTTATTGTTTGTTGCTGCTCCAAGGGAGAAAAACACAAGAGATTACCTTTCATCATTTAATGATTGGCTGACACTGCTTACCTGTAAGGATGACAGTTCTTGACATCTACAAATCAATTAAATACCTGGAATGCCACGCCATTAGGGAGCAGGTAAAGACTGCTCTTTCTAAAACTTGAACAATTTGTACAGTGCACGTTACCTATCGGTCACACACAATTGCCTGATACCCAGCAGACAGCTCTGGTAATTGCCCCCCACCAAGGGCATGTTCTTACGGTCCAAGCTGGGAGAATACGGAGTTGTTACAGGTCATTTAGCATAGAAATAGGGAGATGTGTGCATACAATCACTTGCAAATAAGTACTATTTCACTTGTGTAACATAACTTAGGAAAGTGCAAAATAAAACCAATATTGGAAATAGTTGACTCTATACCTTTGAATCACTTTTGAAAATTATATTGCATTTTTGTATAACATTTTATTTTCACCTCACGTCATTCCTAAAAGAGGTGTTTTTTTTTCATGGAAAATTTGGTGTATACAAGAAAAGGCACAGAAAAGAAAGACAAAAATTAGTTATTAATTCTTTTCATGGCCTGGTAAAAATAACTCTATTCCAAAAATATGATTTTCCCCCTTAGACTTTTGTTTCCTTGCTGTTTTTAGAGAATAGCTAACCTGTTACCCGCATGGTACTACAACTTCCGAGTGACCATGGTGACATGGGGAGACCCAGAACTGAGCTGCTGTGACGGTTCCACCATAAGCTTCATAACAGGTGAGTGGCACGCGGGAAATGGTTTCTGAGGAGAGAGCACTCTTTTGTGGTGGTTCCGAAGGGACACACCTCCAGAAAGTGTTAGTGTCTCACGCAGGATTGACCGAGCTCCAGTTTCATGGAACATAACGTGCTTGAGTCCGAACATCCATTGTCTGTTCAAATGATAGCCTTTAAAAATTAAAATATTATTCTTATCCTGAGCTACAGTCCTTGGTTTATTTTTATTCTGAGTCCCTGCCCTTGAGTTATGGTCCTCTGTTGGAAATTGATTAGACTAGAGATGTAGCAGGCAAAGCTTTTAGCTTCACACTGCATTCAATTGACTTCACCCATTTGGTGCTTGTATTTGCTAGAGTGCGTCCACTTCCTTATTAATTAAGCCATTTCTAAAGTCACAGGCTGACTGCAGTATCGTCCTCCACAGGAGCTAAAACAAGCTTCGGAGCCAGGTGGACCTGGGTTTGAATCATGGCTCTGCCAAATACCACATATAACCTCAAGCAAGTTAACTTTTCTAAGCCTCAGGGTTTTTTTTTATGTGGAAAACAGGGATGATAAATTATCCACTCTCTGTTTTATCTATTATCTATCTGTATTATCTATCTGTATTATCTATTATTGCCTCAATTAAATAAGCTAATTAGCAAAATACAAAGTTCAAGTAAATTAAAAAAATGTTCATGTTAGATCTTGGAGCCTTAAATTGTGTAGTTCATCATCATGTAGCAGAGATGGCAGAGGTGATCAGAGCTAACAATGCAAATGGGAAATTCATTGAAGAGACATTAACCCTGGTTGTTTGAATTAATAATTTTCAAGAACTTTGGGTTGGGCTATAAGGCTATAATTAGAGTTGTACTGAAAAAAGAAAAAAGTATTTTTAGATGAAGAATAATTTTGGCAAAATGTTTCTCTTAATGCATATCTAGCCTTGTCCTGTTGAAATTTATAAATTAAAATATAAAGGAAAAAATCATGTGTGAATTCTTATACAATTAACTTCTATAGTTCAATGCTTTTCCTTACTAGCCAATGTCTAGCACTCCTTTTTTGTTCAAAAAAGGAGCAATACCAATTATTTAATAAGCTTTGTGTTACACTTTTGACTGTATTAATAATGACATATTTATTATAATTAAACATCACTGTATCAATAATTTATAAGTTTAACTTTATTGGGATGGCTCTCTGAGATGTTCGTTTCTTCTCAGACAGCAATGTCTGGAAAAAGCCCACACGTCCCCTCCGAATCCTTGATTGAGCAGACCTGGCTCTGCCAATTTCTAACTTGAGAACTGTGAGCAGATTATCTTACTTCTATTTTCTCATCGGTGACACTCAAAGTAGTACCTAACAACTGGCTAACAGAGCAAACCTCAGTGCCTTAGCACTCCCGGCCCTGAGGCAGAGCACTGCCTTGCCGGCCACTGCAGCGTCGCAGAGGGGGCGTTGGAAATGGAGTGCTTGCTATTCGTTGTAGGATTTGGAGTCCTGAACGCAAGTGGTCTGGGTGTGCCTTTCAAAGCTGGGAACCCACTGGCATTGGACAAAAATCATTATATTGACTGTTTAGGTTGACAACGCATGTCTGGATACTGGATACATAATACTATGGTTAATCAACAAGCTACTTGCCTAAGTGAGCAGTCTATTATCTTCAATATATTGGTTTTTGGTAATTTCTTATCTTTTCCTGGAAAAAACTACTAAGTCATGTTCACCTTGGTCCACAGTCTTATCTAAGCATATTGATACAGGTGGTCTCCATTCTCACATTTATAATGTGGACATACTATCCCATAGGATACTGTGAGAATTAAATTATGTAGTTTAAATCATTGGTGATACATAATGGTAGCTGATTTGTTTTTATACTTATTTTTAAAACTAGTTAAACTTTTAGCTTTTTTTTTTTGCCTCTCTTCTGTCACATCAATTTTAAAGCAAATAAGGATCTCATACTTCACTTTCCTGTGCTTTTACTTGTGACCCAAATTGCCAAAATGTGCGGTATAAAAGGAGAGAGGAACAAAATATTTAAGTAAAGTGTGATTTATTAGACATCAAGTCTACTGTCATTGTCAGGCAACTTATTGTGTCTGCAAGTCACGTTCACGATTATGCTGGGCTACCAGGTAATGTTTAATAAACAAAGAGTGACATCTTGTGGTCCTTCAGCACCATGGTGGATTTTAGAGTAACCATGGAGTACAAAAATCTGAGTGGAGATACACACTTCTGGGTTTGCGATTTTAAATATGTTTCTTGTCCTCACTAGAATTAGAACACGAGAAAATATCCTTTGAAGAAACATTAAGTGTAGGTAGTTGTATATGATGAAGTATGTAGGAATATATTAAGAGGCTATATAGAAGCCAGGGTTATTATCCTTTATTAGAATATTCTGAAATGTAATATGGGTTTGTGTTACTTGCTAAGGCACATTGCTGATATTTCAAGATTTTATTGTCAAACATATAGAAATGCTGCTGTTATTTCACATCAAACAGAAATGTGTTTTTACTCTCTTACAAATCTTGTCAGTGAATAATTCTTTCAAAACATCATAGTTACATATGCTTTGAGTATCAGTAACATTTTAAAGAAAATAATTCATATGATTTGCAGAAATTCTTCTCCAAATATTTTAGTTAGCTTTATGCTGCACCATGGATAAAAGTATTAAATAAATTAATAAACAGTGTTAGAGAGAATTTAACTTTGCAGCATGATAAAAATACTTTTTTTCCTTCCCTTATTCTTGCTTCAGCAACATTTATTAAGAGCCTACCTTCTGCAAAGCACTTCAACTGAGACATTGCCAATGATGTTGCCTTGTATTTTATGCAAATAATATTTATTTTCTGTCCCTCTGCTCATGGATCCTGTCACCCTTTATTCCAATACACACCTTCACCGCACCCAATGAAAAAAGACATTGTTATAGAACCCCAGAGTTTCCAGTACTTCTTTGAAATAAGTTCACCAATGCTTAATAATGAATTTATTGATGCATAAGCACACCCAAACAAGTGAATATTTCAGGAATTTTGTAACTGCAAAATTTGTATAACAGACCTTGGTATCCTTGAGTTCAGACAGTGCTGCCTTGAGTCAGAGCCGTACAGGCAAGGGCCCACGAAACCTTGCACGATGTACGCTCACTGCGGTCCTCAGAGTCCCAAGGGTATCCACGACCATCACGTGGTGTGAATTGTAATTCTTTAACCTTGTATGGGGTTTCATGCTCTGTTGATAAGTACTTTAACTCTTAGTAGTCTCTTGTACTCAAGTTTCTTGTTTCCCCCCCGTGTAGCCCCAGTGGCTCCAGAAATCACTTCTGTGGAATATTTCAACAGTCTGTTATACATAAGCTGGACGTACGGGGATGACACAACTGACCTCTCCCACTCCAGAATGCTGCACTGGATGGTCGTTGCCGAAGGAAAGAAGAAAATTAAAAAGAGCGTATGTTTCTTTGAATCCCTTTATTGGTCATGTGGACACTTGCTTGCATAAACTATGGAAAACCATTCAGCAAAGTTTATTGAAACATTAAATGAATGTTTGTATGCCAGTTGGCATTGTATTAGGCTCTGAAGATAGGCTAGTGGACCAAAATTAAGTTCCCTTTTTTTATAGAACCTACTTTTTAATCTCCATTAGCTGAAATAGTTGTAACTATTGATTTCACTTATATTTAAAGTTACAATTTGAGCTTTTTCTTCAGGGTGCCAAACATTTTCAAGAAAACCATGGTTAGTAAATCTCAATATTTTCTTCATCTATCCCCAAACACATAAATATTTGGGTACATTAGGAATAGTGATTTTTTTCTCCTATATTAACTTTGTTGACATTGTATTAGGAGGGTACAGACTAAATGACTGTAATAAATCAAATCAAAGCAAAACAAAATAAAAAAAGATAGTAGCTCAGAGAACATCAAAGTTTATGTCTCTCTCATGCTAGGCCAGGGCAACTGGGACACCTCTTCTGCAGGGGTCACCCAGCCGTCCAGGTCCTCTCGCCCTTGTTGCTCCTGGGGCCACTCTGTGTCGCTCTCATCTGCAGAGGTGAACCTTCATGAGCATCACATCCCTATACCTGCTTGCAAAAGGGGAAGGCGAGGACGCGAAAGCTCAGCGCTTATAGGATGTGAATGAAACTAAATATAAGTTGCCCGAGTAACTTCCACTTACAATTCATTGGTCAGAATTCTGTCACCTGGTTTCCTGTAGCTACAGGGGAGGCTGGGAAATACAGTCTTTAGTTAAGAAGCCAGTATCTAGACATGATTAAGTTTCTTCTGAGTGCCTCAGCTAGGGTTGAGAAATATACATATCAGGAGCAACACAGCAATTGTCTTTTTTAAAGTTTTCTGTGAGTTATGAAGAAAAATATCAGAGGGATACATATTCCAAACAAGGGAATTAATTGCAAACATGCTTTGATATGTACTATGTATGTTTAGAACTACTTTGCATTTCGCTCAGATTAGGAATTCATATCATTTTTAGAGGAGATAACATATTATAACGTAATCAATTGTAGATAACATCACAGAACAGAGAGGCCATGCGTGTGATAGCCCTGAAGTTGTTTAGGATGGTATTACAGTTCATTAGAAGGTTAAACCCTCAGTTTTCATGATCTTACAGGTAACACGCAATGTCATGACTGCAATTCTCAGCCTGCCCCCAGGAGATATCTACAATCTCTCAGTAACTGCTTGCACTGAAAGAGGAAGCAATACCTCCACACTCCACCTTGTCAAGCTAGGTAAGATGACTGCACAGTGGTAGGGTGGGGAGGGCGGTGGAAATAACCATGCTGGGGAACTACTGTTTGCATTTCTCAGTTTAGCATGTTCTTCTCAACCCAATGAGACAACTGAAAAATGGCTCACTCTCTTTTATAAGTGCAAAATAATTGTTTATGCTACCAAAAGGGTGTGTTCATCTTAGTATAAGTTTCTGCAAATGCAGTGTTTACTGTATTGGGAGACAGGAGTGTTCGTCTTCATGGTAAGGTTAGAGGAACTAAGGAGTGTCAGGACTTTAGAGATGGAGGGACCTTAGAGATTGTCTAGTGCAGGGTTCTCAACCCTATCAGAAGCCGTTCCCTGTTCATGGAACTGTTATGCAAGGCTGCCTTTAATATCTTCAATTAAAATTCATAGGTAAAGCAACCCATGTAATAATTTTTAAAAACTTGATACAATGTGCTAACTCTAATATAAAATCAAGATAAAATAAAATAATTTGTAATAAAAGAATATGGATACTGCATGTATATGTTCATATGCAACTCTTCTAAAAATCATATGAAATTGCCTGATGACTACACATTATTATATGAATAAGTTTGAGTTTACATAAAGTAGAAGGATCAGTAGTTCTTCTATATAAGAAGTATAAAAGTAAGTGAAGAAATGAACAAGTTCATATTGATTAGTTATAAATAACTGAGTAAGCATAAGTACAGGTAGACTCTAGAATTAAAAACAAAAGTTAAGTAATAAGAGACTAGATGTATTTTTATATAATAAAAGAAAGGGGGAAATAGCCTAAATTAAAGTTGAGATAACATGCCAAAAAATAATAAGATGTGGATGAAGGAAAATTAGGCAAGTATGATATTCTTGAATGAGCCAGAACTCACTGTGTAGTGTAGTGTCAAAATAATTATTATATTATGAAACACAACTAAGATATGATACTATGTAACAAAAACACAGCTTCTACATTCAACAGTCTACCATGTATTGAGATAAACATTTATTTTCTGATAGTTACTTCAGAGATGATAATCCTAGAATCAGCAGCAGGCAAAAGAGAATGGAGTGGCAAACATCGTTTGGTAGACGTCATGGGGCAGTATTGGTTTAAAGTACCAACCCCCAAGATAAATGCATTCCAATTTAAAGTGTAATTTTCACAGTGGAGATCTTATTTTGTGTGTTAAAAATTAAAATATATAGAAAGGCAATAAAATATTCTCAAAACACTTAACACAGCTTCGTGACATCACTGTTTCAGATGTCTGCTCATTTATCCTCTGTGTCTGAGTGTCTTCGTAAGGGTCTCTAACCACCACTGTTGCTGCATGTGTTCATATGTGCAGCTCTAAGTAGAGAGCCATCTAGGGTGTGTTATTAGCAGCTTAAATACCATGAGTAGCATGGTTGGTGGTGAGGTATCTTTAGAAAACTCTTAGAACATTCCAAACAAAACAAAATGCAACTATAGTTTACCCTATAGTTCAGTTCTCTATAGTTCATTGCACTGTCTTAATTTTTTTGTCTCATATTTGCCATGCAGAAACTAAAGTCTTGCATTGGAAACCCTTTAAAATTAAATAGTAGTTGGAAATACATGACATTTTGGTCAAAAAGCAAATAAGTAATTTTTAAAAACAGCATCTTAAATCCATGTATATATGGAATTAAGATATATCCTTTATACTGACAGTTTTCTTCTAAGTTAATTAACTTATTGAAAAATTTCAATATCATTACATGGTAAAGTACTTGCGATTATATTTATAGTGGATTGATTCTGATGTAACGTTAGACAGTCATGAGGTACATTGGATGTGGGACAATTTTTTTGTTTGGAACTTTCTTGATCTTTGCAGGACATGTAGCATTTCTGTGTCCTGCTCACAGAAGTCCAGTTAACTTCTGTTGTGACTACTAAAATCACATCTGCATATTTCGAAATGCCCTCAAGGGGGCGGTACTGCTTCTGTTGAGAATCGCTGGTAGAGTTTAATTTGGGGCACTGCTGGCAATCTGCACTTCTTCCCAGGCAGTCTATACTGGAATTTTAGGAATGTGGAAATCGTCAGCTTCCAACATTGCATGATCTTTCTTTTTTTTTTTTTTTAGTTTATTCATTACAGTTTTTATCCTTTATTCCCATTCCAGCCCACCCACCCATCCCTCCCCTCCTCCCTCCCCTTTCCAACCCCCCTAGTTTTGTCCATGTGTCCTCTATATTTGTTCCTGTAAACCCTTCCCTTCTCCCCTGGAATTCCCTCCCCTCTCCCCTCTGGTCCCTGACTACCTGTCCTCTATTTCAGTGTCTTTTGTTATATTTCACTTGTTTCTTTGTTTTGTTGTTTAGGTTCCTGTTAATGGTGAGATCATATGGTATTTGTCTTTTACTGCCTGACTTATTTCACTTAGCATAATGCTTTCCAGCTCCATCCATGCTGTTGCAAAGGGTATGAGCTCCTTCTTTCTTTCGGCTGCATAGAATTCCATTGTGTAAATGTACCATAGTTTTTTGATCTATTCATTTACTGATGGGCACCTAGGTTGTTTCCAGCACTTGGATGGGAGACTGCATGATCTTTCTATTAAGAAAAAATAACAAGGTGGGGGCGTGGAGACGGGAGGGAGGTGGGGAGGGGTGGGAGGTGGGCTGGGATGGGGGTAAAGGGCAGAAAACTGTAATGTAACAACAATTAAAATAAAAATAAATAATTTTTTAAAAGAAAAAAATAGGTTGCCTATTAATTTTAACCATTGCCTGTCATTTTTGTCCATATATGAATGTCAGTTTAAAACTCATTTCTGGATAAGTAGAACTACTTAAAGATTGTGTTCATGTTCCCTGTGCCCTTCATTTCTAAAGCTTTATCACTATGATAAAGTGACCTCAGGTCCTAGCTGCCATAACCAACTCATTTGATCTGTTAGTCCCAGCAAGTTCAAAGGTGATCTTACAAAAATAGCATTCAATGGGCCCATTGTGTGCTTCCCTGTCATTGTTATCTGACATTATGGATGGTTTATCAAGCGAGTGTGGGTTAAGGTCATGAGCTGGTACAATATTATTCATACTCCATAGCAGCCTGAGTAAAAACCATGATAATTTCCCAGGCAGAGGAATAAGCAGAGGCCAGACTACTGTGTACAGGGTTTGTAAGGCATACAGTTGAGATTTTATTTTGAGTGCAATGTGAAGCCATTTAGAGAATTTAAAATAAATAATCTAACTTATATTTAAAGTAATCCCTCTGGTTGTTCAAGGGAGATAGAATGGTTGGATCAATAATGAAGGTAGGGAGACCAATTAAGGAACTATTTGTCCTTAGCTTTAAAAACAGCATTCTAATCAAATAATTGCCATGGAAAATTATGGTTACTTTGAGTAAAGTGATAGTAATGGAGATGGAGAAAAGTGGACAGAATTCAAGAGCTATTTTGGAGGCTGTGTTCATAGGGCTTTCTGATTGAACAAAAATGGGAAATGAGAGAAAGGGAAATTAAGAATGACTCATAGGCTTCACTCTTGACCAGCGAGGGTAGATAGTGGTGCAATCTGTTGAGAGTGAAAAGACTGGAAAAACCAGAGAAGACGTAAATTTGGGGTAAGGTGAGAATCAAGGCTTCTTCCTTATATATAAAAATATCGAGAAAACATCCAAGTGCTGTTGTCTAAGAGATTATTGATGTAAGTGTCTGGAGATTGGGAGAGAATTTTAACCTGGAAACATAAATTTAGGGGTATCTGGATAAGATCACCGAGTAGGAAGTAGAAAGAAGAAGGGAAGAGAAGGCCTGGGTCTAGACTAGAAGAACCACCCGGCATTTAGAATCTGAGCAAAGGAGAAGGGGCCAGCAAGAGAAAATGGGAAGAAACAATGAATGGGGTCAGAGAAAACCAAAAGGCAGAAAATGTGCATATCACCATTGTCAAACTTGTCCCAATCACAGATGTGTTCGGGCAGGTTCAAGATAAGGAATTAGATGACTTTAGTGTTGGGAGAAATTTGTAATTTAGTGCAATGTCTTCACTTGAGCAAGCTGGAACCTTGAGAAATTTGACCCACTGCTGAGCCTGCATCCAGAAACACTGATTCAGTACTTTATATCCATCTTTTGGTTATATTTTCCTGGATTTGGGTGTGTTTTTTAATAAGAACTTCTGTTTCCTATTAACACATCTAACCACACCCATTTGTGGGACTTTTGTTTCTGTTCTAGAATTTAGGTATTAATGACATCAGTGATGTCGGCTTGACTTTCTATCTCAGTCATGAAATATTTTATATCAATTAAAAATCTTTATAACATAATTTGACTATGGACAAAAAAAGAATCAAAATACTTTCAAATGTTAGGAATTTGGATAATGTAAGAATCTGTTTTTCATAATATTCAAGTAGAGTACAAATGATTACACACATTTGGATGCAATGTAATTTCTAACTATATACAAGTCCAGGCATTACATGGTATTGCCCTTCAGGGTCTCACTCCCAGTTGAGAAAATTTGTTTATTCTTATGCTGAAGTCATTGAGTTTATAATTTTTGAAATAGTTGCCTGGGTATATGCAGTCCTCATTTTTGGTAAGAGGGAAGTTAAGCGTTGTGAGTCACAGCACACCAAAGTTCCTCTCCCTATGTACTCATACTTTTCTTAAATGGTCTCCTACTAAGTGACTAACTTGGTATCCTCCTCACTCTCACCAAAAGAGGGAAAATGAGGTCAATGAAATAAGAATGTGAATAAATTGTGTCAATGGAACACAAAGAGAAGGGAAAAAAGAAGAAAGAATGAATGGAGGGGAAGAAGGAAGAAAGTTAGAAAAGAAAGTGTGAGATATATACATCCCATAAGTTAAAAGAAGTTAATAAAATGATTAAGGTACTATACTTTTAAAAATTAATTCATTCTGTCAGTCACCAGATACTCATTTAGCCTTCACCATGTGCTGCACACTAACCTATGTGTAGAGAGTACAGAAATAAACACACTGACAAAAGTGTCTGCCCCTATTCTAGTGGAGAAAAGGGGATGATAGACTAAATATAGGATGTCTAATAATGATGCATTTATAAAAAGTGAAGCAAAAAAGGAGGAAGTGTTATGGAGGGCAGGGTGCAGTTTTGTAGGAGTAGGAATAGGGTAAGCTTCACTGTAAAGATGATATTTCGATCAAAACCTGAGGGAGGAAGTGAGCCAAATCAATAACAGGGAGGGAACCACCGGTGCAAAGCTCCGGAAACAGCCGTGTGCCTGGCAAGTTCAAAGAAAACTCAGGAAGGCAGTGTGGCTAACATGGAGTAAACAAGAAGAGTAGTAAAAAAGGGCTGGAGGCAACAACAGAGCAGATAATGAAGGATCATTGAAAAGACATTCTACTTCAAGTAAATGACACTCCATTGGATGGTTCAAGCAGAGAAGTCACAACACAGGATCACTTTGGTGAGAGTAGGCTGTTCCAGGGTGAGGGCAAAGGCAGACAGATAAGAGATGCCATACATCCCCATTGTCTCAAACACCAGTTTACATCTCTGATGGATCAGTTACAAAGTAGTCATCCTCCTTAGCAGTCCTTTTCTTCCCCCAAAGTATTTTAATTTGGACACTTTTGATAAATTACATGGTCATCTTAAAGTTAGGAGGCTCTTGCATCTATCCAGAGAAGAGATTATTCTTGTCTGGATCAAGATGATAGTCATGAGGGTGATGAAAATTTTATTTTGAAATTCAAGCTGAGAGAATCTGCTGATAAATTTAGATGCTGTCCAAAATGAATGAAAGAAGTCTAGGGAGATGCCAAGATCTGGGACCTGAGCAATTGGAAGGACAGAGGTGCTATTTATTGAGTTGGTAAATATTATGGCAGAGGTAGGTTTGGGGGAATGAACAGCAGTTCAGGTTTGAATGTGTTGTCATTTGAAGGTGTCAATTAAACATCAAAGAACAGACACTGGGGAGGCAGTAGGAGCTCGGAGACTTCAGGATTAGATGTGCAAATTTGAAGGTAGTCAGAAAACCGACTCTATAAGGTTATGGAGGAATGAATAAAGAAAAAAGAATCCTGTCCATGGACTAAGCCCAGAAGCACTCCAACCTTAAAAAGCCAAAGGGGTGAGCAGGAATCGGCAAAAAGTAAAAAAGCCTAAGAAGGAGTGGCTAGTGAAATACAAAGAGGAACAGAAAAATGTTAGTTGCTAAGAGCCAAGCAGAAGAATGCTACCCAAGGACTAAGCCCAGAGGCAGGCACTTCAACTTTAAGAAGTCAAAGTGGTGAGCAGGAATCAGAAAAAAAAATCCCTAAGAAGGAGGGCAGTGAAATACAGAGAGGAACAGAAAAATGCTACGTGCTAAGAGCCAAGTAGAGAAAGTGCTGCAGTGATCAACTTGTCCAGCCTGCAAAGTCAGGATGAGAAAGGAGAACTGATCACTGATCTATGCAGCCAAGAAGTTGCTGGTGATTGGGGGAGGAGGCATTTAGGTAGAGTGCTAAGGGGAAAATACAATGAAAAGGATTTCAAGACCGAAGTCAGCCGGAGTAACAAAACTTGTAAAGAGTGTTATTATAAGGAGAAGAGAAGGATCTGAAGGAGAAGATCCAAGAGTATTCATTTTGCTAGGTTGGGTTTTGTTTTGTTTTTCTTTTTTTCCCCTTAAATAGGTGGAAACAGCTTTTCCATGAGCTAATCAGAATGAATCGACAGCAGAAAATGGGTGATGTAGAATAGTTACAGGTGAGACTTGTTAGAGGGACGTCCTTGACTGGGCCAGAGGAGACGGCCCAGGGTGCCCACGGAGGAGGTGGCCTTAGAGTGAGCGAATCTGTAGTAAGATGGTGAAGGAGAGAGTCCATGGGCATTTATGGGGTAGGCGAGGAGGCGGGGAGTGATGATGGGAGTTTGTGGAAGGCTTTTCTATTAATTCCTTATACATGCACGCATGTTCTTCAGGTTTTTCACTGGGCTACTCCTCCTGTGTAGACCTGGATGGCCAGCAGCCCCATGCAGGCAGTGTTTTCGGGGTTAGACTGCCAGGCATGTCACGTTCCACGGCTGCATTCCTGGACCTGCGGCTCACTGATACCTCATCTTAATATGCTTGTATATTGCTCCCGTTGGCCATTGCGGTCTGTAAGTTTCACTGCAATGTGCCAGCTGCCCACAATCGTGCCACACAGCTTTAACACTTCCTTTAAAGTACTTCTCCTGTCCATCGTAAAGAGACTTGCATGTTTTGCAAGTTTCTTTGGAATGTGTTAGAAGAATCTGAATGTGGACTCATAAGGCCGTGATTGTGATGTTTTGCACTAATTTATGCACATAATGCAAGTGCCCACTCTGGATAAGTTGGTCTTCTGGAACTTTTTCAAGGAGGCTTCATCATCCCCAGTTGACATGGAAATGAGTGGAAAATGCCTGTATTTTGGGGGGAGGATGTCAGTGTAGGAAGGACCCTGAACTAGGGCTACAGAGGCCTGGTCCCAATTGTCACTCTCACAGATAAGCTGTGTTACCTTAGAAAAGTGGCTCGGGCCCTCTGGGTCCCACTTGCCTCATCTATAAAACGAGAGCCTGGACTAACTGGTCTTTAATGTTCCTTCACGTCTTAGAGTTTAATTCATACACAAGTAAAGGCAACAAGGTTAATGATCCTTAACAGCAGTGATCTTGTTCTAAGAACTGTGCAATATGTTAACTCCTAGCTAAACAGAAATGTTAAGTAAAAATACATATTCCTGGAACCAAAAAAAGGAACTCAGACATTTCGTTTTGAAACTAAGTTAAATGAGACCTTTCTCTGAAAAATTCTACCAATCTGTAGAAGTTACATAAACTGGTAAAACCATAAATATACCCAGTTATTCACAGAGGGGATATTACATTTGCTATCATGAAGCCATAAAGGCTCTATTTAAAGTGCAATGGAAAGACAGGTATTTCCAATTCCTGAAGAAATTTTGTTTATGAATAGGGCCTAGTTATAATTTAATGCTAAATATTTGCCTGCATTTTTAAAAAAAAGTTCTCAGTGTTGTTTTTAAATGGTCTAATTACTTGTTAAATGTATCTAGGGAGAGAATCTCTCAAAGTCAACGAGAGAATAGGCCTAATAAACTGTAGTTCTAACCAAAATTTCTTGCTCTTTAATATAATTTTCCTCTTAATTTTATTGCATATCAATGTTAACTCACCCTCAATAATTTCTCTACATCTCTTTTTTCTTTGAAATAGTGCTTTCTTTTGCAGATATTTTGAGCAAGTTGAACATAACTTATGCAGTTTACACTGCTGAAGTCACAGCTGCTTTCTGGCCAAGTTTATACAGCTTAATCTGCTTAAGGTGGAACTGCCTGAGTTGAAGAAAATAAAAGTAGACTTTAAAGACATATAACATAGATGTTAAAGACCATCCTTTGTACACTATGACTCTAGCAAATTGCTGTCAGTGAAACTGAGGATTTATTAAAAATAGATTTTGCCACGATTGATCATTTTTTACAATGGTTTTCTAGCACCTTCCCTGTATCGCCAATGCCACACGTTTGTAAAATGACTCACCGAGTTTAGAGGTATGAAACGTAAGCAGCATGAATCTAGTTGGCCCTCATGGGTAGATTCCTGACCTCATTAACATCATTCTACCAGCAGCTAAACTAATGGGTCACATTAAAATAAGGAACAATGTAATAGCTGTCAGAGAAAGATGGATTTTAGGCAATAAATACATTCTACTCTGCTCCAAGGCTAAATATTACACCTGGCTCCCTTTGGAATTCCTTAGGAAATAAGAGATTTGCCGCCAGAGCAGAGAATGAGAGTCAGACACTGGCTTGTACTTCATCCAAGGTCACCTTCGCTCCCCAGAGTGCCCGAGCAACAGCTTGAGCCTCTCCTAATCCAATCTAAATTAAACGGTAAAGATAGCTCTTCAGCTTTCCAGTCCGCCCGTGCTCTGTGAATGGTGCTGGGTTTCTTTATGAAATGAGGTCAAACCACCAACTCATACAGGAGAGGCCACTGAAGGGGAGAGAAAGCAAGGAAAGGGAGAGGGCCCAATCGTTGATTGCAACACCAGCAATGTGAGAAAGGTTTTCGAGGGTGCTCAAAAGCAGACAGCCCTGTCCCCCTACCCTGTTTCGTAACAGTAGTCTATCTATTTTACAAGGTTCTCACATCAAATATCACAGACTCTGAAATTATTTTAACCAAAAGAAAATCTGACATTGTGGAGCAGGGCAATTTTGAAGAAGTTAAGATTTAAAATGTGATATAAAGATAGAAAGTGATCATCAAAAGATGTTCTATAACTAATATCTACATGATTCTTTATATTATATAAAGTGTTTTTATATACATTATCTTAAAGCTCATCTATTCTTTATAACATAAACAAGGTATTCCTAGCCTTCCCTTTTATAAGCTAGATTATATGTAACATTTTGAATAATAAGAGACTGTATTAGTTTGCTTGCTAGGACTGCCATAATACAGTATGACAGATTGGGTGGCCTAACCAATAGAAATTTATTTTCTCATGGATCTGGAATCTAAAAAAATCTATGATCAATAGGTTGGCAAGTTTGGTTTTTCCAGAGGCCTCTCTGCTGGGCTTGCAAACAGCCTCTTTCTCGTTGTGTCCTCACATGGCTGTTTCTCTACCCATTCATATTTGGGGTCTCTATGCCCAAATTTCCTAGAAGGATACCAGTCGTGTTGGATTAAAACACATCCTGATAGCCTCATCTTAACTTCATCACCTCTGGAAAGGCTCTCCTTCTAAGTACTATCACATTTTGAAGTGTTGGGGTTTAGGGCTTCAACATATTCAACATATGAATTTTGTGGAAACACAATTTTGAAAGACGGAAACCAATAAAAGTTTCTAAGTTCTTGTGTGTAATTGTATTTCCTATCATATGAAATTAATAATATTTATAATGAGCAATGTTTAGCTATTACTTAGATCTACATTCTCAGCCAGATCAAAAAGAAAGCCTTACTCCAGTTTTCAAGACATATTTCTTGACTCTGCCACTGAAAGCTGATGAATTTTATAAACACAATCACAATAAAAAAGCAAAAAAAATCAAAATTCAACGCTGGTGTGTCTGGTCTTGACTGATGCTTGAATCCTAACACTTTTGGTTAATGAATCTTGACCTATGTTTTAAATCTGTAATAGAGAATATATATTGAGTTTCTACAGGTGGCTGGTTCAAGGTGAAGACAATATAATGTTTTTATAACACATGGCTCATGTTCTTAAATAATCTAGTCGGATATAGTAGAATCAGAACTTCATTCATATAGATTAAACGGGAAAGAATGAATGGCAATAGAGGGTCAGAGATGGAATGGATCATCAAGAGAGAGTCATCAGGTGAGGCTTCAAGGAGGAGTTAAGAGTTCACTGTGCCCTTGGGATGGTCAGAATAGAAGAAAGACTACAATAAAGGGAAACGCACGAATTAGGACAGAGTGCGGCCCGTGCGATGGTCCGTGAGAAGACTGGCTTTCCTGGGAGCAGCACGTCTGTGGAGGACAGGTGGTGGTTAAGTCAGAGGGGTAACCTGTGGCCAAGGGAAATAGGATCTTTGTAAAACTTGGCCTATGCGGATTTCACACAACAGACACCGGTCACAACAGATCAGTGATTTTCAACCCGAGAGCCACAAGAATTTTTAAAATAGACGGTACATGACTCTTTAATCAGGGTCACTGACCTCTTTTCCCTTAGACTGTCAAATACAAAAATGACAACCACCAACCCAACAATAACCATCCAGTGTGTGAATAAATCAAAATTACACTTACTTTTAATATATTTTTGGGTGTGCTGAAAAATTTTAGTAATTAGTTTACATGTGCCATGAGGTGAAAAAGGTTGAAAGTCACTGCGATCGTGGCACAGATGAGATTTAACACAAGCACAGTGTGTTTTAAAGTGACCTGAGCCATCATTGAGAAATGAAGATGCCGAGTAGAGGCAGCGAAAAGGGGCAAGGGACTACTGTCGTGACTGCTAAGTGTGATAACAAAGCCTGCAGCATCATGAACAGAACAGACAAAAGGAAGAGATGACAAGAATTATCAAAAGACACGCTCTCCGGGTCTGAGAAGCAGGAGGAGAGCCGCAAAACTGTTGGCTAAATGATTGGAAGAGCGATGGTCCTCCTGAGGGAAACGGGAGGAGCTGGAAATCAGAACTGATCTGTGGGAAGGCAAGGACTCCAGGTCTATCTTGTCCACACGGAGTCTGAGGTAATAGTGAGGTTTTGAGTGAGCACAGGTGATAGCTGGTTGGAAATACATGTGTGAAAAGGTCAGACCTGGAGATTCAAATCTGGGCAATGTTCATATCAGATAACTAAACCGATTTTATCTACTCATCAGAAAGAAAATAGAGATGTCCCAGGGTTTATAATCATTGTCCAACAGACATACTCTTCAGTGGTGTGTATTTTTTAAAGAGAAACAGCCCAGGCTCAGCCTAACAAATCATTAATCTGTGCCCCAGACAACCTCACACTTTCTTGCAAAGATCCAAGCTCCACCCAAGCCAGAAGCACCGGAGGAGTTATCCTCTGACTCACAGTCCCATTAACGGTGACCATTATGGAGCACGTGGGAAGTGGAATGTGGGAAGTGGAAGCTGTCTTCTGTGTTTTAGCAACAGTCTTCATCTGAAGGGAAGAAGGACAATACAATGCCTAGAAGAGCAGCCAATTCACTGCAAATGAGAAAGGGGTCCTGACATCTATTGTGAGTTAATCTTGCCCAAGACAAACTCATCTCTTCCCTCCTTCAACTCTTCTGCCTAACCTCATCAAGTTGCCTCTGGATAGAAAAAAGGCTTCTTTTTAGTTGGACACAAATTTAGGTTACCTGCAATAAATCATGTCAGAAAGGATTCTGACATCTTCTTGGTTCTGGACAAGCCCATGATGATGCTATTCTACAAAGAAGGCCTAAGCCTTCCCATACAAAGGCATACACCTGTCAAAGGAGTGAAGGGGCCTCCAGAGCTTTTTCAAGCACTTCTAAAAACCAGGAACTTGAGACAGACTTGAGAGTGGGGCAGATAATAAAAAGAAATCCAAGTAACACGTAAACAGTGTGAGTAGTGGTCTGACAGGGACCGGCAGGTGGGCAGAGTACCCTGTGATGTGAATCCAACAGCAAGACAGGACATGTCCAATGGAAAGCAGGTCCAGCTAACAGGGACCCTGGCTTAAGATCTTGGTTTCAGGAGTAGCACTTTGTATACCAGAGGTCATCAACAGAAAGGCAACCCCAAGGGCAGTGGCCCGGGGAGGGGATCAGCAGAGATTCAGGAATGGAGCAATGAGGCAGCAGATCACTTCCGAGAATGCAGCTGCAGGCAGGGGTTTGGTCTCAAGCCAGCAAGTTCAGTGATTCAGTTACGTTACTAAAAACGAGTATGAAGGGGCAGGGCAGCAGGGCTTACGTGACTAATGAATTAATTTACTGGTCAAGATAAAATGCCTGAAAGCATAAGACAAAGAAATCAGTTCTGTAACATTTTATTAACCATCCAGTCCCTTTCCATTAATCTTTTTCTTTTTCAAAAATGTTTCAGTTATAGTTTATGTTCAATATTATTTTGTTTCATGTGTACAGCACTGTGGTTAGACAATCATATACCATACCAAGTGTTCCCCCTGATATTTCCAGTACCCACCTGGCACCACACCAGGATACTTATTAGGATACTATTGACTATATTTCCTGCACTGTACTTTATATCCCCATGACTATTTCGTAACTACCGACCTGTGCTTCTCAGTCCCTTCACATTTTCCCCAACCCCTCTCCCCTCTGACAACCACCAGTCAGTTCGCTGTATCTGTGAGTCTGGCTTTGTTCCATCCATCATTTCCTTTAAACAAGAAATCATATCATCTATTTAGCTTTGCCCCTTTTAATTTGACTATATTTTCAGGAAGTCATCCCTAACTAAATTTGTGTAAATAGTCTCCAGAGAAAGGAAGACAGGTTGCTGGCTGAGCACCAGACTGAATCTCTCCCTTAGTAGGGAGCACATCACTTTTATTTTCCTCAGCCTCTTAAGTACAGAGTTTTGTTTCTCACCCATGAAGTTCTGGATTATCAGGGTAATGCCAACTCCAGTGTAGATGCATAAAGACTATTAATAGATTATGTCTATAATAAACCTGAAGCAGAAAACAGAAGTGTTCCAAAAAAGAGAAGTATAAAATAGAAAAGGAGGAAAGACGCAGATAGATGACGATCTTTGTGAAAGGACATATTTCGAAAGAAACAGAAAATCTTTGTGGCAGTCTGAAGTACCTAATTTTGAATTTGTTTGGCTTGTTTTATCCTGCTGGTTAATAAAGAAGATGGAATATTTTATATTGAATTCAATTTTTAAAACTTTTTCTTTGCACAGAACCAGCTCCTCCAAAATCACTCTTTGCAGTGAATAAAACCCAGACTTCGGTGACCTTGCTGTGGGTGGAAGAGGGAGTAGCTGATTTCTTTGAAGTCTTCTGTCAACAAATGGGCTCTAGCCAGGAAACAAAGCTCCAGGTACTGTAGATATTGGTCTTCTTTTACTGAGTTAATTTTCTTTAAGGCTAATTATCTGAGCAAAATAACAATCTTTAATGTCTTTGAACTATAGGAATGAAAACTGTTCATTTATGCTTTTGTGTTTCAGTGATAGACATTACCAATATGCTTAGAAGAAGCCCAAAATATATTATGAGAACCAACTTGCTAAATTGCCAAGTTTATTTTCATCTTTGTATTTATCTTTTGTCCATAAACCTGAGCCACTCTGGGTCACACTGAGGAATTAAAGTGGTTAATTTTTCTTGTTGGACATTCAGTTAATTGAGGGGATGAAGACACTGCCATATAAAATGTAATTTAACAAATACAAACTGGTTGCCAGTTTTGTGAGAGTCGCTGCACCATATGGAACACAATTGGTAGAATTAATATTTATCTTCACAAATTTTTGTCACACAGTTGTTGATATCACATTAGTCTAGAAATCATTAAAGTAAACCAAGTGCCACAGGAGAGGTTCATATTACTAAGAGAACTTAAAGGAAGCATCATATCTAGTTAGTAAGGAGGACAATTTCACTGGGGAAATGAAGGCTGAGAGAGGTGACTGTTACCGCTTTAGAATCACAGATTGCAGAGCTGATGACACTGCCCGCCAGGTCAAAACCAGTGGAAGGCCGGGGATGCACCAGCAGCTGTCAGGGTAACAAAGCCACAAGAGAAAAAATATTTCACAGTCAGACATAGAAGGAAAAGGGCGCATTCGTGAGGGTTATTAACAGCACACTGTAGAGACGAGTACCATAAAACATGATTAACTGATGCTTTTTAAATAATAAAGTTCCTGAGATTGAGAAGATTAAAGGATATCTGGGAGTACAAATCTTTTCATACTGAATGTTAAGATAATTTGCTTTATTCCTTTCCCTTTTTAAATATTCCCTCTACTAACTTATCTCTTTTTGATCTGTCCTGAACAGCTGAATCCTTTTTCAATGCTGAGAATCCTTTTTGAAAATAACTGCTCTGCCAGTGGTAGATTTTTTTCCCCTGCAACTGCAAAGAAAATGATGGCAGCTCCTGACTATAACGGAGTCTTGTTAGCAGAAGCCTTTCCTCAGAAGCATTCCTCTATAGGCTAAGGGGAGATGGGAGTGGGAAGTGAGTGCTGATGCCTTCCTGCCCCTAGGCAGTGGTGCTTCAGAGCCTGGTTTTGGATAAGAGTGTTTGCTTACTCACCTTTTTATATTGCACAGTAGTACTTGTCACTAGCCTGACATTGGCTCACTGCATTAACAACCTGTTCTACATATAATGGGTTAATATGAAATGTTTTTGATGATGCAAAGTCACTGTGCCTTTGGTGGATGCCATTTAAAAACCGAGAGTGCAGACAAAAATGATAGTGTCCTCGATATACAAAAACCTACTACAAATAAAAAAAAGACGAAGACCAACAACTCAAAACAAATATTTTATATGAAATAAACACAAAAGGCTCTTAAATATATGAAAAGGTGAATGACATGCAACATGAAATTACAGTGCGATACAAATCCACTAATAAGAGTGGAAAAGCTCAGAGGATTTGCCGCCAGGCTGTGTTAGAATAGTGCTGGGAAACAGCGTTCTCAAACATGGACAGCCAGTGGATAACTTGAAAGTGTCTATGAAGGACACTTTGTCAACAGCTTTCAAAATTAAAAGCACACAACTTCTGACCCAGCATTTTAACTGCTAGGAATGTGAACACACACACACACACACACACACACACACAAAAAACACTGTGTGTTTGCGGACACTTACTTATGTCCCCATAATTGCGGTGTTACATTCACTGTAACGTTGTTTGTAACTCTTTCTTTGCTGCTTTCCTTTTCCATTTTTTCAGTTTTTTACTCTGTCTCTACATTACCAACTCAACTACGAAAAACTTAAAAATCAAAATGGGAGATTACATGGCATTCATTTTCTTGTTTGCATCGCCAGGAACCGATTTCTGTTTCTTCTCACGTCGTGACCATCTCCAGCCTTCTCCCGGCCACTGCCTACAACTGCAGCGTCACCAGCGTCAGCCACGACAGCCCCAGCGTCCCCGCATTCATAGCCGTCTCTACAATGGGTAACCACATGCCTTGGCGGGGTCTGGTGCTTCTGAAAGTTACATCTTTATGAATTGTTCCTATCTTTTCTTTTAAAATAGATATAATCTATCCTTTTAATGGAACCCGTATTTGTTCTGTTGAAAAATTCCAAGCTTTGAGGTCTGGGAGTGCTTAACTTCAATCCCTGTGTGGTTTAGGGGGAGATGTTTATTATCTCCAAACCTTTGTTTTTTCATCTGTGAAACTAGAATTATAATCTGTACCTTATTGAGTTGTGTTGAGGCTTAGAAATAAAGGGCATAAAACCCTGGCACATGCTGTCTAAAAGCTACTTGTTACCAATTTCATCATCCTCTTCATTAGTAGCCACAGTGCCCTAATTAACTCTGGTTCATCTATTTCAGACTTGGCCCTTAGCTATCACATAATGGCAAGCCTCAATTATTGAATCAAAGAAGCAAAGTTTCTAATCAAGCAGAAACTCTGAGTGGGGAAATTTAAAAATAATGAAAGGTCTAGAATAATGTAGTTTTCTTATTCTTTTTCTGAGTTATATGTTTTATTCCCCCATATGTTAGAGTCCGACTCTAAAATTTCAGATCTCCTACGAAACTGCCTATAATAAAACCATGCTTACTATCACATAACCCTTCACTGGATCTGTTTTCATTTCTGTAACATTTGTTGTATGTTTAGTCACTGTATCCAATGATGAATAGCGTGGACTTTTTTTGTTTGTTTGTTTAGGGTTTTTTTTTTTTTTTCAGAAGAGAGGACAACAATAGATCTAAACATCTTTTTTTCACTCTACTTAGTATGATAGAATGTTCATTATTTCTTATTATCTCTACAGCAAGCCAGTGAAGCAGTTGATATTATTAAACTTATTTACAAATGAGGAAAATGAGGCCCAGAGAGACAGATAAAATAGCCCCCTCAAATGGCAGTTAGTAGTCACATGAACTTGAACAAGCTCTTCTGACCATGAGTCTGATGTTTTTTCTGCTCAAGTACTCTGCCCATGAACTGGGCCTCATTGTCCCAAATGGGAAGTGGCGATACCCAGAAACTTAAGGATTGTTATGCCAGCCAGTTCCATGATTTTATGAACAGTACAGAGGATGTTATCACTCTCCTCTTCTCCTCTGGTCCACTGTTCAGAGTTTTGTAACACAGTTGACCTATAATCCCACCGTTATATTCTGCTCTTCCATGAAGTGTGAAGAACTAAGCAATGTGTAAGTGCCATGGTAGACCAATTATCACATGAAGTATATGAGAGGGACACAGCCCCTGTTCTTAAGGGCCCTACAACTTATTAATATGTTTAATCTCTTGAGTTGTACAGATGGAAACCTCTCAACATATGGTTACCGATTATCAGTGCCTGCTTCTAGCAATGTGTTAAGTGCTGTAGCAGATGGTAGCTTGCTAATGCCTTTTTCATATACATTATTAGTTGTGAGTGAAATAGACAGTTGTGCTTTCTGACTTTAAGCTCATAGGCATAAAAGAAGAACTTGCAAGCTTCTGAAAATATAAAAAAATGAGAATACACAATAATGACTCCTAGATTTTTTTGTTATCAAATGGATTTAAACCATGTCACAGGAATTATTCACAGTTAATCATTTCCCTTTATAAGAACATCCAGAACGTAGGCCTTAAATATTTTTATCAGTCTAGTAACTTAGAGTTGAGCGGGAAGAGGACATTGTCAGCTTGGAGAAGCATCACTGTTGTTGTTGTTGTCATCACAAGTCCATTGCTCTTAAAATCAGGTGGATAACAATGAATGGTTCTGTTAATTTCCATGCCGTGGAAGCTGTGATTCAAGTGCATGGCTGATCTGTTCAGTTACAGAGGTGAATCCCAACGTGGTAGTCATCTCAGTGCTGGCCATTCTGAGCACACTGCTGATTGGTCTGCTGCTGGTCACCCTGATCATCCTCAGGAAAAAGCACCTGCAGATGGCTAGGTAAGTTGGGTTGGGTTAATCTTACCCACAGCCTTTAAAATATTCTATTTATCATACATGTATGTTTTTGCAGACCTAAATCTTACAGCAGTAAGTGCCTACCTCCATTTCATGTTTTCTAAGAAGACTTAGCATTATTTTAGAAAACACTGCCATTGAATGGTAAAGCAAAAGATTATTGGCTTACACCAAGTGACACCTCTTAACTGTGGCTCTTGTAATTTTAAGTATCCCATCCATTACATTTAGATAATTTCAAAGTTGTTTTGGAGTAAAAGAAAAAAATCTATATGTACTGAGTATGATTAATAAAAGAAGTTAATATATGTGGAGACCACAAGAAAGAAAAAATTCACTCTCCTTATTTCTTATGAGGAAGTATTTGTAGAGTTTATGATTAGGTCTGTAGAGATTCCCCTATCATTTTTCTTCATGTTATTCAGCGAGGCAGGCAGTTTCATCATTATTGCTGTTAGAAAGGCCTTTTGATTTATGGTTTTGAGGATTTTCTATTCTTTTGACCACTGATGCATTTCTTATCAGAGTACATTGTCAAGAACCTTCTGTGGTCCCCTATATTATAAAAACAATGATCAATTCTCCAAAAAAAGAAACCTGTTACTTAGTTGAGTACTACTGGGTTTAGGAAATTGGATTCAACTGTACATTTGTCCAGTGTTAGTCCGCTGGCTTGTCATCAGTCAGCATCCTTCTCCTTTGTCAAAGATCGGTCAGTCCCCTCTTCATACATAAATTTACCCATCCAATAACTATTAGATGATGTGCCTGCGTGGCATAGTCAAAGAAAAATCAGACATCCAAGCTGTCCACTCAGAACCTAGCTGGAGAGATGTACATAAATAAGTATATTTAAAGGCACAAACTGACTTGTGCCAGGAAGGAAATAAAAATGGGATAACATGAAAGTAAAGAAAAGGGATTAGTTAAGAACATAGAAGTCAAGCACCTGAATGCTGGCATTGGAATGAATCTTAGAAGGATAGTGAGGGCAGTGCTATAGCACTGTAGCTACAATGTAAAGTTCTGAAATCATACTGCTTGGGGTCAAACCCTGATTTATAACCTGCATGTCCTGTGTATTCCACTGAAACTTCACCCACTCCTTTAACAAATATCAGAGGACACCTGTTGCGTGTCAGACTCCTCTGGAAGCTTGGAACATGACAGTATACAAAACAGACCAAAACTTCTGCCTCCATGCAGCTTGCATTCTAATGGAAAAGAGAGACAATAAATAATAAAGATAAAAGTTAGGAGACTATACGATATGTTAGCAGACTATAATAGAAACATAACAAAGCCGGGTAAGAGAGTTTGGCAGTGCCTGTGTGGGAAATGTGGGGAGATGAACTCTGGGAGGGAGGGAGGTCTCACTGAAAAGGTGACACTTGAGAAAAGACTTGAACATGAGGGAGTTGGCCACGTGGCATCTGGGGAAAGAGTGTACCCAGTAGAGGGCACAACCAAGGCAAAGGCCCCGAAGAGGTAGGAGCATGACTAGCAGGTTCAAAGAATAGCTGGAAGTTAAGAGTGGCTAATGCGGAGGAAATGAATGAAGGAGTGGCAGCAGATGGTGTCCGATCATATAGGGTCTCCTACACCATGGTAAGGACTTTGGCTTTAACTCTAAATAAATGGGCAGCCATTGCAGAGTTTGCACTGAAGATTAAAAATATCTGACATACATGTCAACGTTTTCGTTCTGACGTTTATGTAAAACAAGCTATAATGAGACAAGGACCAAGGCAGGCATGTGAACTGGGGGAGCCACGACAGTAATCCAGGCAAGACAAAGATGGCAGTGGTTCGGTCCAGAGTTGCAGCAATGGCGGGCAGGGAAAAATGATCAGGTTCCAGATATATTTTGAAAATAGAGACAACAGGATTTGCTAAAAGGTTGCATGTTGAAAGGATATGAACAAGAGTCAAGGATGACTCCAAGGTTTTCAGCCCTAGCGACCAAAAAGATGGAATTGCCATACAGTAAAATGGGATTGCAGATGAAAGGGTTTCAGAGTTGGGGGAACACCAACAATTCAGTTCTGGATCTGCCCGATGTGGTGCAGTTGGTTGGGCATTGTCCTGTAAAGCGAAAGGTCGCTGATTTGATTCCAGGTCAGGGCACATGCCTGGGTTGCAGGTTTGGGGTCAGGGTGGGTATGAGATGCAACTGATTGATATTTTTCTCTCACAACAATGTTTCTCTCCCTCCTTTTCTCCTTCCCTTCCTCTCTCTCTAAAATAAATAAGTAAATAAACAAACAAATAAATAAACAAATGATAAATAAATAAAGTTATTAAAAACAGAAATTGTATGTTAAAAAAGACAAGTTTTGGAAATGCTCTGTTTGAGACAACTCCAAGTGCAGGTGTGGAGAGGCAGTTGAACATAAAAATCTGGTGTTCAGGAGAGAAGTCTGACTTGAAGATATGAATTTGGGCGTTCTTAGCATATAAATGATATTAAAGCTGTAGATGGTATGAAATCCAGGAAGTGCAAATTACAGAACACGGCCCTAGATTAATCTACTATTAAGATTTTCATGGAAGAAAAATAGTAGCAGCAAGAGACTGACAAGAGACCTCCGGTGGAACGGAAGAAAATGAAGAGTGAGGTAGCCTGGAGGCCAGGGAAAGAACGTATATCAAAAGGTGATAATGACGCCTACGTCAGTGGATAGTGAGGAGCAATCATGCAGTAATGCCATGACATAATACTCAACTCATGGGGAGTGTGCAGTCAATGTTAGCCCGTAATAGTAACAGTGCAGGGGGCGGTGATGCAGCAATGGAAGAAGTGGTATTTATGAGCGTGTTATTGCAGGTGCATCCTCAATGCTGCATTCAGCGAAATATTTTGGAGGAGTGGTTCTGATTCAGCCAGCTGGTTGTTAGGGCACAGATTTGTGACACCTCGAGCCACGATGCCCGGCTATCTGATGAAACCTGTGCTCCTCTTCCAGGGACAGTGCTTTCTTTTTAAGTGCATAAAATAAAATACACAGGATTGACACAAATGATTAGGTTAAAGTATGGCCATCAAAGTACTTAAAAGAACAAATATGATGTATGCTTTTTTATTAATACATTAGATCACAACATTTAGTAGGTGTCTAGTAATTCTCCTGTTTCATCAGAGTGATAAATGTGAACACCTGCAGCAAGTCTTTTACAGAAAAATATCTGCAATATCTATTGTTAGCAAATCTCACAAGTACTGATGATATTGTGACTTGTTACCTACTGTATGAATTAAAGGAAGTGCTAAATTTCAGTGAGAAATTAGGAAAACGAAAATGCACTTTTCCTCACATATGTTCATAAAGCCCTAAATTCTATCCTTGGACCCCAATTTAAGAACCCTTGAACTGGAAGGTAAAAATTATCTTTCTAATTTAAATGTAAATAAATTCCTGTATATTATAGGAAACTGACATAGAAAAATCAATTGCAAATATGTAATTTAAGATACAATATGATATAATAATATATTTGTGTATTTTTCAAAAAAATAAAACTATTCTCAGACCATCTAATAAGAACAGGAAGATAACATTTTGCCAATGTCAACATCACTGCTTCAACTCTGAATAAGTCCATCCGTTTCACGTAGAGGGAAAATGAGGTGCATGAGCCCCAGTGAGCTGTGTTATTTATGCATGATATTATGCAAAAAAGATGGCAAAGGCATGAGAATATGTTTACCTTTTAACTCCAATTCTAGAAAAAATATTAACCCTATTTTCTGCTGACAGATTAATAAGCAATTTTCTGGGTAAGAGGCTCTGCACAGCCTCTTCCACCTCATCTTACGTGATGAATACTATGGGCGTCCCAACTGGAGGGAAAATTTTGGCAGAAGAAAACAATACAGCTTGATCCATCACCATTATAGAGAGGAAATCAGTACACTATAAAAAATAAAACCCATCAAGAATATTCTCTAAAAAAACCTTCATTTGTTTAGGATAGTTGCTATAACTTACTTTGTAAAACATATTAAATCCCAAACAGTTAAAGATTTATTTAACATCCTGAGTGCCCTTTGAAAAGCATTGTGAACTGAAACCTTTTGGCCTCAAATTATTTGCTATAGAGACATGCAACCTTGTGAAAAACTGTTTTGTTTTGTTTTATCTTTCTATTTTGCATTTTATGCAATAGAAAAACCCATAGAACTTCTTTTAGCTTAAAAAAAAATGTCGTGATGATAAGCGGGTAAAGCCTCCTATGTCAAGGTGAAAGAGTGCTTCTCCATCAAGCACTAACCTTGATTTTACGATTCCTTTCACACAGGGAGTGTGGTGCAGGAACTTTTGTCAATTTTGCGTCCTTGGAGAGGGATGGGAAGCTCCCATACAACTGGTGAGTGTTCTTTCGGAAGAAGCCTGTAGACAACCTAGGTATGCATGTGTCCTGCAAACTTTATTGCAGACTTTGGGGGATAAATGGTTTTGTCTGATTATCCTTTCAAAATGTCTTTGACAGGGAATTTTAAAGGTTAGATCTTCACAGAGTATATTGGTATGTGCTAGTTTAATGCCATTATGAGATAGCAAAAATGTCAAGTCTGCCCTGTACTTACTGTATTAAACAAAGAACTAAATCATCAGTTCTGCAAGTAGCCCATAACCGTGCACAAGAAGGGCTTAAATGCAGGAGCCACCCTGAACACAGGGCGGCCGAAGGCAGGACAAGGTACCTCATGGACACAGCACGAGACAGAACAGAGTCTCTAGTTAAAACTCACATTTCGGTGCCTGGGGACATGAGCCACCCCTTCTGTTCATAAATCAAGTAGAATTACATGGCCCAGGGTCCTCAGCTCTTACACTTACAGGTAAATAAATATCAAAGCCAGGAAAGTCCCATGAGAAAACATGGCATCAATTTTTTTCTTTATTCTTGGATATTAAGGATGTGGAGGGAGGAGGTGCTTTGAGAATTCAGAAAGCATTGTCAGGAGATTAACTTGGTTGGCATTATATTTAACAGTCATACGTGAGAATTAACAGCGCATTGCAGTCAATAGCCAACGAGAGTGCTAATTAAGTAACCATTTCCTATGAAGCTAGCACTGCCACATGATCTCGTTTGACTTTGGTGCAAGCAACCGGGCAAAGCGCATTTGAATACTCGTATTTTGTATTAATTCTTAGTAAGTAATCTTTTTTTCTGTTTTTACTAATGCCCCAAAAGGGTTAATCTTAAAGAAATAGGTATCTGAGACGGGACATTTTACTCTACAGAATCAATGAGGGAGTGAGGACTTTACTGAAAATATGAATTCTACCTCCCTGAGTTGGCACCCATGTACTTGATGCCCACTCTAGTTGAAAGTTGACTTGAAATAGGATTCTTTTGTGCTGTTTTTAAATTTTAGCTTGAATGGAATTTTGCTATTTGGATACCACTAATCCAACTGTGAAGAGAGATGAACCCATAACCCTTGATGGCGAAAGTTAGGAAATATTTCTAGGTCTGCTCAAATATATCAGCACTGTTTTCGAGAATAAGAGACTAACTCATTGGTATTTGTTTGTCACCTGGCCCACCCTTAAAGAAGGCCCAGTCACAGAGCAGTGATGAGCGGTCCAAGAAGGAAATGATTCATTTATACTTGTGACTCAGGAGAGCTATGTATGGCCTACACACCCAGTCACAACTTATAGAATATGGGGCACCCATTAGGGAGAACTGAGGCAAAAAAGAATTCACTTCAGGACCTTCCCATAAAATCAAGAAAATTCTCATGCAATGCTTGGCAGACAGATTTGCCAGCACCAGCATTTTCTGGCTGACTGAGAATAGATATCTCAGTGGAGATTCGTGATAGCTAAAGTGACAAGGTGACAGCATTTCCCCCCAATTCTCAGAATAACTGTAGATGTAGCCGTAGGACACTTTAAAATCTGCATTAATGAATATTCTATTATACAAGTGATTTGAATGTCTGAAACTGGTTTCGAACCACGCATTTTAAACCAACAGTCTGAATTAGAACTAAAGTGAAACTAAATCATGGGCTCCCACTCAACTGAGTATTGGTTCAGATTACAGACTAGGCAATGGATGAGCTACTTTTCTTGAATGAATGATACCTGAGTGTCATGCCATACCTCCGTGTTAAGGGTTATTTTTTAGAAATGATTTATAAGTTAAAATAAAAACACTATAGAAAGTCACAGGAGTGCACTAGAAGTGAAGCTTTATAAGAACGTGTTCCGAAAGCTCAGGGTCTTCACCAGGATCGGCTTATGTAAAGTCACCATTTATATTTCCTCCCACAAGCTGCTGTTAGCTATCAAACGATGTTATACGGCCTCCTTAAAATAGGCCTAAGCACTGCAAGGGTGATATCCAAGAATAAACCTCAAGATAACTAATGAGGCATTTAAGCACCTCATTTACCTGAATGCTAAATGTAATCACCTCGTGGCAGACTAATTAGCACAAAATAAATTGAAAAAAATGTATCTGATTACAATAAAAGGCTGTGTGTGAATAAAACTGATTTTGACAATATTATAACACTTCAGCCCTCAGATTTAAATTTCATGGAATGGAATGATATTTAATCATAATTAAGGTGATTATTTTACTTGATTCCAATAAGTAATGTACTGCTATCTGTTCACAATTTGTATTACTAACTCTTGCCGCTTCTTCATCTTTACATCTGTTGTCTATCAATGCTCACAGGCGTAGGAGTATATTTGCTTTCTTAACCCTGCTACCTTCATGTCTTTGGACTGATTATCTTTTGGCATTTTATATTAATCCTTGGTAAGTGATTTTTTTTACTGTTTACCTAACACAATCTTTAAAACTTAGCTCTCAGGAAATAAGCAAAACAGAAAAATTCTTTTGTGTGATGGCAGCATCTAAAATTATTAATTATACATTGAAATGGATTAAAGCACTTAGTGGTACCAAGATGCTAACAGTGTTTTCTAATTGAA
Source organism: Trachops cirrhosus (assembly GCA_028533065.1). Lineage (NCBI taxonomy): Eukaryota > Metazoa > Chordata > Mammalia > Chiroptera > Phyllostomidae > Trachops > Trachops cirrhosus. The sequence goes on from CM052539.1 coordinate 24,143,243, forward strand.
TTTTCTCCTTGTGATGTTCTTGGCGTGCTTTCCTTCCATTTATTACGAGTCATTTGTTTCTTCTCGAGTCCATCCATTGGCTCTCATCTTTATAAATTTTGCGTTCCATTTTCCTTACCATCTCCATCCATTTCAGAGTTCCATATTGCCAAGAAGAAAGGAATATATTAAGGTGAAGAAACCCAGAGTATTATACCCTGTATTTGGGGCCTCCAAAATTTTTTAATACGAATGCTAACTCTTCAATGAATATGGAGCAACTGATCATATTCAAGCCTCCTTGAGTAATTATCTTATATCGTTGTCCCCACAACTGTGCCAAGGGTATTTTCACCCCTTTCTAGAGATGTGGAAATAGAGGCTTAGGAAATTAACTATCTTAACATACACTACATAGAATATTCAGTTTCCAAACCCAGGTGCCTCCGAAGTCCATTCTTTTCTGTCTAAAGAGTGGCCCACTTTAAATGCTTGTTTTCTTGGCTTTTAAATTATTTTGATAATCAAGTCTTGAAGAATATCTTTTTCAGCTTTACAAAATAATAATATTAATCATAATCATCTTGAATTCTGAGACTAATGTGTCTTTTCACTTTAAAAAATGATAATATTAATCATAATCATCTTGAATTCTGAGACTAAATAGTCTAGAAGTACCGTTTCTTTCCCTGTACCATAAAAAGGTAGTGTTTTCCCAGAGAATTGACAAAAAATTATCATCTTTAAAGGATGTGCAAACAGATGGATCTAGAAATGTGAACCACTTGAGAAGGAATCAGAAAAAAGAAAATTTTAAAAGTGCATGGACTGAGAAAAAATGGCCTATGTTTGAGGCAGAAGAAGGAAAAATGGAAAGCAACCTGGAGAGTCATTTATCCAAAAGGACAATTGATCAAATGTTCTCCAGCTCCTCTGAGGATAAAATAAATACCGCTGGAAAAGTTTAGGGCTTTAAGTTTCAGTGGAAGAAATATACAAAAGGGACTTCCTCAAATATAGATTGTTAATGCTAGAATCTGTATTTTCTTTAAAAAGAGAGAGAACAATGAAGGGACAGTTGAGACAAACTTTTCAGAGGTGACCGACACCAGTGCGTAAGTAACGAAGGCCGAGGATGCGCCAGATGGCGTGGGCCGTCCACCCCACCCTGTTTGTTTTCCGGCAGTTTTCAGCAAGGACGTCTTCACCAGAGTCAACACAGTGTTTTTAAGTGTTCAATATCCGATAGTTCTCAGCTATGAGAAGCGCACATAAATTCCATCTTGTCCTTCAAAATATAAGTTTACTTTTAACAACATCTAATCATCCTTGAGTATTCCATCTATCATTAGAATACTTCTAATAAATACCCTCAAGGCACTCTTCACAGATTTCAATTGAACTAAAAAGAGAGGAAAATGCATATAATATTATATTCATTCCCCTACTTAATTCTCAGATTTTTCTCATTTTCCACCAGTCATTTTAAGCTTCTATCAGGTGGGCCTATGCTTATTTGCATGTCTTCTTTACCAGGTCTCTCCAACAAACACAAGACCAAATTCCAGCAGTCCTTCAAGGTCCACTATTTACAGCACTCATCAAACAACAGGAGACCCACATTAGGGGCCAAAACCCTACAGGACCGTTCAGAAGAACTGTTCTTAGAGGGGAAGGCAAAATATAGAGCCCCGTGCTTTCTGTCACTTTCAGTAAACTACACACATATCGACCAGGGAAAACATACTGGAAAAAAGTCGTAATCTCTGTTTTCAGCCCCAAGCCCGTGCCATGCCAACATAAAAGAAGTAAAATTCATGGTCCCTGCTCCTAGCCTAGCTCAGTCCTCAGCAAGCAGCCCCAGTTTGCTGCCTTTCATCTACTGACTCACCCACCGCTTCCAGCTCACTCACTGCCCAGGTCCTTCCCTGAACTGTCACCTTCATGAAAAGATATGTTCCTCTTAGTTTTCTAAGATCCTCCCAGCATTTCTAGTGGTTCATGTGGAAATCCATTCTGTTTCTCCCAGTGTCACTTGAATCTCTTCCCAAGACTGTAGAGGAACCAGGGCAGAACACCAGTGCTGTGTTGGCTGAGTCTCCAGATTGCTTTCTGCCAGGATTTCTGGCTTTAATGATCTCAGATTGTTTTTCCTGTTCAAGGCTTCAATGTCATCACTCTCCCTTCTCTTACTACCATATTCACCCTCATGCTGTCCTCAAATATGCTCCTGCCTATTCTAAATCGTCAACAGTTGACACTGTAAGCATGAAGCAACCTTGAGTTTAAAATGCTCAGCTTTACTCATGGTTATTGCATGTCTATTCAGAGAATGCTATAGCCCTAAGACCTTTCTTTAAGATTTGGAGATGATCTCCATTTAGCTCATGAGAAAGTAAGTAGTGCTCATGAAATTAGGGATGACTAGAATTTGGGGGGCTGTCGTTGGTTTTGTTTTAACTCTCATAACTCCCATGTCTCTGTCATTGCTTTATATTCTTCTTTGCACTGAATTCCAGTCTGAATTCCAATCTGGGTGGCTCTCTGAGACTGTCATACCATGAAGAACTTACAAAGAATGCATGTTACCTTCTTGAAATCATTAGGGTTTTGAACCTTCCATAATATAAATGAAAGGGAAAAGCGTTTTAAGTGGATGATCCTATGTGCATGTATAACGCATAATGGGTGATCGTTATTTATCAGTTATTCAGAAAATCTATTGCAATGATAAGATTTTACCCTAAACATCACCCAAAATGTTCACTGTAACAAGCACACACACCTCCCTAGCTTTTTTTCATAGTATGCTAACATTAATATTATTAGCAAAGCCTTAAATCACAAGTTTAAAAGTGAATTTCCCTGGATTTCAGTCTTAGAATTAACACAGCAATTGAAAATGTAGGGAAAATTATATCAATATCGCTGTGGAGTCTCATAATTCAGTCTTGTCATGTCCCCTAGCCATAGGGTACCTATAGGAATTCAACAGAATCTAGGCATTACAATGAAAGTTGTATATGAATCATGAAGACACACACTTAAGGATGATAAGAGTATGACAGCAAGTCATAGACAACCTGGGGTAGAATTTTGTACCGGTGTAAAGTTCATTCAGCCGGTGAGTGAGATCCCGAGGAAGACGAGTGTGCCTGCCCCAGGGATCCGACTCCTGCGCAGCCGTCGAAATAGTAGCAGCCTAGTGCTTCACACTGCATTTATTCAGTGTCACCCTCCCACATACATTTGTTTCTTCCCAGTTTCCCTTCAAGTCTGTTTGGATAGGAAAGGTTTCTTCCTTTTTTTAAAATTCACTAAAAATACACATTTTACTCACATAAAATACGTTGGCAGCCTTCTGACTTTGCCAGAACTGTCATCTATGTGAACATTCTGCTTTCATAAAGGATTTCAGTAATTGGTTCCTGCTACATGAAGTAACTGTGGGATCCCTAAAGTTCACTCATTGCAAGGGCTGAGGACAAAATTATTCAAGAGGTATTTCTTTAGATTGCCAAATGCTTATAGGACACAGCTCTGTCTCATATTACAGCAAGGCTTTTTGAGGGGGTAAGGGAAAGGCAAAGTAAAAACTGGAATATTTATTCCCTTTAAATCTCAAGTATAGAAGACAAAGAGGGTGAAGGAGAAACAATAGGGCAGGACCTATGGAACGGATGGTCTTCACTCATACTTGGGAAGAAAAAAAAACCACTTGACACCAGAAACACTCCTTGCCTTCTGGATATTTCCCTACATTTTCTGTCCTGTTTTACTTTCTCTCCATCCACAAGCCCCATTTCCCCAGTGGGACCTCAGGAAGCCCAAGGCCACTATTAGACTCTTAATTGAATCATTAAATAAAATGGCAGGGTGACACAGCAAAGATGTTTCTTGCAATTCAATTAAGTAAGCATTTATTAACCACCCATTATGTGTCCCATGAACTCTGCTCAGCTCTGCGGGGAGGGGCAGTGTAGCGGTCAGACAGACTGACAGGTTGACGTGACCGTGAGGAAACCTTAATGAGTAAAGCACTGTGAGGGCACAGAGGAAGCGGTGCTTTATTCTGCTGAAGGCTTTCTGGGAATGCAGGTGTCCAAACACTCAGACTTCTCATTACAAATAAATATTTTGGCCCAGGAGAGCACTCAAATCACACCTGGTTATGTGCTGCAGATTGTTTATTTTCTGAAGGTTTGGGTGCTTCCATCCGTTTGTAAAGACCTTCAAAAATTATTCATAAAAAGTATCATTCACAATCACTTGCAATATTTATTATTTATATGACATTAAATTACAATAATGAAGTGTTTCAGCAGATTCTATCTTAGCATTAAGTTAGTTATCTTACTTGGTTAAAAACTGTTACCCTAAATATCCCTTTAGAAATATAATTAGCTGACACACACCTTAGCATCACATGTAGTTGAGCTTACAAACTAGTAATGAATTAAGAACAAACAGGTAATAGGGTCAATTTTTCAAATAGCTTAAACGCTGGTTTAAAATTGAACATGAATGTGTTATTGTAGAATTATATAAGACACAGGCCAACACTGACAGCGCAAAGTCACGTGCCCAGAGAGAATGTCCAGAGAAGCAATTTCAGTCTTTAATTAAGAGGCCAGCATACACCCTCCCCCCAAGATTTCTCGCTTTTATTCCCTGATTCTACACTTCTTGCCTCAGAACTTGGAGCACTCAAGCAGTTAATACACATATTACAAAATACTTCAGCAACTTAATCACCAGTAGCAAGGAATTATATATTTCCAGAATTCTGTTTTTGACAAATATTAAATATAAAATGTAGGTATATTCCTGCAATCTAATAGAGTTTTAAAAAATGAATCTGAAATTATCATTATTTTCTCATTTAAAGAAAAGTAATTACACAAACCTGAGATACATTTAATGAAAATTAAATAATATTGGGGTTCCTGATGCAATTATTTAAAACATTTCAAGTTTAATCATCATGTCAATCAATTTTTTGTCCAGATAAATTTGTCTTTTTTTTAATTTTTAGGAGTAAAAATGGTTTGAAGAAGAGAAAACTGACTAAGTAAGTGTTTTTATTATGGAGATGAAATTGATAATTAACATTGTGTAAGTTTAAGGTGCAGAGTATATTGACCTGGCACGTTTATATGCTGCATTGTGATTCCCGCCACTGCGTTAGCTAACACCTCCATCCTGACACAGATTATCACGGTCCACTTGTGGTGAGCACACGTAAGGATCACTCTCTCAGCAATTGGGAAGTGTATAATAAAGCAAGGTTTTCTTACTACTTGATTTTAAAATATTTTATTTTAAAATGGTCTTCATAATGATAACTTTAAAAATTGAAAAGATTGCTTGTTCAAATAGAAGAGATGCTTAAGGAAGAGGCAAGGAGCATTGGAGAGCTTCCCCAGGCAAACATCCTCACTCTGGCTCAAATAAACTCTTACAAAATTTTATTTAAAAAAGAAAGGAAAAAGCAAATGCATATTAAAATAGCTGGGCTATTATGTGTTGGCGTGTTTCCACTCAGGGATAGCCGTGACTGCTAAGAAAGTGTGTCACAGAAACCATGTCAGGGATAAAAAAAATATCATCATATGAAATCTGAGAAAGAATGGGTTGTTAGGAATTACCAAAGTCTTTCAGAAGAAAGTCTGTTACTCTAAATCTGTAAAAAGATTAATTTTTGGCCACATCAAAATTGTACAAAAACTTTTGCTGCTTTGCATTTTGAAGTTCTGTGCTTATTGCAGGGAAAGGCTTTTACTATGTTTGAAGCTATAATAAATGCTTTGAGAGATGCTGCCTCAGGAAATCTTTATAATAAATAGAAAAAGAAAATTGCTCTTGTTGGCCTGTGGTTTCCCTTATCTACTGAACTATTAAGTTGCAAGAATTAAGATTCTGATGGGTGAAAATTAACCATCAGTTGATTTCAAAAGCCTAATTAGATTATCACCTCCAGGCCGTTAGGTAAACTGTGCATATAAAGAGGGAAAGTCCCTACAAATAGAGTTCGTCCCTGATACTTGCTTAGGATAGAATGTTAGGGAATTAATATGAGGCACTCAGGGGTTCCGGCCAGATTTATGGCATCCATGTCGATGGGAGAAAGTCAAGGACTACGTAATACAAAAGAAAAGTCGATGCAAAAATATTTCTGTTTAGCCTTGAGTGACATAATATGGTGGCACATGTAAGTAACAGAATTATTTTTTCCTAAATCTGTTTCAAATGAGCATGCCTTCCATTGGCATATATGAAGTGATGTAGGGGAGATGAGACCAGCCTAAAGAGAGAAGAGGTACTGGCTCCTGGAAGGAATGATTTGACAGGAAGAAAAACACTCTGTTGCCCAAATTATTGGTTGGGTCAAGTGGGGTAGAGAGCCATGGACTAGAGATCAGCTAGAGGACAGGGTCTCGGGACCAAAAGGGGAGACTCTGTTAGGGCTTATTTCTCCCAAGACACAGGCAGAAAGGAGAAAGGGAAGCAGGATGTGGACAGAAGTTTGGGTAGAGTTTAGGAGTGGAGGAAACTGCCCACAAGCCAAAATATTGCATCAAACCAGCTTCCTCATTCCCTCTTCTCACTTTGCCTCTAATCCTATCTCCTTCTCTAAAAGTCGTGTGTTGAGGGGCTTTCTTCCCCCTCCCTCACCTTTCTATACTTCCTGTTTACCTTTGCTCTTTCGTTCCAATGCCCCCACCACCATGTGCCCTTGGCCCCCTCTGCCCACGTCCACTCATCTTCGTCCCACCACTACTTTCCTTCACCTTGTCTTCCCCCTTTCCCTCTAAATCTTTCCCTCCACGTGGTTGTTTTCTCCTCCTTACTATCCTCTTCCTCTCCCTAATGTTCCTATTTCTGCTTCCCTGAGGTTCTTTCTCTGTCTCTCTTTTCTCTCCCTTTTCTGCGTTTGTTTTTTCTAACCCATAAACATTTTCTCTGGCTTGCCATCTCTATTGATCCTCCCATGTTTAGCCACTTTGGGGGAAGGAGGGAAAGTTGGAAAGCTTTTAACTGGGAACCATTCTCCCTGGCTAGCACCCAGGGTGCTAAGGCACGGCGGCCATGTGATCATGGACCACTCACCCGATTCTCGTAGCCTTGGCTCTCTTTTGGAGCCTGGGGCAATGCTGGCCGTGTCGACCTCACCACCAATAGGGCAGGGTAACATGCAAATATTTTATATCTACAGTGTTGTATGTATGTAAGTCATCACTGTTATTAAGAAAAAGCTTTAGAGTTTAAATGTATTATCTGGAAGGTGTAATGCCCTTTAACATCTACTAAAGTCTTAAAATAAATGAACTATCAGATTAGCTGCTCAACAACTTTAAACGAGTAACTACTAGGTACTGTGTATTTGCTGTGAGGACAGAAGGGCCACATGTCGATGACATGAGCTGAGCAACGTGGAGCAAAACTGAAGGGAAGGCCAGCTGTGTGGACCCAGACGCGTAGAAAGGCTTGCGTTCGGTGATAGAGTACAGCGTGCCCCAGGAGTTTAGGGAGCAGGCTGGTGCTGGTAGATTCTAGAAAAGGTAAGCAGCTACAGAAAACTACAGGAAATAGAACATAACCTTTATTTTTAAAAAACAAACAAGAAAGGAGGTAAGAACTTTTTTCTACAGATGCAGAAACATATGCTCAGATGTCTTTTTGACTGTATCTCTGAACGGGCACCTCTCTGTGTAGGTGTGCAGGCCTCCAGGCGGGGCGCTCTCAGGGGGAGGCGCTGGGAGCAATCTGCACACACCCTGTGCTCCACCCACAGTCCTGTCTCGGTTCTGGGGAGACAGTGTGACTAGTAGCACAATTCCTTGTTTGTAAAGCTTGTTTACGCTTAAAAGTTCTATAATATACTGTGTGTAACTTTGTGAGATGGTATGATAGTAGTACTTTGTAGATGCGAATGCTCAGTCTTGGAAGAGTTAGGTACATTCTGCAAGGTCACACAGTAAATAAAGTAAAACCATAACTCAAACAGCTCTTTAGAGTCTAATCCTTTGTTTTCCCCACGAACCAGAGTTTTCTAGAAACAGCACACATACATGTGTGAGTATGTGTGTCTAATATTTCACTGCTAGAACAAGAGCCAGTTGAAGATCTAGAGGTTTTTTCTATCTCAAGGAAGTTTAATATAGTGGTTTCCTTTTTTAATTATAATATATTAAGGCCTGGTAACTTTAACCAAAAAAAAAAAGTGAGTGCTAAATTTTGAGAAGCAAAATTTCTATTTTCTCCAAGAAAACTGTTCATATTTGAGAAGTGCAGTGTTAATCAAAACCTATCAATAGGATTTTTAAAACATACATTTCTTTGTGTTTGATAAAGCCCGGTTCAGCTGGATGACTTTGACGCCTACCTCAGGGACATGGCCAAAGACTCTGACTATAAATTTTCTCTTCAGTTTGAGGTGAGTGAATAAAGCAGATCCAGCCCTCTGTGGCAGATAAGACAGGACGTGAGAAGTGGCAGACTTGTGTTGGGGTCATTTCCTGGCTCACTGGGCAGCAGGTGGGACCAGGTTGCATGCTGAGCAGGGTGGGCTCAGGGGTGTCTGATCTGCTGGTTCAGAGACAGGATGCCCACCCCTAACTAATTACGGAACTAGGTCTGGGCTTGGGGGGCAGAAATAAAGGAAAAGAGATGCAGGTGCCGGGGTGAACAGACATGGTTAGGGGAGAAGCCACCATGGAAAGTCAAGGTGACTGAGACTGCAGGGGAAAGCAAGCTGACGACTGGGGTCTGAAACAGAATTTCACCTTCGGGGGATTTCTAGTGTTTCTCACGCTGCTTCGGCCACAGCACACGGCGGATGAAATGGACCCATTTGTCCTCTGGGCATATAAGAGCCTACAGTGGGGCTCTTGGGCCTATAGGAGTCCTGGTATTCTAATTAATATTTCTTTGTGGTTTTTTTTTGAAGAAACTGGGGAAATAGAGTTACATGTAGTTTGTGTAGAAGGAAAAAAATGGCAAACACCTTTTTCTGAAGCACACATGTTTGTTTGGGTCCCAGACCGTGCGTCAGAGTGGTTGGGAATGTGGAAGCCTGGGTCTCAGCCGTGTGGGGACTATAACTGGTCCTTAGGTTTTCTTCCCACATACGACACAGCACGTAAGACAGTCTGGAGGGCGCACATCCTTCAGGTCCCTGCAGAGTGGCCCGTGACTCAGGGAAACCAGAGAAAGGGGGAGGTAAAGTGACTTTTCCAAACACTGCAGATTTTTTTAAAACATCAAAGGTGCTTTTTCCTGTGAAATACCAGGTTGTAGAAGGTAGCTTTCTCCTCATTATACATATTTACTCTTTCATTCCGCCCATCAGCCAAGGACAGCTTTGGTCTGCAAGAAGTAGCTGGAGTCCTGGTGTGAACATTCTAACGGGGAAGTTAAGGATGAAAAGAGCCCGTGTGTTGTCAGAGGCAAAGCCCCTCACGGCCGCCGGCGCCACGAGCAGTCCCACACAGGGCCCGGCCCAGGTAGCCACTGCACGCAGGTGCCGAGAAGCTGTAGATGCTGCACCAGATGTTGTATGTCAAAGACCAGCAATTTGATTTGAATGGGAGATCTATGGTGAGGATGGCACTTCACAAAAGTGTGTCAACGAAAGAGGAGATTTTTATAAGTAAACATAAGCCAAAGCTCAGGAAAAATGAATATCCAATAATTCTGATAATGGTGCTGAAAATTATGATATAGGTACACTTTTGACTTCATTGAAGCCACAGCCTCTTAATTTCTGCAAGAACATATGATTTTGGTGACATGGCTAAATCACCGCCTTTGCTGGGAGGTGTAACTATTACTGTGTGTCTGAATTGCCTCATTATAAAATAATTCAGAGTCATTCTTTGGTAAAAAGAAAAGATTATTTGAGTTGTCAGTGCCAGAAACATAATTCAAACTAGTTTAGGCCACAGAGGAAGGAGGTTTGTTCAAAGGCTACTGCTGACGACAATCAAAGGGAAGGATGAGCGGCTAAACCAGGACGAGGGCAGGGAGGCAGCCCTGTTACCAGAAAGACAGGGAGGCGGCACCACACCCCTGAAGAGACCTTCTCTTTTTATTCCTCATTTCTGCTTCTCTCTGTGTCTTAGCTTCACTTCACTGTAAACCAGCCTCTGTCTCAGTGGAAAACACCACCACCTACAACCCCTGTGTCAGAGCCTACAGTTTCCATGGTTTCCAGAGGGAACTACTGACTCTCTTTCTTGTTCATAGTTTGAAAAATAACAGGGGAGGATTCCAATTGGCTGGCCTGAGCTGTTATGTCCACTTAAACCAACCACAGGTGCCAGGGGTAGGGGGGCAGGGGGGCACAGAACCACAGCTCTAAGTGGAAGCATGAGGCTAAATGGAAGGAGAACATTATTTTCAAAGTGAAGGCATCAGATAACCAAACCACACAGGATTAGGGCCTAGATGCAGATGCTTCAAAAATGTGAAAAAGTTGAATCGTAAGTTGTATGTGTAGATGCTCAATTTATAATATGCTCAGGGATTTTATACATTTAATGTTAAAATAAACACATCTAGGCTTATTTCATAGGATTTATAAAGGAGGTAGGAATGTATTAAGCTGGGAATTCAAACACCTGGGTCCTCACTACCATATCACCACTAATTAATATTGAAAAAAATCAAATTTTTCATCACCTCAGTTTCTTCATCTATAAAATGGTAGGTTGCACTGAGTCAGTGGTTCTCAATGGGGTCAGTACTGGGCAGTTCCCTAGGTGGGTTTGGGGATGTGTGGGATTGGTTTTTGGTTGTCATGATGGCTTGGGAATAAGCTGCTAGTGGTATTTAGTGGGGAGAGGGACAGGGATGTTAAATGTTCTTCAGTAAGTGGGACAATCCCCCATAGCAAAGAGTTGTCCCAAGGCAGTATGCATGACTGAGAACACTGGACTAAATGAAGGACAAGGATACTTCCAAGCTTTATAACTCGTGTGTGTTAGTCAGGATTCTCCAGAGAAACAGCATCAATAAGACATAGGTAGGTAGGTAGGTAAGTAGGTAGGTAGGTAGGTAGGTAGGTAGATGATAGATAGATAGATAGATAGATAGATAGATAGATAGATAGATAGATGATATGATAGGACTTAGAAAAAGCAAGATGGAGAGATTTATTTTAAGGAATTGGCACGCATGACTGCCAGAGCTGGCAGGTCTGAAATTCCCAGGACAGACTGGGGACCCGGGGAAGAGGTGACCTTGTCATTCAAGTCTGCAACCTGGAAGCAGAATTCCTTCCTCCTCAGGGGACTTCAGTCTCTCCTCTTGAGACCTTCAATTGACTGGATGAGGCCCACCCCCATTTTGGAAGATAATCTGCTTTCTCAGCATCTACTGTTTTAAACATTAATCAGGTCTAAAAAAATTATTTACTCACATCTAGACTTGATGTCTGAACAGGCAACTTGGCACTATAGCCTAGACAAGTTGACCCATAAAATGAACCACCACACCAAAATTTGAAGAAATGTTTAGTATTTTTATTTAGTATGAAGCTTTTAAAATATATCTTTGTTCTTAGAACACTACTGGTCATGTATATAACTTATTTGGTGCCAAGTCCTGATATATTGTATCTTTGCTAATGGTGAGAAAATGCAAATTACTCTCCAGAAGTCTGCTTTATTTAAACCACGAGTTCAGATCGTTTGATTTGGACTAATATATTCTCAAGCAGTGACCCACCGGTCTGGCTCCCTTCCTTTTTCATTTGAAAGCCTTCCAGATATTGCCAGTTCCTAGCCTTGCCCACCCCTCAGGTTCAGTGTCCTCATCAATTTCGAAAGAGGCATTGTGCTCCCTCCCTGATTTCAGGGCGCATGTCAGAACTTCCACATGGCAGCCCTCAAACTTTCCTGAAATTGATCATTGAGACTCAAGAGAGGAAGAAAAGGTTCCCTTCTCTAATGGAAACCCAAGAGGGTGTTAAAATGGCTCAGTCAGCTGGTCTAGCTAAATCCAATAGCTGAATGGTTATTTGTTCTGTTTATATTAATGCTGGAGTTGTGTTCATTTTGACCCTGACACTGAAAGTTCACTCTCATATTGAGAAATTTCATCATTTATAAGCATAATGCAAATTGAAACTAGTGTCTGGATTTACATATATTACCAATACATTTATAAGTTGTTCAGGAAGCTGTACAAGTAGATAATTTGCATTCACTGAATAAATTTCTCTTTCACCCTGCATCTGATTTTGAGTCACTAAAAAGACTGATTATTCTTCTAACAAAAATATACATCTTTTCTTAAGGAGGTTGGAGACCCAGGGATTAGATTCAATTTTGCACTTCTTATGTCTCATTTGGAAAAGGTTTTGAAGAGCCAGACTTTAGAGCTTGAGATTTGCGAGCTTATGAGACATACTACCTATCGCTCCTTCTGCTATTGTTTTCTGTGCTTTGTGTTTGATGGAGATGCCTGTGAAAGCCTTCACCATCTTTGTTCAGAAGTGTGTCTGCAAAGATAAAAACAAAACTACACTACTTTCCACATAGTCTACAAGAGATGCCCTCTGATTTCTGGGAGCAGTTGCCATTTGCACCATTTTTACTTGTGTTTCAGTCCAGTGCACTGCCTGCCATCCTGTTGAAAAAAGTCACCTTGCACCCTCTCCAGCGGTATTCACACTAAAGGTCTAACGTTGATCTCAGATCTGAGTTTCCTTTCCTCTCATTTCTAATTCCCTAGGTTTGGTCTCTGATTCCAAATGCCTGTATCAGTAATTTGTCCAGTGATCGGAGTGCTGTCCCTAAATCCCATCCTGGAGCCCAGGGCTCTGGTAGCTACCGTTAGACACTCCTGAGGTTGACTTTCTTCTTAGCCATGTTCTGTCACCTGCCCAAGATCCCCATCACTACTGCACCCCATTTTTCCTTTATAGTACCTTATTCAGAAAGAGGGTCATTTGCAGATGTAATTAGTTAAGATGAGGTCGTACTAAAGCAGGGTGGGTGTCCTTATGAAAAGGCAGCCATGTGCAGATACAGAGACAAAAGGGGAGACTGCTGTGTGATCAGAGCAGAGATTGGAGAGGTGCGGCTGCAAGTGAAGGAATACGGAAGGCTGGCAACAAACCAGCAGAGGCTAGGAAGAGGCGAGGAAAAATTCTCCTGCAGGTTACAAAGGGCATATGTCCCTGTTGACTCCTTGATGTTGGGCTTCCAGCCTCAAGAACTGTGAGGTAATAAATTTCTATTGTTTTAGGCCACCCAGGTTATGCTACTTTGTTATGGAAAAACTAATACAGATCCTCACTAAACATCTTGTTCTAAATCCTTTCTCCTCCCTTTGTATCTACCTGAAGCATAACTGGACTTTGCCCAATTCCCTTGCACATCAGAGAGCTCTCCCTTCCCCGCCCCCACCACAAGCAAGGAAGAAGAGGTCACGTGAGCACACAGTGAGATGGTGGCCACCCTCAAGTCAAGGAAAACCTCAGAACGAAACCTAACTTGCCAGCACCTTGTTCTTGGACTTCCCAACCCCCAGAACTGTGAGATATAAATTTCTGTTGCTTAAGCCACCTTGGCTGCAGTGTTTTGTTATGGTAGCCCTAATACAGTGCGTTTATTTCTGCTTTGCTTTTCAAGACTTGCATGCTTCAAACACAGCCACACAAGATAGTGTTCCATTGGGCCTTGGTGACTGTATTAGTGTCCCAGGGCTGCCATAATAAATTACCCCAATTTTGTGACTTTAAACAACAGAAATTTATTTTGTCACAATTCTAGAGGCCAGAATTCCAAAATCGAAGTGTTAGCAGGGTCATCCTCCTTCTGAAGGCTGTCGGGGAGAATCTCCCAGCTCTGGCGGCTCCAGGCCCTCCTTGGCTTGCAGCTGCCTAACTCACATCGGTGCCTCCACCTGTACATGGGCTTCCCCCTCCTCCCTTTTAGAAGAACACTTGCCCTTAGATTTAGGACCCACCTGGATAATAAAAAGTGGTCTCATTTCACGATTCTGAACTTGATTACATCTGCAAAAACCCTTTTTCCTAATAAGGCCACTTTCAGAGATTCTGGAGGATAAGATATATCTTTTGGGAGACCACCATTCATATGGATGATTACGTGGCCTAGGGAAAAAAAAAAAACACAATGACAAATTATATTAGAGACAAAACTGGCAAGAGAAAATTAAAAAATGGTTTATGTTGGTTTTAGGCCATGCCCTCATACTTGGACTTTCTGAAGATTTAAGCCTCTGGAGATTCCATATGGTTAGAAAGAAAGTAACTGCAAAGCTACTGAACCGGAAACTTTGTGTTCGATTTTCCACTTAGTGACAGGCCAAATTACAAAAGATTGCAAAGCACTTGGGTGTACGTGCGTGTGGTTCCTGCTTTGCTGCAATTCAGCTTTGGCAATTTACATGTGCAGCATTCAGCCAATTAAACCTCTCTCGTCAACTTAGGGCGTTTACAGCAGGGAGGCAACACAATTAAAGTTCTATCAGCTAGTCAGCTTCCATATGCGCTCCAGCTCTCTGCCGCAATCTGTTTCCACCATTCTTTCGTATCTGAGGCCCTTTCCTGGGGCTTATCAGTCTGTCTTCAAAGCAGGGGACTTGGGGGGAGAGTTGTCAGTCTGTTAGTACAAATGGCAAAGGAGGGAGAATTATGGAGAGCCAGGCAAAGCGAAACAGACACATTTCACAACCATTATCCATAGTGCTGCATTACTATTTGTTGAGTTTAATCATTTCGTTTGGTAGTCACTATACACCAGGAAGGTGTGGAGAAATTATCAGCCTTATCTTACAAGTAATTAAACTGATGTCAGTGAGAGATGAGCTACATTTCGAAGGCCCTACAGTTTGTAAGCGGTACAACAAAATAAACCAGATGTTTGACAAGCTATCAATAAAGGCACTCTCTAAAGGAGGTGGATTTCCAAAATGCTTTAAACCATGGAAACATCATTTAAATAAACTTAGAGTTGCCAAAAGGAAATAACCTAACACTGATGTAGTTGAAGTTGCTAAAACTGTTTCATTTCTTACAAGATCAGTATAGTCAGCCTTTGCAAGCCCTTTAAAATGAAAACCAGTAACAGAGTTAACAGTCACAAGCTTGCGTTTAAAGGCATTTGGCAAAGAAGAGTTTTGCTTAAGATGGAAAAACTTCTAATTTTAGTGAATTGGGGAATCAAAGTTAGCAGAGTTTTCCTTTACAATGGCTTTAATTTAGGCCAAAAATCTTAAGATTTTGTGAGCTAGAAATTCAAAGTGATACAGAAGAAGCAAAGGCACCGAGAAATCTGGACAGTTTTGGTCGGTTCATCCCTGCTGACTGCAGGCTTATCCCCCAATGCCATTAAACACTCGCACTAAGCTACCCAGGGGCTTTTTCGGTGGAAGCCGCAAAGGTTTCAAGAACCAGATCTCCGAAGCACATGCTTTTCAATGAGCACTGGAATCAAGACACAAAGGGCATGAAAGAGATATCACAGTTCAATCTCTCAAAACGTTGTCAAATGTCTCCAGCTTCCTTTGAAAGTCTTTCAAAGACACGAAAACTCATCCCCCTGAGAAGTGTTCCCCCAGCTTATGATTCATTGGAGTATATAGTTGGTAGGAATTAGGAAGAATAAAACTCGTTTGCAATATTAACTGCCTATCCAAGTAAATAAAATGTACAAGTGGCTGCTCTACTGCCTTGACAGTCTTATAGGAAAGTACATTGCTACTGTGTGGAAACAATCCCATTTTAGATGCTTAGTTATATTTTCCTCAAATGTGTTGAGCAGTGTAACTAGATCTGCTGCATTGATTGCGCCCTGTACAAGTGCAGGGAGCACCCAGCACAGAGACCACAGCGTGAATGGCGCCCCCGGGGAAATCCAGGCAGCCTGACCACACACACACCCTTGTTTCCTCGGAGACACACGACAAAGCAGCTTAGAAATCCCCTTTTCCAGTAGCGCAACCTTTTGAGGAATGATGGTTATCCGTTTATAGAAAAATTGCTCTTTTAATGCACCTTCTGATAATAGGATTTGTGGAAGCACTGATACACACAGGCCTTTATTCGGATGTTCTTATTTTCACTGAAGGTTTTGCTTGCCCACTACTGATTCATCCTTATTTTTGAGGTTTCTTTACTATATATTTAGTGACTGTCCATCCTACATGTTTTTGCATGGAA
This sequence comes from Trachops cirrhosus, assembly GCA_028533065.1. Taxonomy (NCBI): domain Eukaryota; kingdom Metazoa; phylum Chordata; class Mammalia; order Chiroptera; family Phyllostomidae; genus Trachops; species Trachops cirrhosus. The sequence continues at coordinate 24,159,417 of CM052539.1, forward strand.
AGTACTCCTACATTGCCTCTCACTCTGCCTTTTGTCCTTCCACTGAACTGTTTTCTCCATGGCTCAGTGCCTGAAAGAGGCATACCAACATTTCCTCATAGAATAGGAAACCTTTACGCTATTGCATTCATTTCAGTCACTCTGTACCTTCAAAAATCTGAAATGGATTTCTTTGCAAGTTTGTTTTCAAATTGTTCACACACGGAGTGTTATGCACATAACCCTTACCTTCTCCAAATGATCACTAGGCTATCCAAGGTATTTATGTATTGTATTAGTCAGCTATTACTGCACTAATGCTATGCGGGAAACATCAAAATCTCAGTGACCTACAACAGCATTTATTTTTCTCACTGGTGGGTCTCTGGGACAGCAGGGACAGTTCTGCTTCAGGCCACAGGTCACGGTCAGGGCTGTTTCACGTGTCTCCTCTTTTAGGGACTAGCAGCTTCCCTGCTCATGTTCCTTTCACGGCAGATGGCAGAAGCACAAGAGGGCAAACCAGACCAAACAAGCACATGTAAAGCTTCTTATTGGATATGAGTTCTACACAAGTTCATTGGCCAAAGCAAGTAGAGAAGAGTGGGGTGGAGAAGTACGCTCTATCCCAGAAAGGAGCTACCACAACATCCTATGATGAAGGGGATGTGATGATTCTGTTATAGGCTGGGGGTGAGTGAAGAATGGTCCAGAGTGAACAATAATCCAATCCACACTATGTATGGAAATCTCAAATGTTTTCTCTGTCACTTACAGGAGCTGAAATTGATTGGGCTGGATATTCCGCACTTTGCTGCAGACCTTCCACTGAACCGATGTAAAAATCGTTACACAAACATCCTGCCATGTAAGATTGTCAATAGTGCTGATCCTGCTTATGTCTTTCAAAAGTTGAAGGATGATTACTGCAAATTAATCAGTGTCTCCAGTCTCTGGCCAGACCCAGGTGTGGTCTGGATCCTCGAGGCCACCTCTGATCGAATTCATGCTCTGACGTCATTAGATCCTATCGTATGTAGGAAGATGTAACTATTATGCTTTTGAATGAACTGCATCTTAACAGGAAAAACTGACTATTTAACCCTTTGGTAATCAAAGTGTCTGAGCCAAATTAGGAATAACATAAATTTTCAGTCAGTTCATTGACAATGGAAGGAGGCAAATGGAAATGGAGTTCAATGTGTTAAAATGCCTCCTCTTTCTCACTTCTGGAAAGTTCTGGTGTTGCCCAGCATTTTTAAATAAAAGCAACATCCAAAGAAAAGTAATATAAAGTACGAATAAGACAATGATAATATATCCCTACATAGATTTAACTTTCCTCTCTGCTGTACTCTAGGGGGAGCCGAGAAAGAATGGAAAAGTGGAAAGAGGGAGGGTGAAAAAGCTCTACAAAGAGAACTTTTTCCTTAATAAAGTTTCTTGATAATAGTAGGCAGTATTATCATTGTAACTCTTTACATCTGCACACGTTTCAGAATTCACTTTGCTCCTGTGAAGTCCATTCATGAACGACCCATGCAACTTCATCCTCTCTTCTAGGTTTCCCGAAGACAGTGAATTCTCAGCTGTCCCCATGTGAAGTGGAAGTCATGTCGTTAGGCTATTGCCTTCCATACAATCTGCCAAAATTTTAGTTTCTCTAACTATTCTGCACAATCTCCCCCAAAACATGTACTTAATTCTTCCAAGCACAGGAGAACCAGTGGGAGAAAATAATGATAGAGAGATATTTATGTATCTGTTTCCAGAAGAAACTAAGATTGAGATATGGCTAAAATATCAAGCTAAGATAAACGTTATCTATTCTATCACTATTTTGACTAGATATTGGGAAGAGAGGATCTAGACCAGAGGTTCCCAACCTTTTTGGCACCAGGGACTGGTTTCACAGAAGACAATTTTCCCACAGACGAGTGGATGGTTTTGGGATGATTCAAGTGCATTACATTCAAGCTCACCTCCTACTGTGCTGCCTGGTTCCTGACAGGCCTGACCGGTACCGGTCTGCAGCCCGGAGGTTGGGAATCCCTGATCTAAACAATTCTTCCTTCCACTGTGATTTTTAATATTTTCTTTCTTCTTAGATGACTTTAGCCGAGTAAGATTAATCTCCATGAATGAAGAGGAAGGAGCAGATTACATCAATGCCAACTACATTCCTGTAAGTAAACAACAACAACAACAACAATAATAATAATAAAATTTGAAAACTCAGGTATTCAAATTCCAGCCCAGGAAGAGGAAAACCATAAGGGATACAGGAGTATGTCAAACAGTTAAAAAGAAAGCCATTCTCCTAAAGAATATCCCCCATTATTCCGTTTCAGAATAAACAATAGGAAAAACAGAAGCCCAGAGAGTAGTCCATATTTCCTTGTAAAGTACTAGTGAAAAGGAAAGTAGATCATTGAGTTAAAGATCGTTGTTGCTGTGTTTAAATGTTTTCAGCGGCCAAGCTCAAGGGGCTCCACCTGAACACCTGTGTTTCACAAACGTCTATAAAGATAGCAGTTGTTGTCATAGAAAACAGTGTGGGTGTGATTTCATAGGCCTCCCAAGAATCGTGCTTCAGCACACGGACCTGTACAGCCAGCCACTCCGCGGCCTCTCCCGTGAAAACAGGAGGACATGTCACAGGGGTGTGTGACCCCTTGTCAGGTTTATCCCAGGACCTTTGCAGTTTTTTCTCATCTGTGCAGAACAACATTTGATGTAAGCAGCCATTCCCTGGGTGACAGCTGTGTCACTTACCTTTCAGGGATACAATTCATCTCAGGAGTATATTGCCACACAGGGGCCACTGCCTGAAACCAGAAACGACTTTTGGAAGATGGTCCTCCAACAGAAGTCTCACATTATTGTCATGCTCACTCAGTGTAACGAGAAAAGGAGGGTAAGTGCCTCGGCGAGGGGGGCAGTCCCTACTTAGCTGCAAACCAGCAGCAGCCACGGCCATGAACTGAGTGTTTACCGTGCCCCAGAAACTGTTCTCATTTCATATTTGGCCTCACAGTAACCATTTACGGTGCTTCAGGCACAAGTGCTTTTGTTTTTTCTAAGTGTGAACAGACTTCATCTGTCCCCCAGTGCGTGTGTTTGCAAACATTGTGCTGTTCCCAACTTAGGTGAAGTGTGACCATTACTGGCCATTCTCAGAAGAGCCCATAGCTTATGGAGATATCACGGTGGAGATGATCTCGGAGGAAGAGCAGGATGACTGGGCCTGTAGACACTTCCGGATCAGCTATGTAAGTCACACAGTTCAAGTTCAGGTTGTCCCCGTGCTGAGGGAACCCCCCAGGTGGGAGGAGACCAACCCGCCATTGTACAAGATCATGAGCTCTTCAGGCTTCACAATCTGTTTGTTCCCAGAAGAAAAGCCCACCTTTAATGCACTAGGTTCCCCCTTTATCAGGCTGGCCAGGAGGGCCTGAGGAGACAGGAGGAGACGTGGTCCTGTTCTGACTCAGGTTGTCCCAGGGACACAGAAGATGCAGGGAGTCATTGCTCACCAGGCCTGACTGAGGAGGGCCATGTGCTCCTTACTTATACTAACCGAATCTGAGTATAATCAGGATATGCAAGGCTCACACAAAAATGTCTTTGATCCTCACCCCAGGATATGTATATAGATTTTACAGAGAGGAAGGAAGAGAGGGAGGGTGAGAGAGAGAGAGAGAGAACAATCGGCTGCCTCTGATTGTACAGCCCCAACTGGGGATCAAACCCACAACCTGGGTATGTGCCTTGACCAGGAATCGAACCTGCAACCTTATGATTTAACAGACAATGTTCCAACCAACTGATCAACCCGGCCAAGGCGAGGCACACTTAACTTTTAAATTAAACGCTCAAACTATGATCCAATAGTTTGGGTTTTGTTTTGTTTGACTTTTTTCCTTATTTTCCTCTGGTTTTTGTTTATTATCACTTCAAAGGGACTTCAAGGCATTACCAACCATAGTTTCATATCTCTTTTGAAATGCTAATGATTTCTGATTGTTGGGATGTCAGAGAGTCTATTTCTCCTGTCAGGCCCGCCACCTCTCTGAGGACAAGCTTGGCTCATAAGCAGAACATTCATGTGCCAGGCCAGGCACTGACACCACCCACAGCTGCCCTGCTGTGGTCTTCACATAGAGCAGCCCAGGAAATAGGAGGGGACTTCTGCTAGTTCCCTCCACTTGAATGTACTCGAGGCTGAGAACGAACTGTAATAGGAAAGTCCTCTTTAAACAACTGCTGCTTAGAAACAACCCTTCCTAACAGCCTGGGACCAAATTGACCGCTGTCTGTTTTGTAAAGCCCGTGAGCTAAGAATGAGTTTTATATTTTTAAGTGTCTGAAAAAAAGTCAAAAGAAGAATGGTATTTCACATGAAATATGATATGGAAATTGTATCATTCAAATGTCAGTGTCCATAGATAACATTTTATTGCAACACGGATACACGTGTGTTTACACGTTGTCTGTGAGGGCCTTTGCGCCACGTCGAGCTGGAGTAGTTGCAACAGAGACCGTAGGACCTGAGAACCCTAACGTTTTTATTATCTGCCCTGCACAGAAAATGTTTGCTTAAGCTTAATATAGACAATGGAACCAAAAATTGTCCATTATCAGTGCAACATAAGCACTCATTAATTACCCATTTATTGATACTTACAAGCAACAGATCACTTCTTAACCACTGGCAGTTAACTTGGTTTGGGCCACACTGAGAGTTCAGGCAGACCCCGATGCAGCTCTGGCAGCCTGTGCGTCAGTCATGCTGCTCCACTTCTTTGAAACACTCATCTTCCCCTCTTCCCTCAGCACATTCCTACCCAGTTTCTACTTCAATATCATCTCCTTTGTTAACCTTCCCGAGTCCCAGGAGATCTTTATCCCCTTCCTCTTCTGTTCTAGTCTCATGGGTATTCTTCCATCGCAGCGCACCGTAGATTATTACAATTCTCTGGCTTCCTGTCTGCCTCCCTCAGTGAGTTTTGGAAACGAGTACCCTGTTTTAATGATACTTGAAATCCCAATGCTTAGCCACTTAGCAGATACTTGTGGCATGAATAAAGCAGTGAATAAATGAATGATTTCAAAAATAATAAAGTACTTGGAAAGCATCAATAGATTTCCATCAAAAATATTTGACAATCTAAAATGAACTCTTGGTGATTTTAGCAGAAAAGTCATTGGAAACAGACAGATATAGAACAAATCCATCCCTAGGTTTGCATCTTGGAGAAAACATTTCAGTGCACAAAATAGGGTACATTCCATCGATGGGGAAGAATCGTGTAGACCATTGCATGGTGAATACTGTGCTTCTTGTCCTTGGTCTTAAATGATGACCTTTCAAGGACAAGCATGTGAAGGGCTTGAAACTCAGGAATAAAATGTTGAATTATTTTACTGAATCTGATAAGGTGTTTATACAGTAGTTATAAGCATTAGGTGCCAGAGTGCCCCCTTTTGGCCATAAACAGACATAATCTAAATTTTAAGCTCCCTAGATGAAGGTTAAATTGCCAAAGAACATTGTGCTGTGCTATTGAATATGTGTTTCTATTTGTTTCATTTTTTGTTTATACTCTTCTTTATTCTCTCGATATTGATATCTGGAAACTTCAACTATAACAAGGTAAAATTACATAACTGAAGAAATCAGGGTAAGAGAAACTTTGTAAAGTCTAAATAAGATGTAACCAGAAGGGGGAAAATTACCAAAATAAAATTTGTCACTTTCTACTACTTGAAACTTTGCATGAACTGAGTGAGAACTGGAGCCCCCCCAAAAAAAACAACCCACAATAAGTCCTTTGTTGCTTTGAGGTGTGTGCACCTTGCTATTCAGCTGACAGGGATCACCCTGATACGGAGTCCTCTGTCTTGCAGCTACAGAGACAGATTTAAGTATTTCCTATTTTTGAAGCATCTTGAATATTTTAGCTGGATACATTTTCAGATGAACTGTGATATATATATAACCTACACTATTCAAATCTTTGTGCTAAGTCTGCCATCAGCATTTGAAAAGAATGAGCATTTTCATGAACTTTTCTGGGCAACCAAAAAATATCCAGTGATTGAGTACCCTTAACTCCTCATGCTGTTTGCTGAGTAACTGAGTCCTCCTGCACCATTTCTTATGCTTGGGTTCTTTTCTTGCCGTACTCACTGCAGACAGCAGTGACGGTAGCTGGCACCATTACAGACTTCAGGTTCTGGGTGTCTAAGAAAGAGCCCACAGCAAGGGAGGGACTGAGTACAGCTGGGGAGGGATGGCCTTGGGTGCCGAGGGTACCCGGGGTCTAGTTGAAGTGCTAACATTTCTATTTATATGAATCTCATTACAAATTTGTTAATACAATTCACTTACGCATTTAATTATATATGCATAAATTTTACTCCACCCAAGACCACTGACTCTTTAGAATTAATTTCTGTTTTATACCTGAACCTAAACTTTAACTCCAAACTCATAGCCAGGCCACACTCTTCTAAATTATTGTATACTATTTCAGCCACAGAACACATTCTAGGCTCTTACCAAGTCTGATGGAGGGGCGATGAATTAGACCTTTGTGAGGCCTGGATTTGGAATAGTGCTAACTAACGAGTGCAGAATAAATCTTTATGCTTATGAATTAGCAGGAACTATAAAGAGTAAACCTTGAGGGATCCACATCCTAACTGATGTTAATTCAGTGCCGAGGGAACAATACGTGGGCTGACAAAACTAGGTTAACAGTTGTTTGGGTGGAGAAAGACATGCAGGTTATGATTCTTACAATAGCCTTATTAACTCAAAAGAATATCACAATGGCACGGTAAACCTATGCTTGCCCACCCCTGTATAGTTGCTGGATGGGTTTGTATGGATAGGATTAATACACAGAACATACCCACTGCTAGGATTCCTGGGACCAACCATCTAACTGCCCTGAGCTGGGTCCAGTGAGTGGCAGTAACGAGGCAGTAGTGGTAACGATAACAACAGCTAACAGGTACCGTCCTTCACAAACGTGAGCACACTCCGTCTCCACCACAACCCGTCACAGGTTACGCTACCCCCTACAACATCTGGAAAGACCCTTTTTAGACATGAGAAAATTGGTGTTGAGTTTGCCTTCAATCAAGCCACCTAGTATCAGAGCCCAAGACAGGGATCGTTAAATGGGTGATTTTTTTTTTTTGAAAGTCTAATCTCGGGGAAATTCTGTGAAGGAACAAGGAAAGCAGGATAGGACAAGACAAGGAAAAAGCCAAGTCTGATGTCAGCCAGGTCCCAAGAAGAGTGCTGGGGCACAAATGGCACCTCCGTAGTTAGTCGTCCCACCTGCCATAATGGGGCCGGCCTCTTGTACCCCATTATCAGTCACAGGTCACTGCGGAATGCCCTGAGCAGGAGAACGCAGCCTCTGGGGCATTTTCCAGCAAGGTGGCCCCCTCAGTGGGGACAACTGTGAGAAGGGCACAGCTCTATGCCGCTGACGGCAGCTGGGAGGGGGGCCCACAGGGCACCACCAGCACTTTCCGCCGAGTTAATTCACTGGGCAAAGCTGATGCAATTACTAAACAGCAAAAGCTGCGATGCAAACCCTAATCTGCTTAAGTTACGGATTAGTCCATTTATCCTCCTGTTCGAAGCTTTATACAGTTACTATTTATTTTCAGGTCCTGCTTTGTGCCAGACACAATGCTCAGAGCCGGAAAGGGACGTGTACAGGCCTGGAGTGGAAGGCGGCTTTACCTTCTTAGGCCACTAGAGTGTGGGCTGCAGTGGGGGCCCGGGTCCGTTCTGCACTGGACCGAGAGATTAACGCTCGCTTTGGCTTTCTCCCCTAAAGGCTGATGAGACGCAGGATGTGATGCATTTTAACTACACCGCGTGGCCTGATCACGGAGTGCCCACGGCGAACGCCGCAGAAAGCATCCTGCAGTTTGTCCACGTGGTCCGACAGCAGGCAGCAAAGAGCAAAGGCCCCATGGTCGTGCACTGCAGGTAACGTCATCGAACGCATCTGATGCACTTGCAACTCCAGCAACTCCGCTGAGCACAACAGGTTCTGTTTTACAAAGAAAAGAGCCCAGCAGTCCATAAACTCCTGATCAGATTGAATTAACAACAAAAGGGTTTGTGATTTTTTAAAAAATTTGTGTTTAACTGAGGTCTTACTAGATATATTCTTTACTGATAGTATGGCCACCTTATATCCTATAGCCACTAAGATATATTTATTATTCCCCTTTCAAGATGAAAAAAATCCCTGAGGAGTAAAGGGGTTAAGAGGTTCATCCAAGTTCATGCGTGGACTCTAACATGGACAACTTAGGATTCAAATCCAGGCACACCGGTCTCCACAGCCATGCCTTTAAGCATTGTGTGATGTTACCCTATCCTAGCAAGGACAGTGAGTGGTTTATAATACGTTCAAATACAAGGCCAAATTAAAAATAGCTAACCACAGTCCAAAATAATATAAACAGACACCAAAGCCAGGTGAGGGAAAGGAGAAATGAGACTGTTCAGCTCAGTGAGATACACGTAGTTGCTATGATTGCTTTTTAATATTGCCTTTAAATTGCCAGATAGTTCAAAGGAAAGGGAGTATTATGATCTATCGCACTATTGAAGAATCGAGGACCATGCTAATTCCTTATGGGAAGGGTTATTGTCAAATTTAAGTTTCTTTCCTACCAAGTGAACAAAGCTCCACCAAAAGCCATTGGTGTGACATATTGTTGTAACATTTTTATGCCATCTCTGAAGAGCAGGGGATAAAATGTGCTCCCATTGTGTATCAGAGATAGAAGTATGATAAAGATGTTAGAGGAGGTGGGGGCTGCTGTGTTGACCTAAGCAAGTAGGGCTACAGTCCTAGATCTAGCTAGCACCAGGGCCGCTGTGAACTGGAATGACTCTGTGTGTGTGTGTGTGTGTGTGTGTGTGTGTGTGTGAGAGAGAGAGAGAGAGAGAGAGAAAGAGAGAGAGAGAGAGAGAAAGTATGTGTCTCCCTGGAAAGAAGAAAAAATGCAATCGGTCAGCAAAGATCACTTCACTTCCCCATACTCTCTCTGAGCACTAGGGCTCGGGGACTGTCATTGATGGGCTCCAAATGTTAAATCTGATTTTGAGACAGCTGCCTAAAACATTGCTGGGAGACTGAAGTGGGTCTAGAACTCATCAGAAGGGAAGATGTGCTATAAGGAAGGTGTGGGACGGTGAACTCAGCCTGGGCTTGAAGCCACACAAATTGGTATGGCCCCAGGGCCGGAGCTAAGGTGGGTGCATCTCACCTGGACTTCTGAGCTGCCTGTGAGGCCTTAGCTCTGAGGCCACTCAGAAGACTGGGGTCGTTTATGTGGGGGAGAGAGGTGCGGCCGACCTCTGTTTCCAGCAGTGGGGAAGCACTGTGTGAGTAACGCGCCGTCTGAACTCTTGCAGCGCTGGCGTCGGCCGGACAGGAACGTTCATCGCCCTGGACAGGCTCTTGCAGCACATTCGGGAGCATGAGTTTGTGGACATCTTAGGGCTGGTGTCGGAAATGAGGTCATACCGGATGTCCATGGTACAGACAGAGGTAGGAATGTAATCAGTCTGCGTCTTTAAGTTTGCCCTTGACTGAAAACTTCCCATTATTCCATCTCCTATTTCCAAACAGTCATCTCGAATTTTTTTCTTCTTCTGCATCTGCGATCCCCTGTTTCTTATTGCTCACATTCTTCAAGGTATCGAAGAATAGACATTGGCTTCTACAAATCCATTCAGTGTACAGTGCTTGAACTCTTCTTGCTGTCATGTACTCTTAGTAATTCAGAGCGTGTGGCTATATCTGCAATGCAATAGAACCTCTTTGAACCAAGAATTCAGGACAGCCAATTTGGAAAATGCCACCTCATGGAGACTGTGGAACTGATGTGACTTCAATTATATTAGACATGTTAGATTTGATTCAAAAGTTTGTCATTAGTTTGTCTGCCATGTGACTCTGTCCCAGTTCACTTCAGATCATGATCATGGGTTGGATTTGTGTTTTCTGTCCCCATCATGATTTTAAGGACTTCCAGCCCCCAACCTACTAGCACTTCCAGTCCCCTCGAAATGAATCCACTTAGCAGTGTAACAACGTGGCAGCATCCCTGGAAACATCCATCCCTCCTCCCCCTCTTCACCCAAACCACCTCCTCCCTTGAAGCTCGGAAAGCACTCAGGCTGGAGTGGCAACCTGGTGCCCGCAGACAGCACGCACCGCCTCAGAGACACGGTGGTTGTGCACAGTGTGGGCCTCAGCACCCACGCACAATAGTGTAATCTTAGTCACCCAGCCATACCCGCGGCTTCTCAGCTTCAGGTGCACAGTAGTTCCTGTTTTGAAGGCACTCATGTGAGAGGAGCAAAGTAGGACGCACCCTGGCCAGATGCCTGTTCCTAAGGTTCCGGGGGATTCAGCCCTGCCTTGGTCCTCCTTGTGCTTTTCACACGAAGCAGCACTAGATGTCAGTATAACTCAGAACCCTGCAGCAACGGCTGCGGTCTCCAGGCCTCCCAGTTTCTCCTTTCAACTTTTCTCTCCAGCCCCCCACTCCCATCTGAGCAAGGCTTGGCAGAGCCATTCCGGTGCATTTATTTCTGAGCCAAAGCAGGATCATACCACTTCGGAAAAGCAACCCGTTCACACCCAGGTGTCTCACGCACGATTAGGAAGCAAGTTGTGTGTTTGTGTCCTCACTTCCTTAGCCACTTGCCTCCCAGTCTTGTAATTTACTGCCGTGGGGACACAAATCTCACCTCATTTAAAAGGCCCTGGTTTCCCCGAGAATCCCACTACCTGATGATTAGACAGTGCTTAATGAACTGGTCCACCTTTTTGGCTTTCACATCCATAAATTTATATCCTAATATGTGATTAAAATTCCCCATTATGTATATTAATCCCCACGCTTCAAAGGGCTGCTCCTTATTTCAAGTATTTTGGCTTTGATAAATCGTCTGCCACATTAACTTAATTTATACCTTTTATAACTTTATAGACTTTGATTATAGCCTGTTTGCTTTTGACCCTCCCAGTACGGAGTCTTAATCCGTTTTTAAATAGTACCTTCCCGTGGCAGCCCCTCCATCCTGCTCAGCCCCGGATCTAGCCTCGGGCGCGGTGACCACACAAAACTGGCGCAGCCGCCTGTGCCTTTCTGCAAAGCCGAGACAATGTTGTCTCCCTCCCAACTTTCCTGCCCCAGACTTCGGGTGTTTGGCAGCATCTTAGGCTGACATCTCTAGGGAAACGGCCTTGGTTAAGTATGCTATCCCTCCCCTGGACACCCGTGGGAAAATTCAAAGTCAGAAAGACAGCCAAGGTCCCCAAGGGTCACTTATTTTTCCCTGTGTCACTCTTGACTTCCCTCGGGATTTGCAGTGGCTCTTCTCTGGTTCGAGTTATTTATTTATGTCTGGTACATCTCATCCACGCATCTTTGTTCTTCCTCCTTGTTATGCTCTTCGTGATTCAACCTGTACTTGGGATGTTAGGGTTTTCCTAACATCCTCCTTGAGCCCACTCACAGCCCAGGCCTGCTGCCTTCTACTTCACTGATGTTCGTAAGTAAAGAGCAGAGTGAATCGTTATTCGGCTTTCTCACCCTAGTGTACCCCTCTGACACTAACGATTCTCCAGAGGCCAGAGTGATCCTCCAGCTGATTCTGACTCTGTGTATGTAAAATGTATCAACCGCCTGTGTACCGGATCTGTTCCTATGAGGGCTTCTAATTTTCCTATCTCCTCTTGACTTCCCCTCACCTGGATTCCACTCCCCAACTCCCTTCTAAAATAGCAGAAATAGTTGAGTACTTTCAGTCCTCTGGCAAAAGCAGAAGGCTCAGAACACCACTCGGAGGGAGTGCCTCCTGTAAAAAATAAATAGAAACAGTGGAAGTAACTGATTACATTGGTTATGTCCTCAGAGGCCTGTGTTGGTCATCGCAGCCTGTGGCATGGGCTGTGTTTAATGTGCCCTCTTCCTGTCTCACCTCACTAGCCCCCCCTCCCCGCTCCACCCACCCTGGTACCGGCGCTGCCACTCCACCCTCTCCACAAGAGCAGCCAAGGCTAAGGAAAGTGGGGTGGTCTGGCCAGACCCCACGAGAAGGCCTGGGTCCCAGCCTGGCCACTGAGCAACTCACCTTGCCTCTCAAAGCCCCATTCCTCACCTGTAAACTGTGAATGACAGCGTTCACAAATTGCTGTGAAGTGCACCTTATGTGAAATGACAACATCTAGTTAAGTGCTTTGGAACTACAGTGCTACGTGGGGCTGGCATTCACCTCTCTGGAGGCTCTCTGCAGGCTCTCCGCTATTTTTATCAAATGTTCTGTTTGATTTTCCTCTAATAGGCTTTCCCTGGAGGTCAGTTAGGGCTTTGCTTTGAGTAGCCTCATCCTCCTGATGGGCAGCTTAGGTTTCTCAGGAACTCTCAGGGCCCTGTCCATAAATAGTCTTTATTTGCTTTATTACTTATTCTGTAATCTGCCTACAGCCTTTTTTTTTTTTGAGACAAAGTTTGACCACAGTTCTGGATTGAGAAGCCAGGTGGTCTGTGGCCTCATCTATGCGCAGGACCGACCCAACGCGGAAACAGTGGCGTGATGGGTGGTAGGAAAAGGGGTGGCTTGGTTACTGATGTGCTACTATCACAAAATTAGGGCATATATTTTCTCCAGATCTTGTTGAAAAATACAAGTGAGGCTGAGGAAGCAGCCCAGTGGTTCAAAGATTAAGGTTCAAAGATTAACCTTATTCTTTGTATAAAGTTGTCATGCAAAATTGCTCCTTAAGATCCTGTGAACATTTTGACTGCTTCCTATTTCAGGGCTATTTCTGATGGCATCACTTATAGAGAAAAAGGAGAAGGCAACTACTCTCAATATTTCGGCATATTTCACCCCAGCCTTCCTTCAAATATGACTTCCACACAATTACGCTCATGTCCACATGCTAATTTTAAATTCTCACGTTTCACTTAACACTTTGCTATGAGTATTATCCCAAATTGCCCAAAGTTATATAAATTTCATTTTAAAGATTGACTGTTTCAATATAGATATACCATTGATTACTTAAACCATTCTCCTTTTTATAGGATATTAAATTGGATTCTTTTCCACCTTTTCACTATCGTCTGTGCTCACAACGCTATTTCATTAGCACTTTATTTATCATTCCTCCACCAGCAATAGTTAAAAATGACAGTTTCCACAAACTCGGGTCATCGCGGTTACTTTTTCCCCTTAGCTTTGCTTACTATCTAGTGAAAACAATTGTTTTCATTTACATTTTTCATTACTTGGCCATTTTTTGCATATGTTTTAATATTTCCTCAGTTTCCTTCAAAAAAACACTTAATAGGCATTAGGAATAAAAAAAGGCATAGTCCATGCCTTCCACGGATACTTGGTTTAGTGACCAATGCATTTTATTTGTATATTTGTCAGCTTAAGTGTGTGTGTTACTGATTTGGATGAATATTAGACAAAAATAAAGGTATAAACATTGTCATAATTTATAAAATATTTTCCCTCCCAGTTTCTAGTTTGCTTTTTATTCTTTTCACTTTTTAAAATATATACAGCAGGTTAAAATTATTTGTAATTTATTCCATTGCTTAGACGTTTAGAAAGTCCTTTCTTTGTGTAATTAGAGAGGAATTAACTTACATTTTCTTTAATATTTTTATGGCTTATTTATTAAACTTCCTAGAATTTATTTTGGTATATTATGAAGACTTTTTTTTAGTAGCCCATGATTTATAGATCAAATGTTCATTGCCGTTAACATTAATAATGGTCTAAGCTCTATGATCATTCAACATATATTTACAGTTGATTCTCTTGGATTTTCTAGTAGTAAAATTGTTACCCAAATAATGAAAATTGGTTCCTTTGGCATCAGGTCATATTTAATGCTGTCATAGCCTCCACATATTATCTTTGCGTGTATTTGTACAAAAAGCCCTTGCATGTCCTTGTCTTCTGCTGCAGGAGCAGTACATTTTTATCCATCAGTGTGTGCAGTTGATATGGATGAAGAAGAAGCAGCAGTTCTGCATCAGTGACGTCATCTATGAGAACGTTAGCAAGTCCTAGCTCAGAGTCCCGAGCAGTAAGTAGGGAAGAGCCCATCATGGGAGAGGGCGTGAGGGGACACAACACAGGGCCGCAGCTGCCACCGGTGCTGCCTCGGGCCCAGAGGGGGTCGAGGGGTGGTGGGCACAGGGGGAGACAAACGCCACAGCGGATCTTGCAGCTTCAGTGCGCCCTGGTTGGTGGGCACTACGAAGAGGCTTCGGCCCTTCACCATGATTTGACCTCCTTTCCTTCCACCATGAACCTTAAATTATTGTCACTTTGGCTCTGTGCCTGGAACATCAGGATATTATCACCCACCCTGTTTATCTAGACATTTTGTGAAAAATTTTATTGATTATGAAGGTTCAAAAGGGATTACAAAGAAGACATGAGCTGGAGTAAACACTCCAAAGAAGAAAATATTGACAGTAGCTCAGGATGGCAGAGTCTAGAAATGCTCTGATCTTATCCATTGTAAGCACTTCCTTGAGAACTTCATGAATGCAGTAGTAACATATTCAATGTCATGTGCTCCAAGTTTTACCAGGAGCTGAGATTTTAGAGGTGTACGTAGTAATCTTGGCTGAAGTAAAAAGTAATCCGCCTATTCAACTCAGTCAGCAGAGTGTGGAATGTGTCTGAATATACTGATGGGGCAGGGCCACCGACAGCGTGGGGAGAAGACAGGGGTGCATTGTGGGAGAAATAGGGAAGCAGCAGCATATGGACCAGTGGGTGGCAGGACAGGACTAGCATCATGCCTTTACATCCATCAAGAAAGTGAGGCAGGGAGCACAAAGAGGCAGGAAGGCAAAAGAGTAAGGAAAGACAAGTTTTCGGGTAAAGACATTCAGATCCACAGAAAGCAGGAATTATGCACAGGTAGGTGCACAGATACACTACGTCCACCTGGGCTGGGGGGCGAGTGTAACAAGAGCTAGTGGTGGAGACCGAGGAAGTTGCTGTACTCCCAGCTGCCGGGCTGCCGATGTGCGGCTTTGCCCTCCCAGGCTGCTTACCGTTTCTCTCTCTCTCGTTCACAGGACAGGACACGGTGTGCACCCATCCTCCCTTGCTTCCAGAGTTTGGGAGGGGGGCCTGCTAGCCATTCCACCGAAAGGAGCCTCTGCTTTGTAATATGTAGCCAAGGAGATCATTTATCTCATAGAAGCACTGGGAAAACAGCCTTAAAGAGACCTACAGTGTCTTTTGGACTCTTTCACGTCTGGACATTTAATAATGGACCAAATTCAACTGAACACCAACAGGTCCAGACACTCTGCAAAGGGCAGGGAGCACAGCCTCTTCTGAAGAGTTTTATTGGCCCTTTGCTGGTTGGGCTGAGTTTTTTTTTTTTGTTGTTGTTTTTAAGTGCAATAGTTTATGTATTGTGTGATTTTATCAGGAAGTGGAATTCTTTTCTGCCCACAGGACTGATTAAACCCACAGCCCAGGAAGGAATAGGCATTGTTAGTCTAAAATTATACCTCACTGTTAACAAGAGGCATGGCCACATATAGAGAAGTGGTAATTCTGCTTCGTGAAAACTGAACCAGTGATACCTGCACCCCAACATTAAGCTACTGGGTCAGGAGCAGGGAGGGTGAAAGTGGGAAGAGAGAGGAGTTCTACCCAGTGATCAGCCACCTTTCTTTCCCAAACATGAAAAGCTGTAATTCAGCTTCAAAGTAGTGTAGGAAAAAACTATTTAAGTCTTAATTGTTCTAGTTCCTGATGGTTTTCTTCCGCATTAACAGTTAAGTGTTTCTTCCGTGGCCCTTTCAGACTAATGTCACAGTCCGGGTTCCTTCTCAGCAAACCAGACCTGACTCAGAGGAGTCGGAAGCCCTACTCTCCTGCCTCCGTTGCTGTCCGAGCGACCCTGGTGCCTAGACGTGGCATCCCGTCCTCTGCTGACCTGCAAACACGGAAGGCTATTTCTGTGAGAACTATACAGGATGTGAAAACGCACTTTCTTTCCCCCAAACAGCTGGGAATTTATGAACTGAGGGCAATGAACTGCAGCATGCTAGGACAATAACTTGGCTTCCATTTTTTTTGTATATTGTCAAGTGTCATTATGAATTTCGACAGAGATTTCTTTTTGTTTTTTGTTTTGTTTTTTTTTTAATTTCTTGGTTGTCAGTTTTATTTTAACCACCGTAACCAGTAACACTTTATCCCATTCTTTAGATTTTGTATAATTACAGTACATGATTGTGGATTTGACATGAATGCTGTCAAAACGGATACTGACGGCATGGTGAAGCCTGTTACTTTGTGTCCCTTCCTGAGAAATAAGGGGTGACAGTATGGATCTACAAAGGCAAACATTCTGAGAGGAGAGCAAACACAAGCTGACCGCCTCGCCATGGCGGTGTGGCCGTCGTGAGCCTTCCCGCGTGGGCTTTAGGAGGCCTTACTCCTCTCTGCATTTCAGACCACCGCCCCTCACCCTGGCTTCCCTCCATTCCCAATCATCTTCCTGAAGCCATGCACGTAGGATCAGATTAACA
The DNA here is from genome assembly GCA_028533065.1 of Trachops cirrhosus. Classification (NCBI taxonomy): domain Eukaryota; kingdom Metazoa; phylum Chordata; class Mammalia; order Chiroptera; family Phyllostomidae; genus Trachops; species Trachops cirrhosus. The sequence continues at coordinate 24,176,049 of CM052539.1, forward strand.
TTTTATCAGTGACCTTAGTAATGGTGAAGGATGCCAGCTGAACAGCTCTGCACCCCGCGGTCTCCTGTCACTGAGAATACCTGGCCGCAGCAGGCCCTGGCGCGGTTCTCCGCGAGTGCTGGCCAGCGAGGCTAGGGCTCGCCTTGCAGGGGGAGGGCAGGGGGCCTCAGCCTGCCGGTGAACAGCCTGGGCTCCTCCGGCTTGTCAGTTCCACTCGCCTCCCTTCCTCTCCTTCTCACCTCACTGCTGCCACCTCCTCTTCCCACCCCCCCTTTACTTCCCTTCTTGAACATGTTGGTAACATATTACTCGGTTCTCTGGTACACACACCGCTCAAGAAAGGTGGCAAATGGATGTGCGACGTTCTTGGATTTTCACACAGGGGCGGATGGGAAGGGAAGCTTGCCACCCTGGGTGAGCTGACTGGATGCATGGCTGTGCTGGAATACATTTCCAATTTCCGTAGACAGGAACGTTACTTCCCCTGAAACTTAAAGCACTTCATAAATATTTCACGTTGGTCTTGGGTGCCCCTTCACGGTAGGGATCAAATAGTACCAGATCAATTTTCCCAAAAGAGAAGACGAAGCGTCCAGACTTCAGACTAAAGACTCCGCACTTAGGCTGCAGAAAGGTCACACTGAGGCACTTTCCCGGGTCACCCGATCAGGGCCTCATCCCTCCATCTGGGCCACCATTCCTGCACTGACCAGGTGCCCCTCAGTTGGTGAGCTTACTGGTGGGAAAAGCATCAACTTGTCAGAAGACTTGGGTTTTGATTTTGACAGATGACTTTGGAAATTCATCTCTCCCGAGTCTCAGTCAATAAACTTTTGAAAAACCTAATAATAGGACCATATTTTGAGGGTGTAAGGACTATCAGATATGATAATTTCCCCAGCGGTGCTTTGCATCTTGTTCTCTCGTGAACCCTAAAGCCACTCTTACCAGCCTAATTTCCTCCGCAGGACTTTTAAACAGTCAGAGGGGAGCCTGCCAGGGCCTCTGTATTATCATTAGTTTTTAAAATCATCTCAGCAGTGTTTTCCACTGTTGCAAAGGCCTTAGAACATGCGCTTCATAATAGTCTACATGGTGCAAAGCCAATTACTGAAGTTAACTGAAAAACTACCATCAGGGTCTGATTTATAAATTTAATAGTTAACATCAATATATCCATCACTGCAGATTTATAAATTTATTTAACTTGACAAAAAAGAAAGTGATACAGGACAGCATTTTTTTTTTGGATGATGTTCTGATTCTGGGTTTACAGTTTGCCACTACAAAGTCAGCATTGTCTCAACTCCCCTAGATTTAAAATTAAAATAGTAAGTTTTTTTAGATCTCTTATAAACCTATTTAATATTTTATAAAATTTTAAATCAGATTTTATAATGCCCCTCTTTCTAAAAGCTGTCCCTGCCCCTCACAACGTGTGCCTCTCCCCAGGCAGGCTGCGGTGTCGGTATGTGGAGCGGGGGCTGGAGGCTTTGGCTCTGAAGTTTTTGCAGACCATATGATAGCCGCTTGCGAGAGGGCTGGACCTTAGCCAAGGAGTTAACGTTACTGAATCCAATCTCTAAGAGCCAAAATCCTCCCTGCTTTCTAGCAAGGAGGCCTTCCTCTCCACCTCGGGAAATGTCTGATGTAATGTGCTTCAAATTAGCTGGCTCGTTTCCTAGCTCGCAGATCACTAGTCTGGCACCTGGCACAGGCTCAGAGTCCGGAGGCCGCACCCGGGACTGAACACAGTATTTACTTCAGCCAACGGGGTTATAAAGCAATGAAAGGACAACACGTGTGAAAACTGCAAACGTCTACCCCCAGTGTCTTAGCAGCCCCATTTGGATGCACTCGAAGGAAACTTAAGCCAGGACATCTCTGATGCCTGCCTTCCAGAATCAATTTTAACTGATGCTCATCACAAGTCCTGGTCCTGCTGAGTCACTCGATCACAGATGGGGTATAATGTTTAGCTCCGGGAGTCGTGTTGTAAGTGGGACATTAACAAACGGAAGGTTGTCCGGGACAGGGTCACTAGAACCATCAGGGATGCTGAACACAAGGGATCATAGTGACAGCACGTGGGAAAAGTGGGGGTGTTAAGCCTGGAGTAAAGGAATTCACTCATTCATTCATTCAGTCACTTATTGTACAAATATTTATTGACCATGCTGAATCTGTCCATTCATCCATCCATCCATCCATCAATGAAAGAATTCTTCACTACATGCAGTACAGGAGGCACTATACCAGTAAACATGATGGTATGTGCTGCGTTTTAAAAATATGATATGGAATCAGAGTTGCATTGCTGTTTTTGAAAGGACCAAAAAAATCTTAAGTCTTTTCCAAGACCTGGTACCTCTTTCTAGAGGAGATATTCCAAGCTAGCTTGGGCTCCTGCTCAAAAACGTGCCCTCCTCAAACACATGCCCGGCAGGTGGCTAATTCTTTGCTACTGAACAGCTCTGGTACGTGGCACTGCCGTCTCACAAGGCAGCCCGTCCTTCACTTGTCAGAGCGCATTTCCTCCTTTTTGGCCAGCTAAGGACCTTACTGCCATCGAGGAGGTATGCGTCCGTGCCTCTCGTGGGTACAGCCGGAAGCCCACATCCACTTCCCCATTTGGGTGCTGCTCTGAGCACGCCACCGCCCAGGGCATGACACTCAATCATTACGTGAAAGCTGCCCAGAGCTTTAAACAGAACCTGGTTCTTCTTGTGGCCATTACACGTGACTCCCAGGAGAGTAATGGTGTTTTATTTCTTTCTAATGTGATAAGCTCTTTATATGCCTATTCTCTTAATTTCTTAAGAACACCCATACAGCAGGTGAAGAAGTGGAGAAGCAGTTGGGTTAAGTAAATTATAACCACCACTGGGGAGCCTAACACAGCTCTGTCTGGCCAACCCCCAACCAACCACCCTTTTCCCCCACCACTCCATGCTGCTTCTCATTCATATCTACCATTGAAAAACTAAAATACAGTAGAATGAATAGTTTCATTTTAGGTAATGAGTGTATGATAGAAGGTAACTTTTCATTGTGGGAAATATTACATTTCTAAGCCTGTAAGAAAATAATTTTACTTAATACCCCCTGTCAGGGACTGTAGGAGGGGCTGGGGAGTGAGGATGGATGAGACAGGTCCTGCTTCCAGGAGTACCATTCTGGTGGGGAAACCAGAAGGGAAACAAAGGACAACAAAGTGTCACAGGTGCTGTGATGGAAACACAGAAAGCATCCAATGTGGGCCTGAGAGAAGCACAGGGGAATCTGCTCTGAAAGGTCCAGGAAAGACTGTTTTGCCACATCAAAGGGCCACAGACTGTGGAGCCACACTAGGTACCGCTGACGGTGAGCACCCGTTCCTGCTTTCGGCAAACACTCCTCCAACACCTGCTACCCCTGTCCTGGGGCCCACGTGGGCGGCCGCACTGTCCACCCTGCCCTCTGACGCTCTTTTCCCTGCTGACTCCAAAGTGAAAACGTCTTTCCAGGCCCCACAGATGCTCACGTGTTACTCAGCAGAAGCTGCTGGATTTATGTCACTGCAAATGTCATGGCGCACATTGGGGCCACCCTTCCCAGCCCCTTGCAGTCACTTCTGGTTAACGCAGGGTAGGCAGCAGTGACGCCATGCCCTGGCCCCCAATCAGCACCCAGGGGCAACCTTTTATTTGCCTTCCCCCCTCTTACCCTCAGCAGAGACCCTGGTGCCTAAAAGGTCCCTGAGTCACCACCTGGGGGAGGAACCCCTGCCTTCACGGGCCACGGTGCAATCAAGTGACAGATTTCTCTCATGTTGGCTCATACATTCTGATGTCATCGGCCATGGCAGTCAACCTCCCTTAACTTATACGGCCGCAAAAGGACACCTTTACGACTATGCTCAGCCCCAGTCACAGTGGAAGTTTTTCAGGGCAGTGGTGTGTGACTATCTAACAACATGCCCAGACGAGAGGTTAAAGGTGACATCGACAGAGCAAGGCTACCCCACAGTGCAGACAAGGCCTCCAGAAAAGGTCACACAACAAGGGGGGTCCTTTTAGTAAATAAACATTTCTATTAAAATATATGCCTTCTTCCCCAGAAGTGCATTTCCTCCAAGTCATAGTTCTCCTTCTCTTTTTTTCTTGTCTCTTCCCAAACCCCACAACAAGACCACTGCTTAAGCAACTCGCTAGAATTTTTTAGCCTTATGCAAGGTTCCTGGCTCTGACTCAGAGTCTTGGATTCCTGTGAACAATAGGCCCCACAGTGGTTTCACATCAATAAGTGCCCGAACGTGCAGGAGGCCAAGGGGCTTGGCATGTGGATGACGCTGAGCAAGCCAGGCCTTTGGCTTGTGTGCCACGGTGAGTTCCAGGGCAGAGACAGGAGGCCAAAGCCAGCTGACACAAAATACTTTTGTGCAGGTTTAAAAACACCACAAAGTCCAAAGGGCTGTTTCAACTAGGAAGGGTCAACTGCAACCATTACTGCCTCTACAAATACAAAACAGAACGGTCTTGGAACGGTTCCTTCGTGTTCAAAACCAAACCAGATCACACCCTCCCCTAACCAGTGAACTTGGGCAGCAGTACCACGCAGGGCCCAGTGGTGTAGCTGTGCAGAACAGTTTAGGATGAGGGACTGGGTGGAGAAAGATTTGAGCTGAGACTGCACCTGTGACTCAGTTGTTTCATCTATGAAATGGACTCAGTGATGGTAGCTTCCTCATAGGGCTTCAGGAAGATAAAAAAGAGATAATGTGTCAGGGACTAAAAACAATACATGGAGTAACCTAGCATATTATATTGCACGGCTCCCCGGTACAAGCAAACCTCCCACAGTCTCCGAGGGCCATCTTGGAATTCTTGGAGAAATTTCATAAGAGCACCTGCAGCTGGGCCCTGAGCTGGACATACTCAGTTTCCCCAGGGTAACACCTGAAACACTGTCCCCTCATACACAGTCTTAGACCTCAGAATAGAAAGGAAGTGCAGCCTATGACCCAGTGTGGACTCTGGAGTCTCAGGCAAGTGGTGCCCAAGCAGGAGCTGAGCCTCTAAATCAGAGCCCTGGGCTGCCCGGGCCTGGCTTTCTGCTTTGACTCTATCATCAAGTGCACCAGTGATGTGCGTGTTTTGCGTCCCTCACACATAACCCAGGCCAGAGGGTTTCCCAGGCAAGCTATGCCAGGGTCTGTTTCCGATTCAGTGAACACATTTGCAATGGTGCAGGCAGTCTGTGCAAATTCACTGCACTGAAACTGTCTGACAAGCAGGCTACTTGTTCTAAAACAAAGAGAACAAGTAGCTAATCTGCACAAATGGTAACACGTAAGTCTGCCTGCATGGGGTTAAGAAGAGAGGCCTGGCGTGAGCAGGCACCACTTGTGAACACCATGTAATCCCGCTCTGAGCCAGTTTCTTTGTTCGTAAGTGGGAATAAGAAGTGCTTCCCCTGCGAGGTTGCACTAGGGATGAAATGTAAAGCCCCTGGCATGGTGCCTAGTGGTTTGGGGATGTAGGGGACACTCTGGAAGAGTACAGACTTTTGAATCGTAGCCACTGTGCTCTGACTCTTGGTAGCAGTGGTCCCTAGACAAGCCACCTACTTTTAGCTTAAGTGTTCCCACAAAAGATAAGAAAGGAGCATCTACCTTGTGGAGTTGCGGTAAAATGCAGAACTGGGTGTATGAAGCACCAGCTGAAGGTCAGGCAGTCAGCACAAAGAGATGATGCACAATTCCCTGCCTCTCTCTCAGCATGGTTAGACCACCCAGCCCTCCCACTCGCTGCAGCGCCAAGATAGCTCCGGGGTAAGCGCGCCCTCGTGATCCAGGGTCCCCCATGAGCGGACACCAGGCCAAGGCCTGCTCCCCAGAACAGGGACAGCAACACTCCACGCTAAGTGCAGCTAAACTTGGAGTCAGCAACTCGGTCAGGGAGGCCTCTTCTGCACACATGTCTGATGGGGGTTTGGGAAAGTGAGTCTGGCAAATGCTAAAAGAACTGGGAAGCATCCAAGTAATTTCAGATCGCTGTTTTAATTTGCATTTTGTAAATCCATGGTGCTGTCACCAAAGCATGAAATAAGAATAGTCATTTCCTCATTTTTTTCTATTGGTGCAAGACAAATGAAATGAATTATCCAAATGTCCAAATTCTTCCTTTAAGATTGGTTGTAGAGAAGAGGCAATAAACTTCCCTGTGCCATTGTCCTAACATGAAATGTGTTTTCACTTACTGGCTGCAGGACGGTGGGTTGCTACAAGTTAATACTCTAGAACTTCTCCCCTGGCAAAGGGCTGTGTTTTGTAAGCTGGACGACAGAGCGTGGCCATTGTCTGAGCCTGTGGTCCAACAGATCTGCCGCTTTCACTCATTCACGAGCACAAGTCAAACTGATCCTTTTGCCACGTGAATTCCTGGAGCTGAAGACCCTGCCGTTCTGATGTGGACTAACTAAGCCATACCAAAGGTTAACACACAGTAAAGGCGTGTCCATTCCTGGTTCTGGCCTATCCCATGCAAGATTAGGACCAGGATCGGCTCATTTTTGCCCCAATCTATTGGTATTTTATATAATTTTTACTCCAAAAAATTGACATGGAACTCTGAGATGACGTGCAGAGGTAACTTTCCTATCGAAACAAATGGTGCTTTGAAGACGTGGTCAGCCATCTGATGAAACTCCCCCAAGACGTGGATGACTGTTGCGACCAAGAACTCTATTTCCTGGTCTACTTGTTCCATGAACAACCAGCTGTCAATCCACCTTCACACTCACCTGCAAGGGCCTTCTTGGAGGAGGCGGTCTGTGGGGCCTGGCCCAGTGGTCTCAAACAAGGCTCCACGCCTCCTCTCTGCGGCTTCACGAGACAAACTCTCATTTTACCTAATTTAGATGGTGGGGCACTATACAAAATTTCATGTTTAAAAATCACTTTCTGCTTAAATTTTTAAAATATACTGACCTATGATAGCTGAGAGATTTGTAGAATATATAGAAGTTCAAGAGAAGTGAGTCTAACTTCAGTTGTTCCACTTAGTTTGTGGTTTTTTACAAGCTACTTAACTTGTGTCTGAGTTTCAATTTCTTTTGTCTGTAGAAGTGGGGATACTTGTGAAACATCACAGCACATATGAGTTCAGTCCTTGCTTCCCTTTCTTTAAGAATAGATGGAAGGGCAGAACATCTTGGTGTATATAACCAGCTAAGAGTAAGAAATGTTAGAATAAGCTATGAGAGACCTATAGATATTAATTCCTCGCTACACGTGTGTGAGTGTATGTGTGATTCCTCATTTTTCCATTATCTGGGACTGTGTTCATTCGTAGGCACAGGAATGGCTGAAGCTGGAGAAACTGCGTCCCACTCCACAGCCAGGTTTGAGGCCCACGACCGCCTGCCCGAGGGCTACCTGGGGCAGCCCTGAGAAGCAGCAGAAATCAGGCCAAGTGCCTGCGACCACGGTCAGGAAGGAAAGGGCCCCGGGACTGGCCTGGACCAGGACCATCTGGGCCTGGCAGGAGCCCTGGTTCATTGCCCACCTCATCCCAGCACCAAATAAAGTTGATGTGCTCAAGGCTCTTCAGACAGCTACTAAAATAGCCTAACTGATGCAGAAATTCAGATCCAGTAAGTATCTCAGTTCACTCCGAGCACCTCATAGCCATATTGTACCCCAAGTGAGTTTAGAGTCTAATAGTGTAGTTCTTAGCAATTCCTTTTATCTTGTCAGAATATTACTAGTGTTTCATTTTATAACCTTTCACAAATGTGATGAGATAAACCTGAACATTTGGGTATTAGGAGATTGATAACTGTGATTCTCTCCACCAAAACAAGGGAGCACTTCCCATGAAACTGAGCTCAAGGCAACTGGCTACTTCAGCTTTTCTTGTGCTCAACTCGGAAAGGGCGAAGGAGCAGAGCCCAGGAAGGAGGCTGTGAGTGATGTGTGAGGGAATCCGTCTTGGAGAGCCCTGCAGAAACAGGAGATTAAGAAACCACCAAGATGGTGGAAAGATAATGGATGGGGAAAAAAGATGTAAGAAGAGATCGAAATTCCTGTCTTAGACCCAGAAGCGTTACCTGCCCTTCGGGAAAAACTAAACATCACAAGGATAAAATCACAGCCTCCCAGAAATCAGCAGTGCTGGTTTCAGGTTGGAATTTTGCCTTTGGAGATCAGTAAGACTAGCTCTAGGTAAAAATAAGGCAAGCTGCACAGTTCTTTCGATTGTGTGTTCTCTGAGGACAGAGGATAGATCTAGAATTCTCTTTAATATCCAGTTCTTAAAGTAGACACTTACTAAATGTTTACTGAATGAAAGTTGTCTTCTCCTACTTAGAAACCACCAGTCTTTACATGAACCCCTTTGTTGAGTCTGTACAACTTTCTAGTGGTGCTCCTTATGTAAGCCTCCTTACGTAAGCAGTTGAGAGAAACGGGCAGATCCAACCTGATGAGATCTCCGCCCAACCCCCAATGCAGCCTCTACAAATTTTAGAAAACAAGTGAATCTCAAATTTTCCTAGAGAAAAGTACAAAAGGAAACGTTTTAAGTGATTAGAGTGTCTCTTGCATCAGCTTCCCATGAGCCAGTGCTTCTTTAGGTATAGAGGAGGGAGATATAAAATTCTCTGCTCACCTTTTAAAACGAACACAAGACTACAATCCTCAGGATAAGGAAAGTCAACAGCCCTCTGCTTGGGGACAATTTCCCAACCACAGTGCAGCAACTGGATCCAACCAAGCACAGCAAGTTAGTCCTGCTGAACTGAGGAGGCAAGCCCCAGAGTTCAGGGCCCTGGGAGTGGCTGGAATTCCCAGAGGAGGGCACCAGAGTGGAGGCGGCTGTGCAGGGGGTGGCTGCAGAAACCCGTGAGTGAATCCACCCAGTTCCCACACAGAGCAACGCTTATCAGAGAGTGGCTGCTACAAGGCTGACAGTGGACGGGAGCTACCACAGTGGCCGTGCTGGGGACGTCAGAGATCCAGCCCAGCAAAAGTGAAGAGACCTGTTTTACACTTTTAAACACCTTGGGCATCCAGCAGAGATACAAAGTATTCTGGAAATTCATCCAAAAAAGGTATTTCTTATACGTAAAAACTCCACAGCATGGACTATTTTTGACATGTATTGACATGTATAGGCAGGCCTGAAATCAAGCCTGACCAGATACGCAGAAGAGTTTGTAGAGAGAGTCCCACCAAGACGGTAAGACCTTTCAAAACACATTGCGCTGACCACGATCCATCCTAACAAAGCATAAAGCCAGAGGTATACAAGTTCAAAGTGATCAGAATAGAACTGCTTGCTAGAACAAGAATATTTTTCAAAGGAAGATAACATACTCTAGAGTATCCAAAATATACATACAATATCAAATATGTAATACAAATTATGACACATGCAAAGAAAGAGGAAACCAGGGCCCACAGTGCGGGAGAGAAGAAAGCGGTCCATGAAAACTGAGCTGAGACAGCCCGAATGCTGGGTGTAACAGGTAAAGACTGCAAAGTAGCTTTTATGTGTTATAGAAATTGTTCAGAGAATTAGAGAGAAATATTATTTTAATGAGTGGACAGGCAGAAAGTCTCAGCAGAGAAATGGAAACTAAATAAAAGAATGTGCACTGTAGAACTGATAAACTACAATCACTGAAAAGAAAAATTCTCTAGATTGAACCAACAGCATATTGGAACACAGATCACAGGGGAGGGGAAAAAAGAGCTGGTGCATCTGAATACATATTATCAAAAGTTTTCCAATCTGGAGACTGAGGGGAAAAAGATTTAAAAAATACCAGAGATTCAAGGATCTTTAAAATGGTATCCAGTGGCCTGACACACATGTAACGGGAGGCTGAGGGGAGTGAAAGAGAAAGGAGCAGAGAAAAGTACTGGAAGGAACAGGCCTTCCAATAACGGCAAACGCCGGCTTACAAATCCAGAGACCCACTGAATCCCACGGAGAATAAATACCAAGAAAATACATCCATCAAATACATAAACAAGTTGCTGAAAATAAAAGCTGTTGAAAAGAATCTTGAAAGTAGCCAGAGGAAAAAGCACGAATGATGACTAATTTGCCATCAAGAACAAAATAGAAGCTAAAAGAAAAAAATCAATGGAATGACACTTCTGAAGTTCTAGAATAAAAAGGGACAACCTAGATTTCTATATTCAGTGAAAAATATACATTAAAAAGGAAGGGGACTTCAAGTTTGGGCTCAGATGAAGTCAGAGGGAACTAGATTCAACCCTTAGCCAGAAACAATTACAAAACACACGAAATATATGAAAGAAGTTTTCAGGACAGTGGACACTGGGCAATAAATGACAGTGATCACTGCTCCAGCCTTCTGCCTACAAACTGTTTCCAAGCTGCAGTGCAGGCAAGGTGAACGCTCGTGGAATTAGCAGACTCCTGAGATGAGGAGCCAAAGCTTGGAGCGTGGCAGCAGGAAGGGAGCGAAAGATCCCAGCACAGAGTTGGAGAGAGGAGAAAGCTGCGTGAGAGCGCTCTGGAGATGTGCGCAGGGCCCCACAGAGTCTCACGCTGAGTGCAGATCAGAGCTCACGCATGAGCAAACTGCTCAAGGCTGAGGAGAGAACCACCAGGAAGGATTAGAGGAATAATTCTCAGCGCTCACACAGGACCGAGAATAGTTCTTGTCACCACCTGCAAGGGCGGACCACATTCCTAATCCATGGAGCAATAGGTGCAGCATCCAGGAGGGCTTTGCCTTGACAGTCGGAGAAAATCAGCTCTAGTGTAAATGCTGCCCCGGTGCCACCTAACAGAGTTTAAAGGCAGGGTCAGACTCATTCAAAGAATCAAACTCATTCCAAGTAACTTAACAGTATTCTAAAAAACAAAAAACACACAAAGAACATTGTATTTATGGGAATACGAAAGTATCTGGCTCCAACAAGGGAAAATTCACAATGCCAAGCATCCCATTTTAATTTTCCTATCTTACTTTCGTCTTGTCATTACATCTTCAGATATTTTCAATAAGGGCTAAGTGATACATGTGTATCAGTGCTTATGAAATGGAAAGGCTCTATGATAATTTTTCATCATTCTCATGTTTGTTTCACTTGATCTGAGGGGTTATAGAGAGCTAGAGAAATGGAAAATGGGAGGCTGCCACATCCCTCATGGTTTGGGGAGAATTTCCTTGTCTGTAAAATATAACTCACAGAGTTACTGCAGATATCGAATAAAGCATTTCTGTGAAGGCCTTAGCAATACTAAGCGCAGTGTAAATTTGTTTTCACTACCTTGGCCAACTATACTTAGGCAGCAGAAGGAAGAGATGATGAGAAAACAGAGGTAAAAAAAAAAAAGAGAGAGAAACAACTGAAGAAGGTATTCTAGAGTGGTTTCTAACCACTCAGAAATACACTGAAAATCAGCTTTAAAAAAATAAAAGAGTGAGCCTCTGCTTTTCGCATTGCACTCAACCTTGATCCCCAGTCCACAGACCAAAGCCCCCCCACCCTCGCAGTGATGCAGAGGCCATTTGTTAACACAGAGCAAATACTGTTTATTGCAGACTTTCCAGCTGACTCATGTGAAAAGGCACTATGAAAATTAATGACTCTAGATAATCTCTCTAAATGGGTTTATGTTAAAATATACAACATTCTTACATAACATCTGTTTTATATATGTGAAATAATATAACATTTAATGACAAAAATCGTGTTTTCAAAAATAACATTTGTTGAAGGTTAAGTATCTTTCTTTTCTATACCTAGAATCTTTCACAGGATTAACATGTGTAAATTGTTTTTTATTACCAGGAAAACTTGACACGGATACACATAAAATGGCCCCAATCTCCTTTTAACTACTAATATCAATATTCAGAACTGAGACCTTCATTAAGCAAAATACTGTAACTCACACCAATGCAGGCTACTCCCTGTGACATATTTTGAATATATATGACCTCTTTTCCACTTGTGCTTTCTCATATATAAGAACACAGAGTAGATGATAAGCAGAATATAAGCTAAATCAAAATACAAGCTATACACGGAATCGTCATCAACAGAGCCATGACGAAGGGTCTCGGGAATGCTCCATAGCTTTATCATTGCATGTCAAGGCCTTGCTGTATTCTACAGTTCATTAAATGTTTTAATTTTTTAAAAAGTATTGGCATCAAGAACTTTAAATAAATTGAAATATTCAATCACTGATAATGTCAAACAAGAGACCCAAGTAAGCAGAGGCTAGCCTGACGTAACCACGCCCCGAATGGCAGGCACCACAGTCACGGGCAGAGCTGGGATTGTGAAGCGTCTGAAGCACGGGCAGTATCTTTGTCCTGCTGCAATACATAAAGTCGCCACCGTTAAAAATGCCTGCTTGTACATTGAGATGAGGACGAAATAATTAATCTGATAAAGAAAACCTCACCTTTGGTAAACAAAATGTTCCCCAAGGTCAAAAGTTCTATTTAAAATTTTTCCATTTTAATAAAAATAATAATGGGCCCAGAAGCAAGTCCTCTACTTACTTATGGTTGCACTGTTATTTTATGGCGATAAATAAAGTATACCAAGAGATTAAAAATCTGACATTCCCTTCATGGCTTCTTAAAACAAAGCACGTTGGAATAATGCCGGAAATTTAAATGGAGTTTAAAAACAAAGAAAGAAAGAAATTAGTGACTGCTCCCCTCATCAAAAGATTCCACTCCTGAATCACTAGCAGCAGCACTGATTTTCTCCTGTCGTCTTCGCATGATTTCTTGCAATTCAGAGCTGCCGCTGCTGTCCTGAAAAACAAACACGATTCAGACGAGATGGTTACAGGTCTGTGCGGACTGCAGGTCACACGCTCAGACAAGCTCTGGGTGCAAGTCCTTTGTGTTTTCCTTCTCGTATCTCTTGGCGGGGCACAAGGCTGCCCCTCAAGTAAGTGATGTTTCTGGACGTCACTAACATAACACATTAATATGTTTTTTTCATTTGTATAGTGCCTGAAGGCATTCATTCACTATGGCTTTCATTTGGACATGATAATGATAAATCAGTAATGTATGTGCAACTCTAGATTCCCTGGGAGAACGAGGATATATGGGCACAATAGCATAGTAAGATGGAAAATTACCAAAGAACCCTCATTAGCTCAAGAAGACACTCTTCGTCCTTTAGGGGGATTCTAAATCAGGCCCGAAGACTGGGCTCCGAAGACACCAGGCCTCCCTCCACAGGGTCCTCTGACAACATGCCGGCTTTCCTCCTTTCCAAGCCATCCGCATTCCCTGTGCACCCTCCTTATCCTGCTCTTATCAATGAAAGTATCTGGGAACACGGGTAAGTACTCTAAAAAGTGAACTAGATGCAAGGGAAGGGTATGGTGGAAGGTGACTGAGGAAGATGAAGAACCTCAGGTCCTCAGTCTCTGCCTCAACTCACAGTCAGAGGAACAGGAGCGGGACCAGGAGGAGCGGGCAGTGAGGCAAAGGACAACCATAGTGGGTCTGAACTAAAGGGGCCCAGCAGCATGAGGGATATGGAACTTCTCATCATACCCTTAGGAAGTAATTTATATACACACAATAAAATTAGAATGTATTATAATGGCAGCAAAACTACCTCAGAAAAGATATAATTCCTTATTCATATTCAATATTCAGAAAGCTGTAGGGAAAATTTCCAATGGAAACAGAATTTCTCCTGATGGAGAATAGTTATAGGGTTGTATGCATGAAGCTATTTTACTCTTGAGTTGACTACTGAGTTTATATAATATACCTGCTAGAGGTAATTATGTATCAGTTTCACCCCAGAGCCTATGTCCTTTCATCTGAGTCCAGGTATAATGTTCATGAAAGCTATTAATAGCTGTGAGATGTAACAGTTGGAAACTATTACCCCTACAAAGCCCATTTTAAGTAGAGCAGAATATTGGAAGCTTATGTCCAACCTAGAAAATATTTACTTTCCTGCTTCCCTACAGATAACTATGACTACAAATTATTCTTTAGGGCTCCCTATATTCAGGATCTCTATGTAATATTTTCCCTCTGACTATAAGGGGGGGACCCCTAAAAAATAAAAATATCTTCCGGAGGGCAAGCCACCTTGTACAGGCTTTTCACACTAGGTGAGTGTTCTAGCAATTCATCTGTATCAATGTACCAGCTGGTGTTGTTGTGAGAGGCTGCATTTGGCTTCAGTGAAATTTTTTTAAAGAATCTTTCAACACATTTGCCCATTTCATGATGGGTGATTTACAAGCACACCTGCCCACACTGCACTGAGTGTTCAGCAGTTTTTGATCAAAAAATGGCATGACCCTTGTGCCCCACCCTCCCTATTCACCTGAAATTTCCCCAAGCAACTTCTGTTTATTTGTTTCACTGGATGAAAAAAGTCCTCAAAGGGAAACATTTTGCAGATGTGAAAGAGGTAAAACAACAACCAAAAAAAAAAAACCCCAAAAAAACCCAACCCAGCAGAAGCACTAAAAGGCAACAAAATTCACAACTTCAAAAACTGTTTAGAGCAGTGTAAACAAAAAAAGCCTCAATAGGTGTACTGCATCAAATGGAGAGTACTTGGAAGGGGACTGAACTTTAAATATGAAGAATAAATACACAATTTCTTATAAGTAAATTCTAGGTTTTTTGGGTCCCCCCTTGTATTTAGATATATAACTAGGCCTAAAACACACCACTACAGTTTTAAGACCTTATAACCTCTAACCTACTAGAATCTCCAAACTAAATATTAAGAACAGGCAAGAGTTCTGACCTCTTAAGGCATTTACTCACACAGAGGTGAATGTCCTTTACTATGTCAAAATGAAAATTCCTACAGAAATAGCTAATGCATATAAAATGAGAATATTAGGTTTTCATTAAATGTCCAAAAGTATATGTCCAAGCTTCATGCACAAGCATTTATAACAAATTAATCGCCCTCCAAGTGGTCACTAATGGTCTCCAGTGACTAATTATAAACGCTGACTCAAATTTAATTCAGCTCTGCAGGAAAGGGAAATTGACCAATATGGACACAAACAGATGACTCTGGAGCTTTCAATGTGCAGCCTGAGCTCTGGACAAATACAGAACCCCACCTTAGCTTGGCAAGTCCTACCTCTAATGCAGCTTTTTGTACGGTGATTTGGTTAAAGACTCTGGCCCCTTCAGGGCAGACTGTCTTCAGTTCATCTTTATTGAGAGAGAAAAGCTGTGCACCATTTAATACTCCAAGACTATTGACAGTCCTGAAAAAAAAAAGGAAGAGAAAAGAAATAAAGCATTAAAAATACTGTCTACAAAAAATTTCTGATTCTGCTCTAACCTCTTTTCTAAGTGTTCCATATACTGGAACTCATAAAATGGTACTATAGTGCGCAGTCAGGACAATGACAAGGGACGTTCATGATGACGACCCCGAGGCTATACAAGATGATTATGAAGTTTCAGAAAGGGACCAATTGGGTTTAGTATCGTTATTGTTTAGGACCAATTCCTTGAAACTTGGTGTTTCATAAAGAGAGAACTTTCTAGTAAGCAGGTAATTGACTAGCCAGTGTGTATCGCTTTTCAGTCACGCTGGGCAAGCGAGTTTATAATATTCAAGTTCTCTTGAATATGTAGTAGTCAAATAGTTTGTATCAAAACACATAAGCTGAAAGGAGTTCATCATCACCATCACCAAACCAGTATTACAGGAAAGGTGAAGGGTCTTCTTTAAGAGGAAGAAAAAATATCAAAAATATGAGTAATTAGTGGCCATAAAAAAGAATGAAATCTTATCATTTGCTACAGCATACATAGGTGGACCTAGAGGGTATTGCACTAAGTGAAGTAAGTCAGGGAAAGAATAATGAGTTCACTTATATGTAGAATCTAAAGAACAATATAAACAAACAAAGAAATCAAAAACAGACTCACAGATACAGAGAACAGACTGATGGCTGGTTAGGGGACTGGGTGAAAAGCTGAAGAGGTTGAAAAGTACAGACTGGTAGTTACAAAGCAGTCACAAGGGTGTAAAGCGCGGCACAGGGAGTCCAGTCAATAACACTGTAGTACCATGTATGGTGCCAGTGGGGTACTGGACATACTGGGGGATCACTTCATAAAGTACATGCTTGTCTAGCCACTGTGCTATATACCTGGGACTAATCAAAATAATACTGAATGTCAACTGTAACTGAAAAAAGTTTAAAAACTGCCCTGGCCGGTATGGCGCAGTTGGCTGGGCACTGTCCCATGAACCAAAAAGTCTTGGGTTCGATTCCCAGTCAGGGCACATGCCTGGGTTGTGGGTTTAGTAGCAGGTTCAGGGGTGGAGCGTACGAGAGGCAACTGATTGATGTTTCTCTCTCACATCAATGTTTCTCTCCTTCTCTCTCTTCCCCCCTTTCTCTCTCTCTAAAGCAATGGAAAAAATGTCCTTTGGTGAAGATTAAATAAATAAATAATAAAATAAATAAATAAATGAGGGTATATAAAGACAACTGAAACCAATTGGAGAAAGTCTTTTAAAAAAAAATAAGCTAGCCTGGCTGGTGTAGCTCAATGGAGTGAGCGCGGGCTGCGAACCAATGGGTCACTGGTTCGATTCCCAGTCAGGGCACATGCCTGGGTTGCAGGCCACATCCCCAGTATGGGGTGCGCTAGAGGTAACCACACATTAATGTTTCTCTACCTCTCCTTTCTCCCTCTCTTCCCCTCTCTCTATAAAATAAAAATAAAAATAAAAATAAAAATAAAAATAAATAAATAAAATAAAATCTTTAAAAAAAAACATAAGCTATTAACAAAACTACAGGTAAACTAGAAACTTTACAATGGGTTTACTAAAGGAAAAGCCCTGTTAGATTATGGTCTATGATAGGTATTATCTATTTTTTATTTGCTTGGAATCTATATCCTGCAGCAGAAGGAAGGGTCCTGCTATGTGTCCTGCACAGCCTGGGGAGTCCAGCTAAGACCAGGCCTGTGCTGTGTGGCCTGAGGAGGGAGACAGAAAGCTACAGTCTCAAAGCTGCTGACGGTTCGCTGAGGGGACCGACGATGGACAGGCACCACCATTTAGAAAATGCAGTGCCATGGAAGAACAGTTCTGCTGCTTCCGATTCTTTTTCTACAGCTACCCTCATTCCCTGAGCATGAAACATAGGCAGTTTGGGCTCTCACATTTCTAAAGAGTCATTCGTGACATCGTAGTGGCCAAACTGCAAACAGTGCACATTTGCACACGACACAGTAAAGTATTCCCAGAGAGACTCACACAGGGTTGAACCCCTTCGACTGCAACCATGTCTTCACTTCCTCTGGTGAGGAGTCGTACGTGATGTTGACAACTGGCACGTTCTGCCGTGGCACATGGAACTTCTTCTGGGCAGCGCTCCGGCCAATGGTCAGTCTGTGGATGAGCTCATCCTGCACCTCCTCCATCTGGGATTTCCTTCCTGCACACCAACATGGAGTAGTTATTTTTGAACAAACAAATCTCACTCTCTCCAGAACCCCAATGCCAATAACCCACAGGACTTATATGGGGTGGAAGGGTTACTGGAACTAGTGTTCCAACCATCTTTCCTTGCTGTCATCCTCACTCAGTATAAATTCCATGATCAATTATTAAAATCGTTCCCTACCTTGTCTTCTCTCTCTTCATTGTATTCACTTGGCAAAACCCCAACCCTTGCTCAATGTGCCTTTTTGCTCATTCTGGGCTGTACCTCCACATTGAGTATAACACAACAGTGCTGACTGATCTCATGTTAAATTCATGGATATGAAGCCCGACTGGGTTGTTAATGCTCTCTGCCCACCACACTACATTTTCTTAGGCCAGGGGTCTCCACTGGGTAAATCTGACCCCAGGGGACATCAGGGGACAGATACCACTATTATGTAGTGATTAGAGGCCTGGGATGCACAGAACACACTACAAGGCCCAGATCAGTCTCCTGCAACAGAACTACCCAGCCCCAAATGTCGATTCAGGCTCCAGCTGAGAAATCCTGTCCTAGGCCATATCATTGCCCGCTGTTACACAAGTGTTTAATCTCTTCTTTGTCTGCAAACCTCCAAGACCTAGCCCTAAGGTGATGATCTCACTTTCCTAATTTCTGAAAAAAAAAAATAAAGTTAGAAGACAATCTCCCTAAGTACTGGTGGCCGCTGTCCTCAGCCCCCAGTACTTCCTTCCCAGTACTGTTTCCACACTCCCCAGCCATACTCTGCACGAGCACTAGCCCCCAGGTCTTCTATTTAATACTTTGACAGTAATGTCTCCCCTACTTATCCTATGTTGTCAATTTTCCTTCTACTGAATCATTTCATCAGCCTGCAAAGATGCTATTATCTTGTTATTATTTCTCTCACCTTTAAATAAGACCTTTCTTGACACCATGCCCCCTCCCACCTACTACCCATTTCTTTGCTCCCCTCTTAGCAAAACTCTGTGAAAAGCAGTCTATACGAGCTGACTCCAACTCCCGTTCTCCAGTTTTCTATTAAATTTGTTGTAATTAGGCTTCTGGCCCCTCCCTCCACTACACTTCGCTAAACTCCAATGGTCAATGCCCAGTCTTTGTCTCATTTAACCTATGAGCAACATTTAAAGGTGATCCTCCCCGCCCCCCTCTCCTCCTCCCGAAACACTTCTTGTGGCCTTTGGGATGCCACTCTGTCCCAATTTCCCCCCTATATCCCTTTGTTTCTTAATATTCTCACCTCCCCAGCCATGTAAAGTTAAAGTGCTTTGGGGCACACCCCTGGGACCTCTTCTCTGCCTGCACTCACTCCACCAATGACCACTGGGACCAGTCTCGAGGCTTTAAAGGCCATTTAAAAGCCAATGACTACCACCATTATTTCTCCAGTCCGGGCTGTTCCTCAGAACTTCAGGTCCACGTACACCGACTGTTTACTTGATGCATTTATTCATTTAGGTGACTATTAGAGAGCTCGAATGTAACACATCCATATGTGTGCTGCTCATCTACTTCCTGAAGCTGGCTTTTATGCTAGACTTCCTAACTTTGCTGATGATAATTTAGTTTTCCAGTTTCTGTGGCAAAATACCACGGAGCTATGCTCTTCACTCCTTTTTCTTCATTCCTCTCTCAGTACAACAATTGAAATGATACTTTCAAAATATAAGTAAGCTATTGCAACCCTTCTCCAAAACTTCCCAGCAGATCCAAATTACTCCCCAGAAAAGGTCCTCTATGACCTCCAACTCCACTGCTCTCCCCTAAGGCCCTCTATTTTTGCTCACAATGGCTTCTTTGGTGCTCTTCACATAAGAGCCTTTGCCTGCAATGCTTCCCCCAACAGAGTCACATGGTTCACACCTTGGACCCCTTTAGGTTTCCCCTTTTTAAAATTGCAACCTCCTCCCCAATAGCACTCCCCATCCATGGGCTTCATTATTCTCCAGACCACTTAGTGCCTTCTAATATTCACTACCGACTTAGATATCTATCTCCTTTCACTAAAATATACAGCTGGGGTGAAAAGAAAGTTTTGCCGGTTTCATTTGCTTTGTCTGGGGATTCAATAAATAACCCATGAACAAATGAATGAATGTATAAGGCATATTGAAACGCATTATTAACCAAGCCCTAAAATAACTAGATAAGAAAATAGCCAAAAGAGGAGAAGTGATGTGTCAAAACATCATCATTAATTATTGGCAGAATGTACTAGAACTGGTTTTTCCGATTTTGATTCAGTCATTTTATGGCCAAAGTAATCAAAACTACCTTTGTTTGACTTACCAACCATACTTCTCCTCTATTTATTTTATAGAAAGATGTATACATGAACATATCTTTATGAGAAAATGGGGAGGAAATGGAAAGTATGGAAAGGGGACTAATATGTTGTGTATTTAAAAAATACACACATGCTCACGTGAATACATTATTTGTGTAAAACCTTCAAGGATTACACAAAGACCTGATATGGTAATCCACTTAACTAACTAACTTGGCATTTGACAACAACCAGGTCACCGGTAACTAAGGCAGCTTTTCTGTGACAACTGTACTGTGTTCTCCCCCACCTCCACCCCCATCCCCTTCAGGGAGAGTGTTTTAGAAAGAGTTTGGTGTCCCTGGGAAATAAGCAGAACTGTGGAAAAACTCATGTAGTGTTATTTCAGTCTCATTTTTTTAATGCTTCGGGTACTCAGGAAACTTTTTGAAGAAGTCATCAAAGAAAATAGGAGAAAGGAATGGAGGGAGGGAGAGAGGAAGGGAAGGAAAATGAGGAGGCTAGAGGGAGGGAGAGGAGCTATTACTGATTGGCACACTAAGTAATACACTACGTGCATCTCATCTGTTCACTCTTTTAAATCACTACATCACACTGCCATACAGCATATGAGTACATCTGAAAAGAACAAGAGAAAAATTATCACTTCACTGAAAGATTTCTTTCCTTATCAACTGACGTAGCCACTGGGTGGTCATCTGCCGTCCACAGCATAATCACCTTCCAGGGAGTACAAAGACCTCTTGCAATGTGCTCCTGGCTTTTGGTTTCCATACGCAATGTTCCAGTACACAACAAACCAGACTAACTTTACACCTCTTTCTAAAATAACACTTCTGATTACAAAAGATTAAACTCAAATAATAAGGTCTAACATTTCAAAGGAAATGGAAGAAATACAAAACAACTAAAGCGCTGATATTCTTCAGAAGTGAAGAGAGGGAAACCTTTTTGAATTCTGCAATAAATCAGTTTGAAAAGCTTGCATGACTCAGCTCCAAGCAGACAGTTTGAATAGGCAACCACAGTGATACTTCAGCAAAAGGAGTCTGGCTCTTGCTTCTTGTTACATTTAAAAGACAGCGTGTTGACTTTTTTCCTTGTTCATTACTATTTGGTAACATTTTTATGAGTGAGCATTCACTGTACAGTTCTTTCCATTTTATTTTTATCACAAGTCTAGGCAGTAAGCAGAAAATCTAGATATACAGGCAAGTTCCGAGAGAAATCTGGCTACTAGTAACATGTATATCTGGTTCTGAAGCTGCTGAGAAGCACCAACATTCACTCAGAAAATAAAATGTTCTCCAAAAGTGCTCGAGAAAAAGCTATCAAAAATACTTGTTTTATAAAAAATATATATTTAATGCCAAACTATACTTCCGAGGTATGTTTAAAAGAAACTTTATATATAAGTAAATGCAAAATTTTATTATTTTAAGGAAGTAAGTACATGTGTTAATTTTGGGAGAGATAGTGTATTTTATATACCAATGCCACTCTTTCACTTATGAAAACCAGATTTGAAGATTATGAGTCACAATTATCAGGAGAGTTCTCTATCTTTAAAGTATTCTAACTATGCCTCTTTCCCATTAGGTTATTCTCAGTTTCTTAGACGAGAACAGAGAACAAAGAACAAACTGTCCCGATCCGCAGACTGTCCAACTGGGGGCTGGACGCCGCTGAACTCTGATCCCAGGCCTGGAAAGAGGGCCAGTGTCAGTGTCAAAGATTACGGTGCTGGCGGATCAAAAGAGGGAAAAGTTACAAACTCGTGGTAAGAATGAAGAAGGAACAGCAATTTCTAACAGGAAACTTTTTTTTCCATTGGGAAATCAATGAAAACATTTACAGAACTTTCTCATCACAAAAGAATGTCTTTAGTATCTGAAAAAATATAAACATCTTTTAAAAATATACACATATATATTTGTTAAATTTAGTAGCATATCCTTACATACACACATTCTCATACAGAAAGAGACACATACACAGTAGTTTTTGCTGCACAGAGTTCATTGTTTTTCCAAAAGTTAATTTTTCCATTAGTTTTTGTTTTTGATAAGGTGAAGATATAGATAAGAAAGTGATTTTAAATTGGCTACCCTTTGGGAGAGAGTAATCTATAAAGCAAGCTCACACTTTATGTATTTAACCAGAATTTCTAGAATAATTAAATAGTAATAGCTTCAGTGTTCTCTTTAGTTCTATTTTAATTTATCTAAAATGACCACAACTGAATAGATGTGGCTAGGATTTACAGAGTTGAGAAAAACAGTAGGATAAAATGACAGTAAAAGATTCAATTATTTGGTTTTCAACTTGAATCTTAAGCATTAAATCTCACCTATAAAGGTAATAGTTCAATATATGTATCCGGATGTCAGATGAGATTTGATATGAAGACAAATTTAGGAGACATTCCTTTTCCACCGGTACAGATGGTATGGAAACAAAGGGAATAGATCTACAGCAAAAGTATGTTTATGGAGAAAAGAACCCAGAACTGAGCGCCAGGAGAGGCCATACTGAATGAATGATGTCCTTCTCTCTCTCTGTCTCCCTCACACGCACACACACACACACACACAACACACACACATACTTTATATCCTTTTATCATAGTGAGGAAAGACCTTCTTGGCTCTAGTTTTCCTAGAATTTTTATATATTAAGTATAGGTAAAACAAAGTAATTCTGTACTATTTTTAAAAATACTTTAAAGATTTTTAAAAAATTGTGTCACTGAATTGTAACTCAAGTGTGCCTTTTACACACTAGGCTTAAAAGACTTGTTTCAATATTGCGTGTCTCAAACCCACTGTCACAACACACACAGGCCTCTGACCCAAGGCCAGGCTATTGACCACTCGGTCTGTGGCGTGTGCTGTGATTTAAAAATCAAACAGACCAGCTATACACAATAGGGTAAAAAATAAAAATTCTCCTAGAATCATCTTCAGTTGTCAAATTATCTCCACTGCTGTTCCCCGTACTAAACAGGATAATCCAAAGCTGGCCCTAGAGTCTTTTCTTTTTGTTTATTTAAATCTGATTTTCATAGAAACCATTCATATAAAAATCCAGTTTAAATTTATAAAAGAATAAAGTTGAAATCTAAATTATTGGGTTGCCCAAAAAGTTCCTTTGCTTTCTTTCCATATGATGGCTCTAGTAGCACTTAGTTGTCTTTAACTGTATTCAAAACAATTTTGTTAGAATGTATTGTGACAGCTGTCATATCAGCCTGCATTTAAAAAAAATCAAAATTGGTGAATTTTTGTGTAGCCATTTTAATATTGACAATGGAAAAAATAAGGAACATCTT
The DNA here is from genome assembly GCA_028533065.1 of Trachops cirrhosus. Taxonomy (NCBI): domain Eukaryota; kingdom Metazoa; phylum Chordata; class Mammalia; order Chiroptera; family Phyllostomidae; genus Trachops; species Trachops cirrhosus. The sequence continues at coordinate 24,199,162 of CM052539.1, forward strand.
CGGCATATTATGCTTTATCATTTCAAGAAAGGTAAAAATGCAATTAAAACACACACAAAAAAGATTTGTGCAGTGTATGGAGAAGGTGCTGTGACTGATCGAATGTGGTTTGTGAAGTTTCATACTGGATATTTCTCGCTGGATGATGCTCCACAGTCAGGTAGAGCAATTGAAGTTGATAGCAATCAAACTGAGGTATTCACTGAGAACCATCAATGTTCTACCATGTGGGAGATAGCTGACATTCTCAAAATATCCAAATTAATAAAGTTATTGGTGAAAATAAAATACATATCTTTTATTTTACACACACACACACACACACACAAAAGACACTGAACAGACTTTTTGGCCAAGCCAATGCATAAAATCTGAATTTGGAGAGCAAATCTGAAACTCCTATTGGCAGAGCGATCATATTAAGTTAGTGTCCTTGTGTGTGTATACCTGCGAGAACAGCAAGTGTGAGGAAGAGGAGCGTAAAACTATGAGGAGACATCAGCAACTATTTACTGACTGCTTATAATATTGGTCACATTGGTCAAAATCAGTCAGCACTTTTCAACCTCAGCACCACTGACATTTGAGGTCGGATAATCCTGTTGGGGGATGGGGAGTGTCCTGTTCATTGTAAGACACTGCTAAACCTCCCTGAATTCTACCAATTGTATTACATGCCAGTAGCATCTACCTGACTGTGATCAAAATATGTCTCCAGACAATACCAAATGTCCCTGGGGGAAGAGAGGTAGAATCACCCTGACCGAGAACAACTGATCTAAATGCTGTCTGTATATGCATTATCTTTGAATCTTCATTATCGTCCTGTGACAAGGAAACCATTATCCCCTCCTTTTCGGACACTGAAGTAGAGGGTATTATTAACCTGTTAAAGATCCCACAGCCCGTAAGCGATACGTCACTATGCACACTCAAGTATGTCTAGCTCCGGAGTCTTCATTCAGCCATCACAATATGCTGGAGTATGTGTAGAAATACACACACTGGAGAAAAGAGAAAACTTCCTGTTGCTCAGAATTACTCAGAGGATAAAAACTAGGTGGTCTTTGCACTCTATCAAGTATCATGCAAGTATAAAGAACTATTATTCATATTTAATAATAGTAGCAGCAAAGCCGATAATGAAGATATTTTACTTAGTAGTGCTTTTAATTTGAACAACAAACTGATTTGTTTTTTTTGAGGGGGGCGGTGGTCTTTGCCTCCCTGGGAAACTTACGGTCCACAGGAAGTTGTTTGTGTCTCTGGCTATCTCGCACAATACTGCCACCACTGTCGCTGGAGCTGCTGTTCTGACGAGTAACGTTTGCCGGGACCTTTGACACAGGAACAGGTGCTGGAGTAGTTGGTGGAAGGGGGACAGGGACAGGAATCGGTGTCGGAGGAGGAGATGGAGCAGAGGGAGGGTCAGTTGGTCTTGGGCCATACTCCATCCTTTGTTTCTATAAAAAGATAAACAATTAATTTAAAATTGTAAAATTATGAACTAGCCTAAGGAAAACAAATTATACTTTGACAGTACATTTTTAGCTATTTATCTGTAAACTTACTTGCAATCCATAGCAAATTTATGTATGTATGTGTGCGCACACACACACACACATATCTCCAGTCCTACACGGTATAACAATCACTAAAAATCAAGTTATAATATTCTATGTATTTGTTTAAAAGCAAAGTGTAAACTAAGGAGTAAAAGGGATATACCAATAGCAAATAGTAGTATTAATAACAGTAGCAAATGTCAAGAAAACTGAATTTGAACTTGGAATCACATACAACCAAGGTAGGTCAGAAGATTTCTGATTATTTTATAATTTCCATGAATAAAAACTTCTAATTACACTGAAAGTCTAAATATCAATATCATTAAGCATTACTTATTCTTTACTGTAAATGTATGATACACTGAAAAATGTTTAATATTGTTTCTAGGCAATTTGTTAAGAAGAAGGGCAATATTTCAGTTGATAAAAAGACTTTGCTTTACAGTAAACAAGTAATTTTAAAATGTTGTTAACTTATTCAAGTCATAATCCTCGTGCCATCATCCTAATGCTAATTTATTAACATCAGATATTTCCTTGTTAAAGTGGGAATGCTGTGGATGGATAGTGGTGAGGGTAATGGTATGGTCTACGTAAATAATGGCGACTAAAACTCAAAACCATAATTAGAAAAAGGCTGTGTGGGGATTTGTGTTAAAAAGGGTGGATATGATAGAATACACAATAACTTTCGGTTATTTAATTAAATCATTATAGAATATTATAAAACAGTATTTATGTATATTCCCTCTTAAACCACACACAAAAGTTAAAACTTTAAACAAAATAATTTTAACTAATAGGAAACTGCATTATAACAAGTTCCAAATTCTCAAAAGGCACTTTTTTTTTGGTAACGTCATAGATACAGAGCAATGGACTTACAATTTGGGTAAAGTTTAGATTCTGTACTTGCATAATTTTAGTTATTCTAAATCCAGAATTAGCAGATAAAATGCAAAAAGCAGGCCTTTTGCTAATCTGGTCCTTGGGTTAGAACATTACTATTTATTTCTAATTTCTAAATTGGCCCAAATATAAGATAATGGTGACTTTAAACAAGGCCTCCCCAATTTCCACAGAGATCAAAAACATCAACACCACACACAAATACCACTTTTAATTAAATCATTGCTCAAAAAACAACACACCAACCATCATCACAGTCACCTTCACAGCAAATGAGTAACACCTGTGGAAACCAGTGTGCGCAGCATCCGGGCTCTTTTCTGCTGTCTCTTTAAAAGCTACCACTCACCAGCCAGTGGCTGGAGAAGGTGGGAAGGGTATGAAGCCAGGATGAAAGCGGAACCCAGAGAATGTTTACAATGTTGCTAGGTTTTGGAAGGGGGAAGGAGAGAGATAGGAGGGAAGGGAAGGGACAGGGGGTTGGGGGTTCATGGAGTAAGCAATGGAGCTGGATGGGAGAGAAGCAGAAATTGCTGACCCCTCACCACTCAAGGCCCAGAAAGATTTCTAATATAATAAATAAAAGTTTATTACTATGATTACTCCCCATGAAACAGTGTTCCTATATTTGGGCCAATAAAATATTTAAAAAGCAATCAAAATACAGCAAACATCACCACAATGTGATACTTAGCACACACCAAAGTCATCTGATTAAAATATATGCAATGTTCCTTGACAGGAATGTCTTTTGCACATAATTACATGAAGAGTTCCCGAATTCTCACAATAGGATTTCAAAAATGTTAGAGTTTAAATTGCTGTTTTTAAAGCTTAAACTAACAAAAAAATGCTACCAGCTCTGCACTGCATGATGAGATTCATACTTTCTGCTTTCAGGAAAACAGCAGCAATTAGTGTTTTGCTATCCATCAAATAACACTGAAAAACGGAACACACCGTGCCTCACGGTCACAGTCAGGCCTGCAGACAGGCTCCCCGGATCTTCGGGGCCTCCTTTCGTTCTCCTGTCCTTGCTGGACAGTGCACCTTTCTCAGAGTAACCTAACAGAACCCTGGGCTTAAATATTTTTTTTGTGTGTGTATATATGCATATTTGATTAAGATACAGAGAACTATGAAAATCGTTTCATAAATTACGCCATAAATTTTATTTACTTGCATATTTTCCCTCTTTTTTTGATCCTCTGTTCGTGCCTCAAGCTTTCAACCCCTGAAATACAAAGCAGGGGAAAATGCCTTCCTCAAATCATTACACCCTCTTCTGAAATGACAACCAAGTGGGCTTTCCTTTAGAAACCGACTTGTCATTCTTGGTGTGGAGGACACAGAGCAGCTTGGGCCCTGGGACCCACAGTGCCCTTTCCCGGGTTCTGCCCAGCACACTGCCCTTCCATTCAGCATTTCCGTCTCTTGGCTATTTTTGGTTGGAGAACTGACGACTCCAAAGTTCCCTCAATTTATGGAAAGTTCTGAGGAGCAGAACTGTACCTTGTAGTTTCTTCTGCACCCAGGGCACTGAAACTTCAAAGCCAAAAAACAAATCTTAACTCTCCCCAGTATGCCCAGGAATTGCTCATTATTAGCACCAAAAGGCCCATGTCCCTACAAAGCCTTCAGTTCAGACAGACTGCAATGACTGGTCAGCTTCATGTGACCTATTTTTACACCACAACTGTCACTTCCCAACTCTTGCCTTTCGTCTCCCACAAATATATTATAAAATTCTGTTGAAAACAAAATCTGCCTTTTTCTCTGTAATAAATCAGAATTACTAACATCCAAGGAAAATTTACATTCCTATTGATAAGTCTGAATGAGTCACTTTTCTTCAGCCACTAAAGCTCAGTAAAAATTCTCCAGGATTAAAGAAAGTCATTTAGAGATAAGCTCCTGATTTACGCAAGACACTGCGCTTCATGGGGAAATTATGCAAGCAAGCCCAACAAAGCCATTAAAATTGAACTGTTCTTAGAAATTTAACCCACACATTTTTCATCTAAATTTGGTCTCTTTGGGACTCTGCAGTGAAAAGTAGGCACACCTGGGACAATATCTGGACTTAACACAGATGTGTTAAGTCCAGAGATTGAATACAAAAATTATATTAAAA